>OX375870.1:68923596-68974112 GCA_947359475.1 Heligmosomoides polygyrus bakeri
AAATCAACAGCATTCATAATACGCGTAGGCGTAATACCACCCACACCATTTTCATCGTCCGGCGACCAGGCTACATCCTGCGCTTCGTTCAAGTCAGGCTAACATCACGAACGAGAGAACGTCAATGCAATAAACATCAAACAAAATCTAGCTGGAGTGTTTCCTCCTCATCAGCACAATCAGTATCTCCATACATAGCATTTTGAATAATGCCCCGAAAGGCATCTGTTACGGCGATTTCCCTACGAATAAGGGCAGAGTAGTCGGGGAGGAAGGCAGTTAGCAAGACAACGAATAACTCGGCACGGAGAACACATCCTACTATACAACTGATATTGAGTCAGGTGGCAGGGGAGGTGTGGTATAGTCTGTCGAAGGACGATCACAACAATCGATCAAATATAAACATATACATCAATTAATTAATTGAAAAAATAAAAATAAATGATACGTAATTAATACATAATAAATAAAATAATAAATAATAAAAATAATAAATAAATAAATGAGTGAAAAATAAAGATAAATCTTTTTTATCCATTTTTCAATCTCTCTTCGACTTTTGGAGTCATGAGGTAGTTCTAACAGGCCCACTGTCAATGCCTAACGAAGACGGTCAAGGTAAAGAATATTAGCTATTTTGTAGTTGGGACAGGCCCTTGAATGCTACCAAGGAACTGCGAAGAAAAGTCGCCTGTTCTCTGGTTCGTGATGTTAGCCTGACTTGAACGAAGCGCAGGATGTAGCCTGGTCGCCGGACGATGAAAATGGTGTGGGTGGTATTACGCCTACGCGTATTATGAATGCTGTTGATTTGGGTGTTTATTTTTGTGTTTATATCCAGGTTAAAATAAAGTTATAATGTCAGTATGGTACACTACCGCGGTTAAGATACACTTTATATCGACGAAAAGTGATGGAACAAGACCATCAGTGCAAGAGCAGCACCTCCGGATTCGAACCCCCCGACGCTTTTCCCGCAATCTCGCACCCCACAGCCACTCGGCCATCCGGTCGCTCTGCTGTCGGTGGTGAGCGGCGCACCTCAATGTTCCACTTCGGTCACTGTACGGCTAACAAGCAACTTGTGAAATCGCTGTAATTCCGCTATTGTTCCAGCCCCAAACCCTTTGCAGATTAGATTCTAACCACAGCATGGCAGTTCCAGGCGTCAGTTCTGCTTTAGCGGCCCGTATTGAAGTGAAATGGTTTTTTGCAATTTTTGACCTACCCAGATGTCCGCAGGAAATTTGGAAACCACTGCGGTGCTTCTCAGACAACGCCCTACAACCCTATATAGGTCACTTTTAAAATTGCCACGGGAAGTTCATTGACCTCCCTTGTAAGATCTACTACATTACTACCTATGCTCTAAACATTTTAAAAATCAAGAGCTTAAAACCTCACAAAGTCGTTTGTTACGACATTATATTCTGACGCAACACACCATGTATAAGGATAAGGATAAAGGTCGGCGTTATTCAATCCCCTTTGGGATGCGCCACGCATTCTACTTCTACGGGATGTCGTGGAGGCGAGTTGAATGCGTATTTAGCCATACAATGACTTGCGGTGGCCAGCTGATGAACAAGTCAGCGCTTTATCCTTCCCAGACAAGTCTGGTACCAATTCACCGACCCCGGAGGGATGGAAGGCTTGGTTGGCCTGGGCGGGAAATCCCACCAGGAACCTGGTATCGGGTGCAGGGGACAGACGAGCCTCCTCCGACTGTGCTCCACGCGCCAACACACCATGTATAACACCTATCTAAATGTAGTCATTCTTGGAGACCTACATATTATGAGATCTGTAACTTTCTTCTTTTACGGATTGCACACTGACTCTAAACTACGTTATTGGCCGAACGCAGGACGTGAAAACTCGAAAGAGCAATTTAGGACCTTCTGTTTCTGTCACAGAATCTTAGAAGTTGATTTTTCGTCTGATCTAGGTTAATGTCAACTGAAAAAATCTAAAATCTAAGAAATCCGAAATATGAAAAGGAAAGGCAAGACACATTGAAAGAAGATTATAAAAGATTTAGGACAGCGTTACTTAATCACTATTGGAATGTGTCATGCACTCTTACTGTACGGGATGTCGTGAAAGCGAATTGGATGTGCAATTGGTAAAAGCATACAATGAATTGCGGTGGCCAGCCGACGTATAAGTCAGTGTTTTCCTTTCCCAAGGCTCACATAAGCCGCCTGATACCAAATCACCGGCGCCGGCGGGGTGGAAAAATTTGTTGCCTTGAGCGGGAAATCCTGGTATACGTGAAGAAACCTCTACGATAGTATATGTATAAGGATGTTGCATATGAAATGGCTGATTTTGACTGAAGACTTTGACAGATCATAACTTTGCTTGGAAGCAGTTTTACAGGGTGTTCCAAAATAAACTGATGAAGGTGTTTCAATTATAACTATGAAACAACTCATAAATTTACCAAACAATATATAGATAACAACGACATAGACACCAGGCAACACCATATTAGTCTGGATTCGAAATGGCCCCCTTGTGCGAATACACATGTCAAAACGCGTCGTGAAGTTTTTGGCGATGGGCCGCAGGTCATCTGGAGACAGTCGTCCCCACTCCCCATGCAGAGATGTTTATTGGGCCTCCAGGTTGCGGTGGCGCTTGCCACGGACCCTGGCTTTCAAAGGATCACGCACTGTAGTTCGTCTGATTCAAATCCGGCGAGTGCGGTGGCCATTCTGCAGACATGACGAAGTCCTGAAAATTGGCCTTGCACCATGCTTGCGTGCTTTTCGCCCTGTGTGTAGGGATTGACTCTTCTTGAAACGTCCACTGCGCATCGCTGAAATGCTGATGGGACCAGAAAAATACCACAGCCTCGAAGATGTCCCGTGAATACACATCATCTTGATTATTTTTTACTCCTTCGTCCACAAAAACCAGGGGTCTTTACGATGGTGTACATTCCACCCCAAGCCATGAGCGCATGCGATTTTGAGGATGTTCGGGGAATCTGAAGTTGGTTTTCGAAGTACTGATCGCCATCAATCGATATTGATCAAATTACGGTGCGGGAAAATAGCGGAAGATACCTAGACGTCTTCTACGTGCCAGGGGATTCAGAAGATGTGCGGAATACATCGCATGATACACCTGGGACTCAGAAGACTTGCCAAAGACGTCGCTCAACGTGTTTGGGGATTCATGTAGACGTTCTAAAGACGTCGTCCAATGTGCCTGGGGATTCAGAAGGCGTGCCGAAGACGTCGTCCGCTAAGAGGGGATCATTGAGGGGGACCAGTACCAGTAATGGGGGGGGCCGTTTCACTAAGGGAGGACCAGTGGTGAGGAACCAATAGATCGCCCTATCATACTTTACACTGTACGTACTGTGAGCCTTTTGTATTCCTAGGTAGGGAAAAAAGCTGTACAAGTAGAGCAGCTAGCTTGATGTGATTGTCCTTAGCTTAGTTATGTACTGCAACATCGCGCGAAGCGCGCAAGTGCGAGGGACGGCGATAAGCGTGACGGAGCACTTGCAGTAAATAAATAAATAATGCCATAAAGGTGAGAAAGATCCTGTGCTTTCAGAAACTTTATGCAATGTCTGAAGCGGGAACATTCGTAGTCACGAAAAATCGACCAGAAATTGAGGTAGCAAAATCGGCCATTTAATATGCAACGACCTAATATTACACTACAACGCAATATTACAGAACCTTTTTCTTGGATGCCCTATGTTTTACACAATATTCACATTAAGCAGGATAGTTTCACTTTAAACCGGACACTTTCTGTTTTTAAATCTGACACCTTTTGAAATAAAATAAACATTCTGCAAAATATATGTAATTAAATTTTAAGCGAACGCCGACTAGTGTAGTTGAAATTATTATTTCCGAAGCAGATTTTGATCTACAAAATCATTCATGCAGACTGTCTTAAGGAAAAATGATAACGCTCTTTGAACAGATACAGAATTATTCATCATTTGACGTTGAAGAATGCTTTAAGTTTATCTTAAGGTGCTGCAAAAGTAAATTTGTTGATGCATTATATGAAGAGATTGCCCAGAGCATTCCTATACAGCGTGCTGTCTGTTGGATTGGCGGTAAAATGCTTTTTACATGCGTAAAGAGGGAAGGACAAAAACAGTTACAAAAAAGGAGGCACGCCATCATTCTTCACTGCGTAACTTCTAAACATACGTACTAAATAGTATTTACACTACAAAATAAAAATACGTCATGATCTGGACGAGCAGATTCTAATAGCTACATACGCAACCCGCTCACTTTTTGTTGCATCAGAGCGCTTCAAAATGAATCCAAAAGCGTTGTTTTGTTCAACCGTATAGGAATCTTATGCTCATTCAAGATGTCTACACTTCTTTTGTAACACGCTGTGTACACTGACACTGCAGTTTAAACTTCAAATTTTCACAAAACAAAATGTTGCTCTGCCTTTGTTAAGATTATCTGTTTTGACTTAAGATACACCTACCTTCGTCTGATAAATACACTTGTTTAAATGAAGTGATTGGTCTAAAATAAAATGGTGCTCCTCTTACGGCTTCGCATCATCGTGCTCATTCTTGTAACGTCATGCCCTTGCACGTCTCCTGAGAGATCGTATTTAAAGATACAAAACGGGAGCGACAGCGGTCTCGCGCGGCGGCGCCTGGCGCGTTGCCAGCTCCGTCGGCCGATTACGGGGCAGCTCGCCCCGGGCATGCTGAGTCATCGGAGAGGCAGATTCCAGAGGGGAAAAGGCCAGTGACGGCACCTGTACTGCTTCTTTGAACTCTCGTGCATTCCATGCGCTTGCCCAGGAAGGAAAGGCTTAGAGCGAGGCGGAAAGGAGGAGGGGAAGGGAACCTAAACGGATTTGGGGCTATGAAACTTAGGAAATTACGGTACTAAGCGGGCTGGTGCCTACTGTACACCGGAAAAGTGGCTTAAAACGGGTAAGTTAGATCATCCAAACCCCTCTCGGGATACCAAGGATCGATAGGGTTCAACGAATCGAAGGCGTTTCCCTACGAAGAATGAACCTTAAATGTGAAACAAGGTTCTGTGAGCGACCTTCGCCAAGGGGTACTGGCACAGAACTCTGAGGCGAGCGAGGAGGGTGACAGGTAGCTTCATAAATCACTAATAACTACAAATTTCGCATGAAATTGAACGCAGTAATGGAGTAGAGGGAGTAGAGAGTTGTAACTTTGCAGATTTCAACATGACGTTAAGCAGATTCGACAGCGGAGGAGCGCCACGACCCAGCACATTGAGTTTGCTTCTTCGCCGTTGATCGTTGGAGAAGAAAACAAAACCAGCATTCCTGTTTTGTGAAACCATAACAGTATCCAGTGTTGATGTCATATCTTCCTCAATTGAATGTTCTGTTAAATATACTTAACTAGCCTTAATAGCATGCCACTCTAGGCCATGCACTGTATGTCTTGGACATAAGTTTCACGATAATCTCGAGTTCAACGTTCCTTCAGAAGTGAAGCGAGTAAGGGAACAAACAATGTTTAACTTCCTTGACGTGTGACATTTTGCTCAGCTAAGTCATATCACTAAGGGCTTGTTCTGTTTTAAAGTGGATCGCCTGCCTATCATGCGTTCCTACAATCCAGATGCCAATAGGAAGCATACTGACGTGATCCAATGCGAGAATTGCGGCAGGCCGACAGAGCTGGCAACGCGCCAGGCGCCGCCGCGCGCGACCGCTGTCGCTCCCGTTTTGTATCTTTAAATACGATCCTCCTGAGACGAGTGCGCGACAGCTGCGTGACTGGGGCGACAGGTAGAGTTGTTCGAATTTGTTCCAGTTTTTGTTTCGCTCTTCCGTGATTTTTCACCACTCTCCCTCAACAAGGATTTCGATCAATTTTCAAGACTAGAGGACATAAGGTTCGCGATGTTGAACTTGTTGTTCCCGCCGGGGAAAGGAACGATTGTTGCCACAGGTCTCGATGTGGGGGCGGCGTGTGCGCGCTCCAATCGAAATGTCTGCTCCGCGCGCGGGAGAATCGCTCATCGCCCGCAGCGAGTCCACACTTTGTGAAGAGCCGTAGATTCGTTTCCGACGGTCATTGGAGCTGGTGGTGTATGCTTGTCCTTCGACTTCCTTTGTCCGTTTGTTACCTCCACTGCCTTCTCTATTCGCTTTCTTCCTGTGTTTCTCATCTTCAGCAATTATGATGACTAGTGGTGGGATCGTCCGTAACTTGCTTGTAGACACTAACAAGTGAAGCTAACGAAATCGATCGTGGTCATGTAAAGTTGTTCTTAAGTACATAACGTAATATAGCAGTGCTGCAATTAGGACGTAAATGACACGTTTCCCAATCGTATATCATAGGGAGGTTGTCAGGTAGAACAGGCACGGTGGCGATAGTCGCTTGGGATGTTCTTTGCATCTTGGTCCACACTCACGAGTTAATCATACGATTTTAGGTTTAACCACGGGCTGAATCTAATGAATTCCAAAAAGTGAACTTCATCTAGGAACCTTCAATGATGTCTACTACTGGTGTAGCTAGCCATCCGCCAAAAATGCTAGCTAACATCAGTTTGATTTTTAAAGGGAGTGGAACTAATGACTGGAGCTAACTCAACATCAAGGCGCGATCGCGATGCGAAATGTCTGCGCCTTGGCCGTAGATCTCAAGGTTCGAACAATACAAATCGTATTTATGAATTTCACGACCTATCAAACCGTTGCCGTTGTTCACCTCCATGGCAATGCTGCACTTGCCATTAGTGGTTAGATTTAGGTGTTTAGCTGGCTGTAACCCAGCCATCAATCGTTCTTTCATATTGCAAACACGTCTATGTTCTACTTAAACTAAAATGTGGGAAGTTCCACCACATCCTCTATTCCGTTCCACCACATTGCCACTCATGTCGCGTGGTCGAAACGATAAAAGAGTGGCGACGGAATAATCGCCAATGTCGCGACCCGTCGCATGTTCATAATTCGTCTAATTTTAGGTTCTTGACGAACCTTAGATCGCGCTCGATTCGGCTTCTCGAGGTCCACACAGTTGCGTGTACAACTTTGCCAGACCACTGGAATTTCGTCGGGGATCACCGAATAACGACTGGAGCACTTTTGACGATTGGAACAGTCTGTTTCCCGGAACAAGTATACTTTCAGCAGAGTCTCTCGGCGTGGTTTACCTTGTTGACACTCTGTGCTGTCAGGCATGTCAATTCAGTATCAATATTGCTTAAGCAACAGATCGCGTGCGCATAATATTCAGAATAATCGGACTATAAGCCAGTGGCACTAAACAGACGCTACAGCTTTCAATAAATCCTAAAAATGTTTGAAAAGGTTCCGACAACCTAACATGTGGAGTCTTGAGGTTACTTAGTCCCGTTAACCCTTTCACGACATTGTCCAACGATGTCGTCGGACACTTTTTTGCCGCGTGCGACAATGTCCGACGATGTCGTCGGACATCATCATAAAAATAGTTCATGGAAAATTATCACACATCTAATAGTACAATATTAATCACTAATAATCACGTCCACTAATATCTACGGTCAGGTTGATCCATGGGAAACTTCATTTGTAACTGTTTTTCTTATCTAACAAATAATATAAATAATATAATACAAAAAGTCAGCGAGCGGGAAAAATACGCGCTGTCCCACGCTGCAGGCACATGAAAGTTGTGCGTGTCGTGAAAGGTCAATATATGGTAGACGGCCTGTCATGTGACGTCGTAAACCAGCAGTTCGTGTGATCCTACCCTCTCCCATCTGTCTGTATTCAGAAATGTTGAAGATCTAGTTTTCAACATCAACATAATGTCTATGATATCGGGGGTATGACAACCGGTGAGAGGCGGAGAAACTTCAGGGTGCATACGTAGGTCGTCATTGATTCAGTGCCAAGACGACATGTGCATGACACGCCATGGAGACTGATTCTGCTTTGTATCCACAACACCAGAATAGTCTCCTCAAATGCTGCCCAGCACGCTCTTCTGGAGGCGGCACGACTACTAGGCTCCATCTAATCACCCTGCAAGACAGCAACGCTCGGTAGAACGACGTACGGCCCCGTTTATACTTCGTCGCGTCGCCACGCGACGCCACGTATAGTGGCCATATTGATTGTGCGACGCGATCGATCAATTTGGCCTCATTGCGTGGCCATCGCGTCGCGCCGCGACGAAGTATAAACGGGGCCTACGCCACTTGGGAGACGGAACACTCGTCATTCGTGAAGAGAAGGTCCCATCACGCAATGTCGGAGGTGTTGGCGAAAAGTTATTAATTTTTCCGATTTTATCGAAGCTGACACCGTCTGACAAAAGTTCCAAGGCTGAATAGAATGGTACGATCTAAGCATGCAGATCTTGCATTACCAGAATAAATTTTGTTTACTAGGGTTTGGGATTAAATCAGCTGCTTGATTATTTTGAAACAGTTAGGACACGCAAAGGTGTTCGGCACGATTACGTAAAGAATATGTAGTACCTCGTCTCGTGCATACATGAAGTTGCTGCAGACTGCCAGCGCCCTGTATTGTCCGAATTTTGAAATAACCTCACGACAGAACCAAAACTTACCAGTTCACTATGCTATAGCACATAGCTTCTGTTTAAGCTAGGTATATGCACTTGGAAAGGTTACAAATGCCTTCAAATTTCTCTAAAGCAGACGCGTTTCAGCCTGAACGTGTTGAGAACTACAGAGCTATACCGCTCCGAAGGTGAAAAAATTACAAATTTCATACACTTGTGGAGAAATTCCACGAGGACAATGCCTGATTCCCTCTCAACGAAGTTTAGACCACGGAATGTTTCAAACATCTAGGCAGGTCATCTGCTACTTAAATTTCAGGGCGTCTTCAAAATGCTGTGAAGGTGGCGCCATCGAATTCGTCACCATGTGATAATAACAGAAGCAGGTGACTGCACTACACAAAAATGTTGAAAAATCGGAATGCCCTGTTTCGGCAGAAGTCGGTACCGTTCGATAGTACTTCCAACGCTGAGTACAACGCAGTGTTCCCTTCGGTCGTAGTGATAGTAATCCGAGCGAAAACCAGCGGAAAATTTCGGCTATTAGCATCTGGAGGTGTTAAACACCGGATGGCACTAGGTACTTAATTGGGGCAGTAGGGTGACTGTAGGAAAGGCATCGTGAAGGATGGCACGTGAACTTGCAGACGGGATTTCCTTGTTGTACTGTATAGTATTTATTGACGTAGACAAAGCCTGCGTGGAGAACAAGAAAACTGATTGTAACTCTTTGCTAATATGTTGTGTTCGGCAGAATTTTGGAAAGATCGAAAGTATATAATTTTCCAAATTTCCGGGTCACACATATGAATTTAGGTTGTCTTCTATGTGGAGCTGCGACATGTCTTCGAAATGGCCCACTTTAAGTCGGAAAGACTTAAATCTTATAGAATAGATTTGCTTCGAAGACGCTTGCGTAGCAACTTGTTGTGCTCACGTAAAGCCCAAGTAGAAAACGCAGTCAAGCTACAGAAACTTATTAAACAAGGTTTGGAAGGTTTGTCGCTACTTGAGTCTTGCGACTTCTGCCGTCTCAAATCCAGATGAAGCTGTTGAATACGAGTCCTCTACTCGATTGATTCTGAGCGCATTGTGCACGGCACACTGCAGGGGAACTCCCGCTAATATGGAGCGCTGCCTAAGTAGGCCGTCTGGAGATTCCACATAAAACACTGAAAAGTTTCAGCAAAGCCTTCCAAATAGTCTCGAAGATTTCAGTTGTTCTAACCATAAATTCTAACATTAACTTCTACAAGCGAAAATAGGAGCACAATAGAAATGGCTTCCCGCTCTCGATTGATTCTGTCAGATTAATGCTTAGGAAGCATTCTAGAGACATGTCTGGCAGCATACGGCGCCATTAAGGTATTAGGTAAGGCTGAAGGGGCCCGAAACTTGTTATACTTGTTCTGGGAAGTAAGCTGCTTCAATCGCAAAAAGCATGCTCTAATCACTTTTCGGCCACCCACGGCTAAACTGGGGTGGTATGCTATAGCTGTACGCATATACGCCTGTGTAGAACACGAGAAGACGAATGGGACGGTTTCCACCTTTCTAGAAAAACCTTGATTTGCAAGAATTGTGAATATGCAGCAGACAGTGGCGGATGAGACTGTTGGGACGCGTTTTTTCCTTGACTTTGCTGCGCTGACGATATTGCATTATAGGAGTTTTGTTTTTCAGTGATTCCTAAATGGATTACTCTATTGTTGTATCGCACGATGATCCTGACCCCGATGATGACGACGAGGAGATTTTTTGTGTCTACCTTGAGTATCTCATCGAAAAATGTAAGGGCTCATGCGCTACTGCAGTGGACGACTTCAGATCTTTCGTATCGATTCTTTTTTCAGGTGAGCGCTTCTTTCGTCGTTTTGTCGCGATCAGAACGCGCATTCTCCGTCGTGTGAGGAAGGGACTTACTCGCGCCAATGCTCGTCTCCGTCGCAGACTCGTAAGTCCGAAATACCACTTTACTTCAATAAAATTAAATGCTAGATGCCGTCGTGCAGCTGTTTCCTCTGACAGATCAGTCTCGCGGAGTGGTAGTGAGACCGACTAACACTGCGAAGGCTGTGCGGTGCTTCGAAAGTGTACTCTCTTCGGTGACTGTTTTCCAATGCTCCTCGTCCCTTTATTGCAGACTCCTTTATATATAAATAGGATGGTAGAATAAATAGTAAAGGCACCGCATATTTATTCCGTACAACACAAGCTGCCAACAAGCTTAATTCGTTTAGTATGTATTTATGGCGACAAGCAGTTGAAGGAGGGTGTTAAAGGTAAGGCGCTAGTTAGACTGTTCAAGGTGCTGAACTGCATGTTGTCTTGCCCAGTTCCTAGTTAGGTTGTTAAGCATGGTGATCTGCATGTTGTCTCCACTAAGTGTCAGTGTCATCCTTAAGTTGCACTATGTTCTAGATGGAAAGGCTGCCTTTAAAGCGTTTAAGGCATTTCAGGGTCGTCTCCGCCAGGATGGCGCTGAGTTGCTCGATCGCGTGGAGTACGTACTTCAGTTGCCTTAAGCATTCGCTCAAGCTAACGAGTATGAGGACGATTAGCGTTGATTTCGCTTGACTGTCGTTACTGTTTCATTTCTGGCTGTTTTAAATAAAGAAAGATTTAGCTCTAACATTAGAGCGGATGACTTCTGGTTGTGCATAAACGCGGCATGTGCATGTTGATATTGTCGCTCTGCGAGCTGTCCCACATGTAAACTGTGTTGATCGCCTGATCTTCACGAAATGGTCATGCGGATTCCTGCATTAACTGAACCATTAGAAGTGCGGATGTGGTGAATATGATAACACTAGTAGCAGTGTTTGTGCATTTCTATCTATTCGGCTGTAAACTTAATAAAAAATTCGGGGAACAAGAGACGTTCACAACTTCAGCACTTAACAAGTCGCTGTCAGTTAGGCAATGGTGAGCAATGCATCTCTTCGAATGAAATTCGTCCAACTATTAATCGTCGTTGGTCGCTTGAGATTAGTCGCTCATCGGTTTATAACATTGTCTTGTCACGTGTCAGTTTGGAAGATCGTCTCCATGATGCTGTGCTGAGTTTACGTAACTGTGGACGAGGAAATATAACGTCTTGACGTTGTATCTGCTCGCGAGCTATCTGTCTACCAGGTAGGTAGATTAAGGTAGGAACTCGCGACATACCTAAATACCACACTATGGCAGACTAAACAAGGTAGAATACGTACCCAAAAGGTTGAACTCGGGAAGCTTAGTGCGTGTCGTCCGAGGTGTTCTGCGTTGGCATGCTACGGTGTTTCTGACACAGTTTGCTCATGATAAGGATGTCTAACAATTTCGTTCACTCTCGCTGCTGACCCTTTGTTTTTCAAGCACAGCAAATACTATGCTAAACTTTGAGATCACTGCATCCGACGGAGGCTCAAACTCCATGTGTTAGACAATAGGACACTAACGACTAGTAGCCCAAAGAAGAGGGGAGAATTTCAAGCCACAGCGATTTTCGATTATACATAAGGAAAGAATTTGCTCATCAATTTGAAGCTGGAAAATCGTTGCGCGGGGTGTTACATACAATGTCGCTCAAATTCTTTGGAAGGAAGACGCTTAGCGACGGATCCGCGAAGCATCGCCTTGACGTAACTTACCTTAAAACTACTCATGTGGATTCTAGCTAGCACCATTCGAATCCCCTCTTCACTGCGCATTCGTTGCTTCCACGCTGCGCTCAGTTCGACAACCTGTGACCTAGTTGTGGAGCACATTTCCGTCTGGAGGGCCCCTGGTTGATTTATGACCTCTCCAAAACTGCCATTGCCGCCTACCTCGGTCACTCGACCAGCCGATTTCAGCGAAGTCCGGAATTTTTCTCGAAAGATCTCCATCTGAATTCAACCTGCTGCGACTATCATAGTAGCTCTAAATAGTACTTAATAGGGTTTATTTTGGTCTCGCCGCATATTTAATCCAATTGCTCGCAATGTTCACTTTCAAGAGTCCTTTCTCATTAACCACCTTCTCCCCTGCAAGGATTTATTTACGCTGAGTTAGCTGAGAAAGGCTCCCTCTCATGTCTGATAAAATACTTTTAAGAGCTAGAAAACGACTTCTTTAATATCTCCCCAAAAACGCAGTTTTTCGGTTTTTTTTTTCGAGCAAAGAATTTTCCCATATTAAAGTTGTTGTAGGATGTATAAGAAAGCACTGAATGAGATCCAACATTTTCACTGAACGGTGGTATGGTCAGTATTTTAAAACTAGCCGTTGATAAGTCTGGTTTTCTTCGAAGCGATTATTTTGTGACCTTTACTGCTATCCTCGGTGAAGAAACGTACAGCACCAGGTCCCGACAGGATCAGACCCGAACACCTGAAGAACCTACCGCCAGCGCTCATCAACCCCATGGCGCGGCTCTTCACGCACTACCTGTCGGAGTGCAAGGCTACCTGTCGGAGTGCAAGGCCCATCCCAGTGGAAGACCAGCAGGACCGTCTTGCTGTACAAAAAGGGAGACGAGCACGACATTGGCAACTATCGCCCGATCTGCCTGCTGTCCGTAGTCTACAAGCTGTTCACTCGAGTGATCCTGAATAGGATTAGCAGAACGCTGGACGAAGTACAACCATGCGAGCAAGCAGGATTTCGGAGAGGATTCAGCACGATTGACCACATATACACACCATTACGAAAGCGGCCATCGACGCCCTGCTCACTCAGGGTGTTCCTACTCAGTACATCAGAGTCCTTCGTGAGCTATACAGTGGATTCACGACCAAGATCTCACCATTTTACAATGACGTCCTCATCGACGTGAAGAGAGGGGTTCGGCAGGGTGATACCATATCCCAGAAGCTCTTCAACGCCACCCTCGAAAACGTCATGCGCGAACTAGGATGGGAAGACATGGGAGTGGAAGTCGACGGCCGGCAACTACATCATCTTCGCTTCGCTGACGACATCGTGTTCATAACACCGAGCATCAGCCAGGCGGAGCGAATGCTGGCCGACTTTGATCGTGTAAGTGGGAACGTTGGACTGCAGCTGAATCTTACGAAGACGATGCTCATGATGAACGGACAAGTTTCTGATGCCCCAGTCTCGCTCAACGGAACGAACATCTCCGAATGCTCCAGCTACGTCTATCTTGGTCGCGAAGTCAATATGGCCAACGACCTAGCACCAGAGCTAAGCAGGAGGAAACGAGCGGCTTGGGGAGCTTTCAAGAGCGTCGAAGAAGTCGTGAAGAAGACGAAGAACGTCCGACTCCGTGCCCACCTATTCGACTCTGCCGTTCTTCCTGCCCTAACATACGCCTCAGAGACCTGGGCTATACGAAAGCAGGATGAACACGCGATCAGCGTCGCGCAGCGTGTAATCGAGAGGACGATGCTCGGAGTGACACGACTCACGCAAGTGAGAGAAGGCCTTCGGAGTGCCGAGCTTCGGCTAGGTTCGAAGATCAGAGACGCTGTCGGGGGCCAAGTTGTCGAAAATTAGGTGAGCCTGGCACGTAATGCGCTTCGCAGACACCCGCTGGACGAGAGCCGTCACCGACTGGATGCCGCGGGATGTCAAGAGAACACCAGGCGCCCACCAACGTGTTCGCCGGACTTCTTCGTGAAAGCCCCGAACGACCGATATGACGCTCTTCGTGTCCCTTGAGCGAGGAGGAACCATTGGAGCACTCTGGCACGCGATAGGGACGAATGGAGACGCTGCTGGCGATGCTCGAGCAAGTCGATGATCAACGGGACGACAGGTGACAGGTGACATACTGTTATCCAAATTTGGTATTTTCTCTCGTTTTCTTCGACTTACCCTTCGCGTTGTTCTTGAGTGATGAATATGATTTGATTAGCGATCTTGGCCGCTCAAACAGCTTTTCGTCAATATAATATGGCTCAGATAGGAATTGGTCGATATTTCACCCTTTCCGCACCCTGGTTCTGAGATTGGGACCTGGACTCGGGGTGAGCCCTGTGCTCGGCGACCGTGACACGGTCGACCTGTGCTCGGTTCACACCTCGGTGCGATACCCAGTGGCAATGCGTTACCCCATTGGAGCAATAAAAGCTTCACAACCAACAATAAACACAAGATCTCAAAAGACGGCAATCCGTACAGAACCAACGCTAAACACCGCGCAGCGCGTCATGATGTAGCATGTCATGCCGGCGATAGACACGAGGATCCATCACGCATGCGGCCGCCACTGCTGCTTCATCCGCGGAAGAGTTCCCTTGGATATTTTGCCGCGCTAAGGGAATACGATACGCTGACGGGTGGAGAAGATGTGATGCATTCTACCTCTGCGCGATCCCACACAGGCAGTTTGAATACGATTCTGGTCTAGATAAAAACTTTCAGTGGCTAGCCGTTATAAAAGGTATCGTATTCTCCTACGAAATAAGTCTGTTACCAACTGTCCAGAGGAATAAAATCTTGGTTAACCTGAGCGGGTCCTGAAGTAAGAGCCTCGTTTCGGGGTGCGTGCAACACATACACATGTAATAGGTTGTCCGGAAACTTCTCAACGTTTTGAGTGCTTCACTTTGGACTAGCATAACTTTCTCCAATCTTATCTAATTTAGTCGAAATAAAAACCGTTCGAATCAGCACAATTTTGCAAACGAGCCACGTGTCGACTTATTCCACAAGCGAAACAATTGGGTGGTCGAGATTCGACAAAATCCACGACAGCTATTTTGGCTTGGTCCTGATTAGTGAAAGTTTTGCCAGCGAGAAAGTTCGGAAAGTGTTTGAAAAGGTGGTAGTCGGTTGGTGAATGGTCTGGAAATTATGCTGGGTGAGGCAGAACTTCAACCTCTAATTTGAAACGTGTGGGCGGGCGTTATCGTGCAAAAGAATGTGGCCTCTTCTGTTGACCAGTGCTGGCTGAAGTTAAAATGTATTCTTTAGTTTGTTGACGTTCTCCTTACATCGGCTCTTATTCATGATCAAGGCCCATGGTCTTTCGGTAGACGCGTTTTTGATTTCCTGTCGAGTTCTCTTTTTTCCCAAACTTTTCATAGCATCGCCTATGAAATGGACGTGTCACTGACGGGTCAAGTGGCCTCACTGTTTAGAAAACTTCAAGGTGCTCCCTCCATCAGTATTGCTCCAAAAAATCAATGTGGATTGCCAAAGCGAAAGGCTCGTGAGATAGGGGTCGAATAGGGGTTTGCCGAAGGTAAACTAGTGGAAATAGCTTTGATAAATTCCTATAAATAAAGCCGTCCGCTAAAATCACCAAAGACAAAGGACGAGTATGCACCCATTCTAAGTATTCATCAGTGGTTATTACAGGGTGAACCAAAATAACGTGGACAAGATTTTTTCGTCATAATTATAAAACAACCTACAGTTCGAGAAAACGTCAACTAAATTATAACAATACAAACTTTAAGGTAGATCATGTTCAAGTGGTTTCGTAGTGGCCTCCCTTGAAGCGGATGCAGAGGGTCAAACGTTCCACGAATTTTTCGACGATGGGCCGCAGGTCGTACCTGGGAACAGATTCTATTCACGGATGAGAAGTTGTTCACCGTGGAGCAGGCGCACCATCGCCAAAATGGTAGAATGTGGTCTACAGAGGCTCCAAGCACCTCTGCTATCGTCCAAAACCCACAGTCTGTCATGGTTTGGGGCGGAATCTGCGCCAGCGGCAAGACCCCTGGTTTTCGTGGATTAAGGAGTGAAAATCGACGAAGATGTGTACCAGCGAGACATTCTTGAGTCCGCAGTCCTTCCTTGGGCCCACCAGCACTTCGGTGATGACCATTGGACGTTCAACAGGACTCTGCACCCGCACTTAGTGCGAAGAGTGCGCAGGCGTGATGCAAGGTCAATTTCCCGACTTCATCACGCCTTCGGAATGGCCGCCGTATTCTCCAGATTTGAATGCGATGGACTACAGTGTGTGGGAATATTAGAGGCTAAGGTCGGCGTCAAACGCCACCGCAGTCTCGAGTCCCTGAAGGAATCCTTGCGCCAAGAGTGGGAATGGTTGTCTCCTGATGACCTTCGCGAAACGTTTGGCCCTCTGCATCCGCTGCAAGGGAGGCCACTTCGAAGCCACTTGAACATGATGTGCCCTAATGTTTGTTTTGTTGTAATCTAGTCATCGTTTTCTCGAATTGTTGGTTGCTTTATAATTATGATAAAAATCTTGTCCAGGTTATTCTGGTTCACCCTGGTAATTGTAAGGATACGTATTCTGCTCAAGACAGTCAGGTGTACATTCTCACGGCTATGTAGTAAGGTGAATGAAGTTACGAGAGGTGTGCTGAAGAAGTAAAGTGACTAAAATTCTTTGAAGCATTGTGCAGCAACTCTGTGCTTGAACCTAGGAAAATTGGCTGAGCTGGCCCAAGAACCTACAGTGACGTTGGAAGGGAAGGTGAACCAAATTTATATCGTTAGATTACATAGCAGTCAGCAGCACTCCTTGTTTTAGATCACATGCCTAGGTATGTATGATTAAAGTAAAAGAGTAAAGGATATGTAACGCTAATGAAGTGTAAGTCAGTAAATATGAGAGATGCGCCAAGCATTTCACTTTTACGAGATTTCGTGGAGGTTATTTTAATACACATTTCATCTGTGAAATGAATTGTGAAAACCAATCAGTGATATAGTTATGCTTGAACGACCTCATGAAAAAGATGCTCGAATGATTTTCGTACGAATTTGAATATTCGAATTCTACTACTCGAAAAATCGCGTTTTTCGAATGTATTCAACTTCGAGTGTTCAGAAAAATCGCATTTATCGAATATATTCGACTGTTCGAAAACTCGGCCATTCGAAACCAATCGATTAATCGAAAATTTTGTGAGAGCATAACCAGTGATCAAGACAGTGTTTTACTCCTTTCAGCCAATCTATTAGGTTGGAAAAAGTCTCTTCACATTTCGAAAGGTTTTTTACCGTTCTCCTTGTAAACACACTAGCCAGTATTGATTGCTGATACCATAATCCTATCACACTTGTCTACCGTTTGCACGCGGACATAGGTCAAGACCCTTCTCGTATTTCGTTATCTATCCAATATTCCGGACTCAATGACAGATCTACCCCATGGCCATTTTCGGCATGGCATTCTTCATGAATTTATTAAAGGATCTACAGCACGTCAGACAGCCGACCAAGTTAACCATATATAGATCTACTACTCATCGCGCTGTTATGAATGGTTCGGAAAGTTTTTAAAGGGAGATTATTCCCTCGAGGACAAAGCAAGGTCAGGAAAGCCAACTGAATTGGACGACACTGAACTACTCCATCTTCTTCGTACCGATAGTAGGCAGACGACACGTCCACTGGCAGAGAAGCCCGAAGTGTCTCATAGTGGATAGTGGGATCTGAAGGGTTTTGGCTTTGCATGGAAATTTGGACCTTGGATTCCACATGCCCTGTCAAACACTCAGTGCAAAACCACATGTTGCAAGACTCACAAGAGAAACAATAAAGGAGTTGGGCTGGGAGGTATGACCTCGCCCCTACCGATTACCATCTCTTCCGTGCTCTCAAGCAAGAAATTTGAGAGAAATATTTTGAAACGGATGAAGACCTCAAAAAATTGGATTCAGCAATGGTACGACTCCAGAACTGCTGTCCTTTAAGCGAGAGGAATTAGAAAAGTGCCCAGTCTTTGGATAAGTGTAGTAGAACAAAATGGAGCTTATCTCAATTGATTTGACATTGTAGTTGTAAAGTAATAAATCTTTGAAAAAAATGAAAAGACTTTTTTCCAACCTAATAGTATAAGTTCAGTAGCCAACAGTCATTATCTGAGAGGCAATGCCGAACCTCGACTTGCGGAAGCCGCGGTTTTGGGTCATAACGCGTGTACCCTCCATTAAAATTGAAGCAAGAATTACTATGAATTGGCCTGTGGTCCCTGCTACTAAAATATAGTACTTGGAAGCAACTCGGACAATTCTTCGTTGCATATTTCGAAAGCAGCGACAAAAAGGACAGATACTCCATGACTCTGGCAAATCGATTGATCCTTTATCACTTTTATTCTGAATCTAGAGACAAGGACAAAGTTCTTGGGGCCAGGAGTATACTAAGATAGTGCAGTACATAGTGAGCTGAAATGTATTAATATTGACACTACGCTTCGCGATTTTATTTGGTTCCGCTATTCTTCAGGATTTCCCTTGCTCTTTGAACTTCTGTTTCGCGAGACCCAATCTAACAGCGTGTTAATTGCTGTATAGTGCTCATTCTTTCAAATAGCTAGATGTGTCGTAAGGAACCAGTACTATACAAATAATCGACTTTCCTTCCTATGATCCAATGCAGCCTCGTACAAGAAGCAGCGTTCACCCCATCCGAATTCGGACAACGGCGGAGGAGTGCTAATTTGATGTTCCCTACAAAATCTCTCCAAAGTATGCGCTCCTTTCAACACCAGATGCCTAGTGCATCCATCTTGTGACCAGTTGCGTAGTGCATCCGTGCATTGACCGTTCGCGCCGACGGCGGGTCAATCGATGCGCGCGCACGTGAGGCGCGCGCGAGAGTGTGGCTAGACCATATACCTCGTTCATATGCATCTTTTCGAATTTCTGATTTGATCATTTCCAGCGTCATGCATCCTTTGGTATTGTATCGAGTATGCTACTGGTTAGAAGTCAGCTACCAGTTATATGTTGATATCTACCAGGTGCTTCCAACATCATTGAGGCGTGACAAGCTTTCAATCTTCATTCCTCTGGTCTTTTTTCAGCGATAGTGTTATGGACTACACGTTGCTAGCTTACCGAGATCTTGCTGTTAAGGGGCCTTTGGTCCTCACTGCAAGTACTGAGTGTTGTACTCAGTTCTATCCCCTACCAGAAATTCTAAGCAATCTCTAGTTACATAGGTTCTTCTATACGAGGATAAAATGCGGCATCTAGTATTTCGCTATAAAAACCTAGAACCTATTCCACACATTCCCCGCATCCGCCGTGAAACAGTAAGTTTGAATTGCATTGCAAGTATTCCACTACGTTCAAGATGGATGGTGTTATGCAGCTGGGAATCCCCTGTTCTGTAAGGATACAAGTAAGCCTCGCTGATGAGTTGATAGAAACTAAACCGTATAGAGCTGAGGAAACTATCCTTTACCCTGTGATTGACTGACGTCAGAGGTGTCCTAACGGCGATGTCCATTTTAGGACCTGATCTTAAACCACTGGATTCAGTTAATCTATACACAAAAATAATAGGCGACTAATGTACTTTCAAGAGACCAGTTGTCGGCCTAGTGGCCACCAAACGTCTGGTTGGGGACTTCACTCCCATGTCCGAAGAATAGGACACTCCGACCGTCTTCTTTTCTTTTCTAGTCATTACTATTAGGGTGTCCTGAAAGTATCTGCAGGAATACGACAAATTTTTTCAAAATAACACATTTTTATCAACATTTTATTAATCAATCAAATAATTTCCATCAACATCGACTACTCTCCGCCAACATCCCACAAGACTTCGAGTTCCTCTGGCGTAGAAATCCGGCGGCTTGGAGGCGAAAAAAGCTCTGAGGTCATTTTCGAGGTGGTCACAATCCTCATAACGCTTCCCTTCCAGGCGATGCTGAAGTGATCGAAAAAGGTGGTAGTCACTTGGGGCCAGATCTGGACTGTACGGTGGGCACGGCAGAACTTCCTATCCGTGTTCCAGAATTTTCTGAGAAGTCGTCTTCGCGTTGTGTGGGCGCGCGTTATCGTGCAGCAAGCGAACTTTGTCGAGCCTGGGTTGCTCCTTGCGCATCTTGTCGGCCAGTCTCTGCAGCTGGGTAGCGTAGACCTCGGCAGTGACAGTCGTGCTGTCAGGCGGCAGCTCGATATGGTAGATCCCATAAACTCCCCACCAGACGCTCAGCATGACTTTCCTCGCATGAATTTCACCTTTTACGAAAGATTTCGGCACTTCATCGCGTTGGCACCACGCACGTTTACGAGCGTGGATGACGTAGAGGACCCATTTTTCTTCTCCTGTTACGATGGTATCCAGCCAGTTGAAGGTGAGACTTCGGGAGAGCAGCTGAGTGCATATGTCCAGACGTCTTCGCCGGTTATCGTCGGTCAGTTCTGTGGGAGCAACCCAGGCTGACTGAGCTTTCTAACCCTTCCAAGAGATCGTGGTCCATTGTCCACGGTGGATCTGAAACAGCCAAGAGCAGCAGCAAAATAACGCACACCTTCATATGGATATGCCAGTTTTCTCAGTTCATCCAAAGATATCGTTGTCGATCGACCAGAGCGAGGCTCATCTTCGAGACTCCCGTCCCCGCTTCTGAAGCGTTCGAACCAGGCTATACATAGACCGTACAGAAGGAGCTTCAGAGCCGAATACATGACACAAGTTTCGAGAGGCTTCTGCAGCGGAGTGCCCAGATTCAAACTCGTTAAGGAGTACGTGTCCAGTATGGGTAGACAGTTCGGTCATCGTACAGTGAAATAGGCAAGGAAGACGGAGCTGGATATGCTATGCTGATACAGCAGGATAGTGTGTTTATATAGCACTTCTGTTGAAACCTTCAGAACATTCTAGAAAAGATCTGGAACATTGCGAAGTTTTCTGCAGATACTTTCTGGACACCCTAATACTTTAATGCTTTTAAACACTGGTTTTACTATATAGAAGAGTACAGCGGGGTTCTTCAAAACTGCTCTGTGAAGCCTGTAAACCCTCTATCGCATGCGATTTATTCTCCGAAGTGCCCGTTCACTATGTGGCGAGAAACAGATCGTGAGAGTCCCAATCCGAAGTGCCTGCAGAACGTGAATTAAATCAATTGGTATTGGTCGACCGGTCGCTACTGTTTACTGTCCGACGGCAAAATACTCCTCCGATTCCTGTAGTCATTCTCAGTCACAAGCCTTTAAGAGTTCTTCTAGAAATTCAACACTGCGCAAAGTTTGATCTATAGCATGTCTTCTAAATCTGGACGCACGTTGTGCGACGCCGATACACCCAGATGGAGTTGTCTCCTGAATCCGGACGCATGTTGCATGACGCCTGTGATCCATTTGCTGAGTGCCGCCGCACGGGATACGACGTTGCCACGAAGCCTGTGACACGTCTTCTGAAACGTGACACACGTTAGGCGCCTTTTATACTCCCGCCGCGGAGCTGCGCGTCAATTCGGCCTGGGCGCGGCGCGACTGGCCGCGCCGCGTCCCGAATTTGACGCGCCGCTGCGCGTCAAATTCGGGACGCGGCCCTAAAGGACCCCCCGGGGCGAAGTTTGGTTGAAAACTTTTTTCGATCTCCACTGTACCTCTAGAGTCCTAAAAGTACAGTAGTGCCATCACTTTGCTACACCCTTTTTGTTCTGTTAATTGGGGAGCCTAAATAAAAAGGTCATAGCAAAATGGTCCATCCCGATGTGAAATCTCCCACTCCACACCGAGTCTGCCGCAGGTGATCGCGCTGCGCCCCGCTCTTCCCTCCCGCGGCGCGATTCGCCGAGTACCGTAATTCAAAATTCCGTCAAATGCGGTGTTTTGCGGCGGCTGAGTATGGAAGTGATGCGGCGCCGCCGAACGGCGCGAAAAATCGATAGCGATGTCGGCCATCACACCGCGCCGTGCAGCGGGGCGAGTGTAAAGGCCCCCACAGAGTTTTGCGGCAGCGCCGCGGCCCTATGCTTAACCCTAGGGCAGAGACGCAGAGCTCGCCGCCGGCGGCGTCCCTGCCCTATCCTTAACCATTGCGGCGAGCGGCGTTGCCGCAGAACTCTGTGGGGCCTTTAAAGGCCGCCACAGACTTCTGCGGCGCCGCTGGCCGGCCGGCGGCACCGGCGGCGTCGCTGGCGGAAATGACTTGAATCATTCCACCCGGCGGCGCCGCTCCAGCGTCTGTCTGTCTGCGCTCTGCGCTCTGCCCTTTCGCTGCGGGATCCAGAGCGGAGACGGTCGATGCGGGCGCGCGATCGTCATCGGGGCGCGTTATTGTTAAGCACCAGTCGGTCCCGACTAGAAACAGTACAGTGCATCGCCGTCACCGCTCCCACTGATGATGAGTCAAGCCGCTGAGCGGCGCCGCTCAGCGGTGCCGCCGGTGCCGCCGGCCGGCCAGCGACGCCGCCCAGCGGCGCCGCAGCCCTATGCTTAACCATAGGGCAGAGACGCAGAGCTCGCCTCCAGCGGCGCCGCTGGGCGGCGCCGCTGGCCGGCCGACGGCACCGGCGGCGTCGCTGGCGGAAATGACTTGAATCATTCCACCCGGCGGCGCCGCTCCAACGTCTGTCTGTCTGCGCTCTGCCCTTTCGCGGCGGGATCCAGAGCGGAGACGGTCGATGCGGGCGCGCGATCGTCATCGGGGCGCGTTATTGTTAAGCACCAGTCGGTCCCCACTAGAAACAGTACAGTACCTCGCCGTCACCGCTCCCACTGATGATGAGTCAAGCCGCTGAGCGGCCGGCGCCGCCTGTGCCGCCGGACGGCCAGCGACGCCGGCTAGCGACACCGCTGAGCGGCGCCGCAGAAGTCTGTGGGGGCCTTAAAGGCCCCTGCTATACTCCCGCGCGTTTTCCGCGCCGAACTCCGCGGGACGACAGCCTTCCGCGGTGCAGTGCGCCGCGGACGGCTGCCCTCCCGCGGGCGGGAAGTATAACACCCCTCTCGTCGTCTGTCGGCGGCGATCCGCGGACGGCGGGCGTGGCGGGCCGCGACGAGTGGCCCGGCGCGGGGTCCCGACGCGATTTCCGCCCATCCGCGGAAGCTCCCGCGGGAGTATAACAGGGGCCTAAAAGGCGCCGGCGATATTGAAAGATATTGATATTGATATACGATATATATGGAGATATTGATATTGATAGGCGATATTGAAAGAAAATACTGGTCCTTGTTCATGGTCTTCTTAGTGGTCCACCCTTCACAGCCCACTCTCCTTTAGTGGTCCCCACTCCACAGGTTCCTTTAGGGGCCCTCTGCTGGTCCCCCCTTCACTGCCCCCTTCCCTCTTCTGAATCCTGACTCACATTGGACGACGTCTTCGGCACATCTTCTGAATTCCAACGCTCGGCACTTGATCCCCATCCATACATACTCTGACGCGACTTGGGTGAAGGCCGCCAATGTTATAAGTTCGCCAACAATCGCACGGTTAAGCTCAGAGAAACACCGGTTGGGCCACGCCGCCATGTCGAAGGCATCCTTAGGCTTTGGTCCGCCTGTCCGTGACCGGCAACCCGACTCACGGATTAGCTGAGTCATATATAGTAAGATAATAGTAGTGATAGTCCACACTCTGATATGTCACGGATACAGCAATAAATCATTCAGGTATTTCGACGTACATATTTTTGTGCCAGCTGGGGAAGTGCAGCTACCACTGATTTCATGAGCCCTGAATTTTAGCAAAAAGTTATTGTACAGCCTACGGAAGAAAGTGTCAGTGTTACACACTTTATACAAGTTTTAGAATTTTTGCCATAACTAAGTAGTGAATGTTCCCTCTTAAACACCGCTCTTGAAATTAAAACTTTTTCAGATTTCATTTGATCAATCATTGTAATGCTCAGACTCAATACAGGTGAACAGGATGCAGGACTGTTACAGGTGAAAGTTCATGTGGAAATCCCTGGCCTAAACTACACGAGTCGCGATTGCTCCCCTGTTTGTCTACTGCACAAGTGGATAACTGCGGTACGTGCCATTATTCCACGATCTGAGGTTGATGCACCGCACGGTACCGGTGATGACTGGATATGTGGCTAGGAAAACGGTACAGATAACCCGCTCTGGGTACAGAAGCCTCTTGAGAAGCCAGATAGTCTTTCCACTCGAACTCCTTAGCAAGTTGTAAGCTGCGACGTGACGCGATCGCGCGCGCTGCTCCTCTGGCATCTTGCCAATGCGGCGCATAAACTTTCAGCCGCAGTCCCGTGGTGATCTTCGCGTTTTTTTTTTTTAGCTCGATGTGTCATTTCTTCGTTCAACCTTCTTACCTTCATCCTTGCTTCATGTTCTTTTTGGTAACCTGGTCACTCCCATAATCCGAATTGATCAGAGCATAATCTAGACGATGCTGTAACCATCTAGAGTCAAACGCTGACAGTCATCTTGCTTGGACTCTTGGAACAGCTCCTATATACCGCTTCCGTATTCTACTTGACTGCAATGCAATATGTCCTACTTTATAATGAGTAGGGTATATGTTTAGGCCCGGGTGTCCACCATTTATCACTTCTACAACTTGCAGCTTTATCCTTGTCGCAGCGACCACGGAGCTTTTCTGAGGTTAGGATATCTATGTGTCGGTTCGCAGATTTTCCATCTTAGGAAATGTGATCAATTCTCAGGATATTATAAGAGATGGATGGTGGTCCTCCCGTCTCACCTCATCATACTCTAACGTTATCTAGGAATATGTACATTTCGCTTTTCAGTATTCAGATAATGGACCGCCGAGAAATTCTCTACATGTACTTGCCAGCTGGGGTAGTCGAGTGGTTGGCCACCAACAATCTTGAAAACAGATGTGAGTGTATTTTGCTAGAACCTATTCAGTTTTGAATGTCTAATCTATGCGTTTACATTGTTCGTGTTGTTTTTTCCAATACAGGTTACTACCTAATCCGCCAGTCTGCTATAATCAGATGGAGGATACTGCGTCGCTGTGAGCAAGGGTTGAACCCATATCCTCCCTTCATTATGCGGGAGATCGTAAGTTGAAGCTGAAATATTACTTCGTTACAGTGGAATGGTTGTTGAAGTCCTGCAGAAGTGACTGGGAAGACTTTGGAGAGCACGAACTCTAGGTGAAGCCAGCAGTGTTATTGTCATGTAATGCTAACCTGCCCATTGACCTGGGGGGGGGTGTACCCATAACAATTTATCCACTGATAACACACTAACCTGTGTAGGCAAAGGAAGGCCAGCTCCACACGACTTCTTGGATGGCGGGATGGGGCAATGTGTTGAGAAAATGTGGTGAAGCCGAATACCTTGGGGCAACTAGCCAATCACTCAGACCACTCCAGCGAGTCATTTTGAAAAAGGTAACGATGTTTTTTGATCGAAATGATGTGTGGACGTCGACTAACCCGTCCATGTAGCATGCCAAGGAGATAAAGATGCCCAAGGGAAACTGCAATGGCCTCACTTCCATGCTACGTCGTCACATTGTCAGATCAAAACAAAACTAAGCAGGGAAGACATATGGTGAAGTAGCGCTTGGAATACTTGCTGATTTTGTCCTATGAAGCTGAATGGCCATGGAAGGCAATAGTATCTTTTCAGCAGTCTTACCAGATGACGCTTCCTCCTCCTCCCCACCCCTTGCCGGGCCATCACTCTACCGAGTCTTCCAAAACCTGCTCTACTAAACTTCCATGTTCAGACGCGACTGTTGCGCCATTATTTGAGAAAATAATGATTATTCTGCATCCAAGAGCCTGCAGCCTTAGACCGGTGCTTAGGCCGCCGAATATTCATGTCAGAAGTTAGCTTGGCAGATACATGAATATTCGGTGGCCAAAGCATCGGTCTAAGGCTGCAGGCTCTTGGATGCAGAATAATCATTATTTTCTCAAATAATAGCGCAACAGTCGCGTCTGAACATGGAAGTTTAGTAGCGCAGGTTTTGGAAGACTCGGTAGAATGATGGCCTGGCAAGGGGGGCAGCGCGACAGGAGGTACACCGTTGTTCAGCGGACCGCCAACTTTTGTTTTGCGTGTCAAAGATTTCGTAAGGCAGCCGTTAGACTCTTGGTGAAGCCTAAGGGGTTGGGGTGGGTGAGCAAGAGGGATAAGAGGAAGATCGCACGCCTCCCAGCAGGGGCGGGTGTACCTCCTGACCGTCCGGTAATACTGCGTAATCATTTTGGATCCGGCTCACTGCAATGTAATGTAGCCGGCCAACTAACGGTGCTGCTGACTCGCTTAAGAAACTGATAGTGTGATAGTGGTTTCAGAGATCTCATGTAACTTAATCGTATAGTTCTAGCTTATTAGAAAGGTTCCGCAAAGGCATGCGCTCGCAATACAGTCTGCTTTCAGCTGCTACAAACATCCTGCCCTATTTAAGAAACAGGGTAAGTCTGAATGGCATGCATGCTCGTGAAATTCCCTGTGTGTATAAACTGTGTTGATGCTTGAGCTCTATTAAATGTCATTTTACTACAGAACGGAGCTCTAAAACGCCGAAGCTGTTTCAGGAGAGACTCAACAGAGAGGCCGGCCAGCTATTCCATATCATCGCTCATTTGACGGCAAGCCATTGAGATCAACGACGTCGGCTGTTGCATCCACACTGTGGCGAAGTGTCATCAGCTCATGATCTGCTTCTAATGTTCCGACGTTCCAGCGTTTCCACGAGTAGTTTCTGTTCTCCGTTTTTTTGCTGTCAACTCAAGGGGTCTTTACTTCTTTTGCCTCCTATGATAAGTGGTTAACTGTTTTGTATTTGTAAACTTTTTTATGTTGAACTGTTGGTGCAACTAAGACTTTCTCATTTTTATCTTTTGTCGATGCCGGAACCAGCGGGATTTCGTTTCCATGAACCTCCGAAATGACGGCGGTGACTGTTGAGCCATGTAACCTATATTCACTTTTAGCGTTGTCTTTAGGACGGGCTTATAATGCCGCCAAGGAGTATTGCGATTAACACGAGTTAGAAAAGACTTCTGGTTACCGTTCTGACTACGAAAGTTAGTAAATGTACAAAAGCGGAACCATCACAAGACAACAGCGAACGAGGCCTATCGGACCGCCTGAAAGAATTCATCGAAAACGAAAGGATACCGAAGGACTTCAGGGCTGGACTGTTGGAAAGTTGTGCTAAAACCAAAGAAATTGTGGGGCGTGAGGGGCCTCTTATACTTCCGCCGCTACGCGATCGCAGTTAGAAATATGAGCGTCAGCGATGCGCGCCCACGAGCATTTGCGTACTACGGACTATGGCCGAGGATGACGAGGAAGAACTGCCCTTGAACATGCTCATCAAATGAAAACGATCAGCTCTAGCTTCATATTGAGCATTTCGACAAATTAGTCTTGGTTTCACAAGTTAACGGTGATGGACGTACGCTGCCCGCCTAATAGTGAGACACCTACGGAGCGAAGCCTGACGGTACATTTATGATGCTGAACTCCCATCTATGATGTGATAGCATAGGTCTGCTTTTTCTCCAGACTGACTGGATTGTAGACAGTTCCGAATGTGATGTGTTTTCATATGAATGACTGGATCAGGATAACTACTCAGAGTGACAGAGGAGACATCATACAGTGCGTTTCAGAAGCATGTAGCCAAATTGAAATTGATAAATTCACGTTTCGCGTTCGTTTCTACGAACTGGCGTTATCCGCATTGGATTCCCCGTAGACGAAAATGGCTAGATTGCTCTTTCCAGAAAAAAGCTTAATCTCCAGCAAAAACTAGACGTTTTTGAATTTTTTGTTTGTTTCAAAAGTATGTGGTCACTCCAGGATATCGGGCGTTTCTACACTCCTATTCAAATTTTGCGCGCTTTTTGGTAGGAAGTTCTTGTCATAAATAGTCAGCTTGACCTGTTCTGTTCTTCAAAAATAACCACTACGCCAGTCCGTGGACGGTCCTGACTATCGAGGAACAAGCTCAGATCCGAGCGCTCAGGCATGCTGACTTGACAAACCGCGCCATTGCTCGTCAGTTCGGACGCTCGTATGGATGTGTCGACCACTTCGAAATCCTAATGATTATCGTTCTATCCCTGTACCGAGTCGTCCGCGTGTGATTTCGAGCCAGGATCGTCGAGGAATCAGCAACATGGTGTCGAACTCCACATGGAGCGTCAATCAAGTTCGCGCTGAGACGGGTCTGTTTGCATAAAGAACAACAATATGGCACTCTGTTCGAACGAACGAACACATCCGCAGACATACCATGCAGAAAGCACCTCATCTCACGAACTCCCCCAAGCAGGCGCGACTGGAGTTTTCCAGCGAAAACATGGCGACGCAATGGGAAAAGGTAGGAACTTTCTGGTTTGGTCGGCGGCATGAATTTCACAATCTTATTGCTTCAGGTCATCTTCACTGACAAGAAAAAATTTAATCTAGATGGCCCCGATGGTTACCGGTATTACTGGAGAGGTCTACGACAGGCTTACATCACCTTCTCTCGATGGAACTTTGGAGGCGGGTCTCTGATGAAATGGGTAGGTTTCTGCAGTAGCGGGAAGCTGAAGCTCAGGTTCCCATCATGTCGAATGGACAGTCTAGAGTATCAAGCCGTACTGGAGTCCAGCCTGCTGACTTTCCTAGCGGGGAGGGAGAAAAGGCAGACATATGTTCTGCAGCAGGACAACGCTGCAGTTCATATCAGGGGTGCACATGTAACGGTTAACGACTTAACGAATTTAACGATTTAACGGCATTTTCCGTTAAAGTCCGGCTTAACGACTTAACGGAAATTTTTAGAAATTTAACGAAATTTTTAACGGATCTTTTTTCTCAGTAAGTGTATCACTTTCCCCTCTGTCTTCACTAATATTGCAGGCCTCATCTCCTAATTAGAACTATTCCTGAAAAACTATTGAAATCAGCAAGAATATTTTAATGTTTTATGCCGTTCTCATGCCTTCTATGGCGCATTTGGATTCTTGGAAGTAATACAATTGGAGCTAAAAATGTTCTTCATCAAGCCGCCAAGCACGTCAAATTCACAAAGTTAGTGGTCTGACCTCCTGGTAAGATATGCTTATCCTCACTTGGCGCTGCTTATCCCAGAATACTTTGCTCGCCACCTAAAGCAGTCGAAAAGGAGAGAATTTTTGCAGTCGGCGGAAGTATTTTAAATGATTTGAGAAAAACGCTAGTGAAGGGATAAAGAACGCCGTCACTCAATGCCTTTTGGGGTACGCCATGCGTTCTACTTCTACAGGATGTCCTGGAGACGATTTGAATGCGTAATTGGCCATGCAGTAAATCAGCTATGATGGTCAGCCGATGAAGAAGTCGGCGGTTTATCCTTCTCAGACAAGTCTGGTATCAATGCACCGACCAAAAATTCACCGCGGGTTGGAAGTCTTGGTTGGCTTGATCGGCAAATCCGAACCAGGAACCTGGTATAGGATGTGCGTGCAAAAACCGGCGCTCCCCTCCGACTGCGCTACACGCGCTCTAATAACAAAAATTTGGAAAGCTACTTTCCTGTAAACGTGTTAATATTCCACAGATAGGCTTTTAGTTGTATTTTTGTTAGCTCTTTCGGTACTTAGTGGACTGGTTCCCGCATCGAGATTGTAGACGTTCGTATAACAGTCACACAAAGCAGTTTCGTAAAGAACCAGGAAAGGGGGAGGAACTTTGGGGTCTGCCTGATCTTACATTTTAAAATGCCTTGTCGAAGCGGGCTTCAGCCCACTAAGTACCATTCTCTTGTTACACTCCATTCCTTGAACTTTAGTTGTTGATCTGCTGAAGTTGGATGGAGCATATAACATCTTCATTGGTTTTTGAATTGAAATAACAGTTTGCAGCTGATTGTATTTTTTAACGAAACTTAACGATTTACCGGAAATTTAACGAAAAATTTCCGTTAAAAAATTTCGCTAAAATAATTTAACGCACAGAGCTTCGTGTGCACCCTTGGTTCATATGTCCAAATCGACCACAGACTGCCTCCAACGTAATCGAATCCGAGTAGTGTGGAATGACCAGCTTGCTCACCTGACTGCAACCCAGTGGAGAACATGTGGGGTATCTTGGTTCGGTAGGTCTACTTGAATAACAGGCAGTTCAACAATGTTGGAGAGCTGAAACCTCTGTTTTGACTACCTAGGACAACATCAGTGACGAAGTGACCCAGAAATTTGTCAGTAGTATGCGTAGTAGGGTATTTGATGCAGTAAGAAATAATGGTTGTCCAATTGACTATTAATTTTTAATAAAAACCGTATGGCTACATACTTTTGAAACAAACAAAAAATCAAAAACGATCTATTTCTGCTAGAGATAAAGCTTTTTCCTGTAAAAAGAAACATAGGTATTTCCGACTACGAGGAATTGAATGCGACAAGCGCCGATTCGTAGAAACAAAGGAGAAGGATAAAACTGTTGAATTCAAGGTGGCTACATACTTTTGAAACGCACTGTATTGACTAGACATGCTGTGTAGAAGAAACTCGAGCTTTGACTGCTCTCATATCCAATCACTAAAGTCTCCTGCTACGCTCAGGAGCTTTTTTTGCCCGGCGGGAATTCGTGGGCAATTAAGGGGAAGTACTCATGCAGGAACCTTTCGACACGGACGGAGTAACTCCACCTTGGGATACCTACAGTACCGCGCATGTCTTTTGGTCAATTCCCGAAGTTATATAAAAAATCCGCTTTGGAGTATTCAAAAGCGGCTTTTTTATATAACTTTCTTTAAAATTAAGCACTTATAATTGAGCTTTTGAAATTGTCAAAAAATCGCTTTTTCTAGAATTGGTCGAGAGTGACACCATTCTATAGAGCTTTTCGTGCTAGAGCTAACGGTGTTATTGCGAGTGTCGAAAACTCAAATATGGGCGAGTAAGGCACAGAAACTTCAACGCTAAGTCCACCGCCCTAAAATGGCAGCTGGGGCTAAGGCGGTCTAGGCAGCTGAGAAGTTGTGAGCATGTCATCTAAAGTATCTTGACCGTTCCGCTCGCCCATGCATTTGTAGACCAGTATCTCTCTATCTCTTCTCGCAGTGGTCGACTGAAATCGGAAGAAATCGTGTCACACAAGGCTAACCTGCATTTTCGCAGCACTGTAACTTAGTCCAATCATAAGCTACATGGCTCCTTTTCAGGGCAGTATTAGAACATCTTACTGCCTACAAAACGCATAAGCTGTAATCGGAAAGGTTCACACATGACAGAGTTATCGCGCTCAGAACACGGCCGCGCGTGCAATGCAATACAACAACGGTCCATGTTCTCCTCGCTCTTACTCGCCCAGATTAGTTTTCCCTACTCCCAATAACGCCATTCAATTCAACATGAAAAGCTGGACCGAATGGTATCTAGCATGGCCCAATTGTAAGATATCGATTTTCTATGACGTCATCGTCCGCGCAGGCTCGGCCTGGGCGCCCACGTCCTCGATGGGAAATCGTCGAAAAATCCATTTTTCTGAAATTGGTCTAGGGTGAAACCGTTCGATAGAGCTCTTTGAGCTGAAGAGAAACGTACCATTGCGAGAGTCGAAAGCTCAAATCTGGCTGAGTAAGAGCGCAAGAAACTCTAACCGTTCTCTTACACCGCGCTGAACTGGCAGATGATGCTAAGGCAGTTCAGGCAGCTGAGGAGTTGTGAGCATGTCATCGTAAAGTGCCTTCAGTGTTCTGCTAGCGTACGCGTTTGCATGCCGTTAGCACGCCGCGTCTTCCTGCAGGGGTCGACTGAAGTCGGAAAAAATAGTGTCACACACGGCTAACCTGCATTTTCGCGCCGCTATAATTTCGCTTGTTTAGAAGCTATAACGCTGCACTTTCGCGGACTACTAAAGCTTGCTACTGCCTACAAAAAGCCGCAGCGGGAACGATTCGATCTCGATAGAGTTATTGCGCTCCCAACACACTCGCGCGTGCAATTTGCGAGTGGTCGTGCCTACTCGATTGATAGGTTCGATTCTATATGCATTGTTTACGGTTCACTCCAAAGACAAGCTCGACAGTTTAAGAGCAATTTATGAGTAGGACGGCTGGAAATTTCCGATAAAACTCCCGAAACGGTCACTCTACAGGCTCTCGCGCCCACTCGATTGATAGGTTCGATTCTGTATGCATTGTTTACGGCGCACTCCAAAAGCAAGCTGGACAGTCCTACGGCAATTTCTGAGTAGGGCGGCTGGAAATTTCCGATAAAACTCCCGAAACGGTCACTCAACAGGCTCTCGCGCTCACTCGATTGATAGGTTTGGTTCTATATGCATTGTTCACGGCGCACTCCAAAGGCAAGCTGGACAGGCTTAGAGCATTTGCTAAGTAGGACGGCTGGGAATTTCGATAAAGCATCCCAAACGGTCACTCTACAGGTTCTCTCGCCCACTCGACCTCACTCTGCGAGTGGTCGCGCCCACTCGATTGATTATGTCCGGCCTATATGCATTGTTCAGCTCTATTGATTTATATGTCAAAAGATAGAGCTTAACCTGCTGAGCTCAAATATGTGTTTTTTCACGAGCGCTTGATTTTAAAGAAAGTTATTTAAAAAAAAGCCGCTTTGGAACGCTCCAAAGCGGCTTTTTCGGGAATTGACCAAAAGACATGCGCGGTACTGTATGACTGCCTTTTCTGCAGGTTCATTCGCGCCAAGGTCGGGCTGAGAATAATCTACGAAACACCACAGCTGGAGACATCAGTGCAGTGAGTTAATTCAAGTGAAAAACTAGCATAAGACTGCCTTTCTACGCGAAACATGTTATTTATTTATTGGGCTCGTGGACAGCAATCGGAGGAGACGCCGCCTCTTGCACACCCAGCTGGTTCAACATTATGATCCCTCAGGTCAACCAAGCCGTCAATCCCACCGGCGACGAATTGATACCAGAGTTGTAGGTATCATGTCAAATCAGTGTATCGTGTAAAAGTAGACCGCAGACCCAGATATTCGATTCATTAAGAGCGAATGGTGTTGGCAACCTCCACTGCTCATGAGTATCATTTCCGCCGTATTCAGCTTGTTTTATAAAATCGTATGTCAGCGGCATACAAGGCACAGTGCACAAATCGTATAGGACGTTTCCATCGCTCCTTTCCAGAGAGTTTCTGGAGCAAGCAAATAGCCAGACTGAGTCGGTATTGCCTTCTGCAGGCAACAGTTTCGCCTTAGTACAGGCGAAGAAACATACATTCTATGGAAACATTCAGTACAGTGTGAAGTGATTGGTGTAAGCACTGGTTTAACTGCATGTGGAAGCCTCAGCCCTCCTCGAAGTGCCCATCAGATTTTCCTTGTCTTTCACAAAAACTTAGAAGGAGATAGACAGGAATCGCGTTAGTATGATTGCAGACGGGTGGACTACTTAAGGGAGATACAACGATATCGACCGAGCGAACAGTACAGTACCGGCGTGCGAAAATCCTGCTTAGCATCTGGTGATCTTAAAAACTACACTTGCCGTTGTCAAATTTTTTGTTACCGCAGTCAAACCTCCTCTAATCATTTAGTAGTGATTGGCCAAGTGTGGATCGTTAACCGGTATTTCATGCTGATTAAGGGAAACTAGGATATCTCGCAAGGATATTTGTCTTCAAATCATTTCCAACCAGATGTGCTGCGGAATCCGCAATTTGAAGCATGTATTAGGTTGTAACGAATTAAATGGTACTGGCTCGCGCCATTTTTTTGCGTGTCTTTACGCGTTTGATCAAGAACAAAACGTAACATGTGGCATATCATTTAGAAGCGCAAACTTTGCTCTACCGGAAAGTACCAAATTTTCTATGTAAAAAGGGGAAAACTTTAGAGTTTTATTGACTTTTTTGCAGATGGACAAAAGGGTAATCCGAGGCATTTACTTGTATGAATTCAAGCTGGGCACTACAGCTAAGGAGGCGGACGAGAAGATCAACGCCGCATTCGGTCAAGGATGTTCCACAATTCGGACGGCGTATCGTTGGTATCAGAAGTTCCGGAATGGAGATGAGAGCTTGGAAGAACATGAACGTCGTGGGAGGCATAGTGATGTTGATGAGGACAAGCTGAGAGATGTGGTAGAGGAGGATCCACACAAAGGTACCAGGGAGATAGCGACGGTTCTTGGCGTCAGTCACAACACAGCTGCCCGGCATCTGAAGGAAATTGGAAAGACCAAAAAGCTGGAAAGATGGGTGCCTCACGAGCTGTCTGGGGAGCAAAGAAACCGACGATATGAGATCTCGTCCGCACTGCTTCTACGGAACGAAACGGACCCATTCCTTGATCGCATCGTAACCTGTGACGAGAAATGGATAATGTACGACAACAGGCGACGATCGGCACAGTGGGTGGACAGCGATGAGAGCCCCAAGGTTTTTGCGAAGCCGGAATTGCACCAAAAGAAAGTAATGGTGACAGTATGGTGGTGTTCGCTGGGAATTATTCACCACAGCTTCCTCCCTCCCGGTGAATCCATCACGGCAGAGAAGTACTGCATTGAAATTGAAGAAATGATGAAAATGTTGAAGGATATCCGGCCGGCCTTGGTAAACCGAAGGCGAGTTCTCCTTCTGCACGACAATGCTCGCGCCCATGTAGCACGAATGACGTTGCAGAAATTGAATGAGCTGAGCATTGAAACTCTACCACATCCTCCGTTTTCTCCCGACCTCTCCCCAACAGACTACCATTTCTTCGAGCATCTTGGCGACTTCTTCGTAGGGAAAATATTCAAATACCAACAGGATGCCGAAAGTGCCTTCGAAGATTTCGTCAATTCCAGAACTTCTGATTTTGATGCTACTGGGATAAAAAAGCTTGTGTCACGTTAGCAAAGATGTGTAGAATCAGAAGGTTTTTATTTCGATATTTAAACTTGCCTACAAGCCGAGATATTAACTGTTTAAATTCACAGTGGTTCAGTGCCATTTATTTCGTTACAACCTAATACATATATCGTGGGATGCAGCTTCGAACGCAGATTCTGAATGTGTTTCTTATCGGCAGCAGATGCATTGCTTAGTCCTCTGCCTAAGCGAAGAGATTTCCAACCACAGAGGGCGACTTCTAGAAGGCTGGAAGCGGCGCTACCACCTGAGCAGTGGTGGCGCAGTGGATAGGGAACCACGGTGAAAGGTATGGAGATTGTGGTTCAGCTCCCCAGAGACGAACGGTTTTTGTACTTCCTAGGAAGGTCCTTCACGACCTTTACGATCAATCAAAGTTCTCTATGTGAAGCGCAACGAAGAAGTTTCCCGGAAAAGAAATCAGATGCTGGTTGCTGGTACTATTACAATACCGCTCCGTCGCACGGTAAAAACTTCGGACGGGAGAAAGTGACTGGAGCAGGCTTTTGCGATTAGAGCTGCTTATTTCCCAGGACATGCGTTCTTTCGAAGTATCTCAAGCATGCCGTACGTTGCCAGTGCGCTGTTATGCCAGGAATGCTCCGAGAGTGCACAATGCATACGGAACCGAACAATCGGGTGGGCGAACTAGAATACCGCCCGCGTCGCGCTGTCAAAAAGACGGAAAAATCCGTCGCAGACCGTCGCATGGTCGTAACTCCTTTAATTTTACGTTGTTTGAGAAATAGTTGGCACCGTTCGATTCACCTCCTCGAGGTCTACACAAACATGTATAGATCTTTACCAGATCACCGCGCTTTCACCGTGTGTGGTCTAAAAAAATAACTGCAGCAGGCTTTTGCGATTAGAGCGTCTTATTTCCCACGATGTGCATGATTTCGGAGTATCTCAGGCATGGCGTACGTTGTCTGTGCTCTGTCATGCCTGGAATGCTCCGAGGGTGTGCCGCGCACAATGTATACAGGATCGAACCTATCAATCGAGTGTTAGAAAGCATGTTCACTCCGCTTCTATCTGCCCTTACTGGAAAATGTAAAGCCTTTAAGCCTATTTCGAACCGTTTGGAGATTTTTATCAGAAATTTTCAGCCGCCCTACTAGAGAATTGCTCCAATCTGTCCCGGCCAGACTAAAGTGTGCGTCGTGTGCAATGCGTATAGAGATGAACCTATCAATCGATTGGGTTCGCAACTGGTAGAGTGAGCGTTTGGGAGTTCTATCGTAAATTTTCAGCCGTCCCACTAAGGAATTGCTCCAAGGCTGTCCGGCTAGCCTTTGGAGTGCGCCGTGAACAATGCATGTAGAATAGAACATTTCAATGGAGGGGAGCGACAGCTTGCAAATTGTACGCGCGGGCGTGTTCAGAGCGCAATAACTCCTTCACGTTCAAATCGTTTCGGCTGCAACTCGTGGGTCTTCTAGGCCGTAAAACGGTCTAGTAGCACATTAAAGTAGAACGGTGTAGCGTAGGAACAGGCAATGTTACAGGGAAAAAAGCAAAAACGCAAGTGGGGCTTGTGTGACGCTTTTTTTTCGATTTCAGTGGACCACTCCGGGAAGAACCGGCAAGCAAACGGGCTTGAAATGCGCATGCAAACAGAGCGCTTAAGGTACTTCACGATGACGTGCTCGGAACTCCTCAGCTTCCTAAACTGTCTTAGTCTCAGCTGCCAGTTTAAAGCGGCGGAAGATAGCGGTTACAGTTTCTTGCGGTCTTACTCGCCCAGATTTTAGTTGTCGACACTCTCAATGGTACCCTTCTGTTCAGCATGAAAAGCGCTATCGAATGGGATCAATTTCAACCGGAAATATAGGTTTTCTGACAGTTTCGCATCGAGGACGGGGCCACTCGAAGCCGCGGCAGACAGACGATGACGTCATCGAAAACCGATATCTTCGAATCGGGGCGTGCTTGATACCATTCGATAGAGCGTTTCATGCTGCACTGAACGGTGTTGTTCGAAGTAGGGAAAACAGTAATGTGGGCGAGTAAGAGCGAGAAGAACATCGACCGTTGTTGTGTTAAATTGCACGCGCGGGCGTGTTCTAAGCGCGATAACTCTGTCATGTTTGAACCTTTCCGGTTGCAGCTTGTGGATTTTGTAGGCAGCGCAATGTTCTAGAAGTGCGCTGAAACACAGCAATATAGCTTATGATTGGACAAAGTTACACCAGCGCGAAAATGCAGGTTAGCCTTGTGTGACACGATTTTTTCCAACTTCAGTCGACCCCTTCGGGAAGGCGCAGAGAGCTAATGACCTACAAATGCGCCGGCGAGCAGAACACTTAAGGTTCTTTACGACGACGTGCTCATAGCTTCCAAGCTGCATACCTGCCTTAGTCCATTCGTCATTTTAGGGCGGCGGACTTAGCGGTTGAAGTTTCCTGCCCCCTTACTCGCCCATATTTGGGTTTTCGACACTCCCAATAACAACGTTTTGTTGACCACGAAAAGCCCTATCGAACGATGTCAATCTCGACCAATTCCAGAAAAATCGATTTTTTGACAATTTCCCCTCAAGGACAGGGCGCTACTAGCCGGGCCTGCGCGGACGCCGAAAATCAATAATTTCGATGTTGGCCAAATTTCCTCGTCCAAAATCATCTAGGCGGTTATTTGGGACGCTGATTACGAATCCGACGTTCGTTTTTAAAAATTTCCGTCGATTTCGGTAGGTTTTGGATTTTCTTCTGGATAATTGAGGGTGGTCGTGTCAGGATCATCGATTTTGCTCAAACTTCGCTTAGATGCAGCTTCTTATTCGAGGTACCGAACACGATTCCGAAGTCCGTTTGGACGATTACAGTAGGAGACCACCCATTCCGAAGCTGCATCCCGCGATATATGTACATGCTCCAAATTGCGGATTACGCAGCACATCTGGTTGGAAATGATTTGAAGACAAACATCCTGGCGAGATATCCTAGTTTCCCTTAACCAGCATGAAATACTGGCTAACGATCCACACTAAAAACGGACGTCGGATTCGATATCAGCGCACCAAATTACTTCTAGATGATTTTGGACGAGGAAATTGGGCCAATTTTGAAAACATCGATTTTCGACGACGTCATCGTCCGTGGTTGCAGCAGAAACGATTTGAACTTGAAAGAGTTATTGTGCTCTGAACACGCCCGCGCGTACAATTTGCAAGCTGTCGCCCCACTCGTTTGAAAGGTTCGATTCTACATGCATTGTTGACGGCGCACTCCAAAGCCTCGCCAGGACAGAGAACAGCAATTCCTGAAAAGGGCGGCTGGAAATTTATAATCAAATTCTCCATTTGGTTCGAAATAGTCTTGAAAACTTCGCATTTCCCAGTAAGAGAAGATAGAAGCGCAGTGGTCATACAATATCGCCCGCGTCGCGCGGTCAAAAAGACGGTTTGCGACGGAAAAATCCATCGCAAACCGTCGCATGGTCGTAACTCACTGGGGACTCGTCTCTCGCTGGGGACTATCTAATTGATGGGCACCTTATTTCCAGAGTGAAGTCTGTTAAGGATCTGGGTTTTGTTTATGACGATAAGCTTGACTTTTCCAAACATGTACGATTGATCTATAGGAAAGCATTAATGAAACTGTTTCAAATTTTCAAAGGATTATCAACAGAAGATAAAAGAGTGATGACGATGGCATATAAGATGTATGTTAGGCCAATTCTTGAATTTGTTTCTGCAGTTTTTTCTCCTGGCAAAAAGAAAAATGTTGTGTTGCTAGAAGCCATCCAAAGAAAGTTTACTAGAAGAGCTGTGATTAGAGCAGGTGGTTTTTTGCACTCCAGAATTCCTCGGGCTAGTATAAGCAATAGCTATTTGAGACTACATACTCTGGAATCACGTCGCAAGCTTCGAGATGTTTGTATCGTCTTCAAATTGCTGAATGGAAGCATTAAAAGTAGTATGTCGAAATCCTTTTCTGTGTTTCCATCCGTAACTCGTGGTGGCACAAATAAGATATCCTATGCGAGGCCCAGGTCTAACCTTCGGGCTCTGTTCTTCGGGTGTAGAGCGCCAGCAGCCTTTTGACTGTGTTCGTCACGTATGCCCCAACATCTGACTACGACGACGAAGATGTCGAAGCAGTCTACGTGGAGCTGGAGAAGTTCTATAAGGAAGATCACACCTTCTACAAGGTGATCGTCGGCGACTTCAACGCCAAGATCGGACCGCGAAGGTCGCCGGAAGAACTTCACATCGGAACCCACGGTTTGGAGTGGAACGAGCAAGGTGAAAGGCTGTCTGAGTTTATCATGTCGACCAAGATCATCCATGGAAACTCACAGTTCCAGAAACCTCCCTCCCTACGGTGGACCTGGGAATCCCCCGGTGGCCAGTTCCACAACGAGATCGACCACATCATCTTCAACCGCAAGTATTGCCTGACCGACGTCTCCGTTTTCCCCAAGTTCTACACGGGATCGGACCACCGCCTCCTTCGCGCAAGGTTCCGCTTTTCGCGTCAAGGAGAGAAGGCCTTGAAGTTTAAGAAGAGGAGTCCCAGAACGACCATCAACTGGGACCTTTATACCTCTCTTGCCGGCCTTTGGGAAGATACCGTTATGGACAACATCGACGAGGAATAGGATCACTTCGAGCACCATCTCCGCGATAGTGCTAAGGGAGCCTAGAGCTTGATGACCTCTAAGAGACGTCTGTCTCCGGAAACTCTTGAGCTGGTACGCCAGTGTGGAAAAGCACGAGCCCCAAGCAACTACCAACTGACGTACGAGCTTGCGAAGCTATGTAGAAAAGCGATAAAGGAAGGTCTTAAAGAGAGAAGGGCAAAAGTGGTCTACCGGAACGTCGCCAACTTCAAGACCAAGATGACCGCTCTCCGACGTCCTTTCGGAACCATCACTTCTTTCAGAAGGACCATGGAGAAGGTCATCCACGACTTCTACCCCGATCTTTTCGATAGCCAAGTCCACCTGCCCCCATGCCATCTTCCACAGGATGGATACGTAGTTCCCTCTGTTCCGCCTTCCGAGATCCTACACGCCATCTCGTCGGTGAAGAAACGTACAGCACCCGGTCCCGACAGGATCAGACCTGAACACCTGAAGAACCTCCCACCAACGCTCATCCACACGCTGGCGCGTTTCTTCACACGCTACCTGTCGGAGTGCAAGGCTCCATCTCACTGGAAGACCAGCAGGACCATCTTGCTGTACAATGAGGGAGAGTGCACGACATTGGCAACTATCGTTCGATCTGCCTGCTGTCCGTAATACCTGTTCACCCGTGTGATCCTGAATCGGATTAGCAGAGCACTGGACAAAGGACAGCCACAAATAGGATTTCGGAGAGGGTTCAGCACGATCGACCACATACACACCATTCCGAAGCTCATCGAAGTGTCGCGAGAGTACAAGCTGCCGCTGTGTCTTATGTCTCATCGACCTGAAGAAGGTATTCGACTCCGTCGAAACTGAAGCGGTCATCGACGCCCTGCTCACTCAGGGCGTTCCTACTCAGTACATCAGAGTCCTTCGATAGCTATACAGCGGGTTTTCGACCAAGATCTCGCCATTCGACAACGACGTCGTCATCCATATGAGGAGAGGAGTTCGGCAGGGGGATACCATATCCCCGAAGCTCTTCAGCGCCACCCTCGAATACGTCGTGCGCGGACTTCTATGGAAAGACATGGGAGTGAAGATCGACGGCCGGCAACTGCACCACCTTCGCTTCGCTGATGAGATCGTACTCATAACACAGAGCATCAGTCAGGCGGAGCGAATGCCGGCCGACTTCGATCGCGTATGCGGGAACGTTGAACTGCAGGTGAATCTTGCGAAGACGATGTTCATGAGGAACTAACAAGTCTCTGGTGCCCCATTCTCGCTCAACGGAACGAACATCTCCGAATGCTCCAGCTACGTGTATCTGGGTCGCGAAGTCAATATGGCCAACGACATAGCGCCTAGTGCCAGAGCAGGAGGAAACGAGCGGCATAGGAGGATTCATGAGCGTCGAAGAAGTCGCGAAGAAGACGAAGAAGGTCCGACCCCGTGCTCTTCTATTCGACTCTACCATTCTTCGTGCCCTAACACGCCTCAGAGACCTGGACTATACGAAAGCAGGATAAACACGCGATCAGCGTCGCGCAGCGTGGAATCGAGAGGACGATGCTAGGAGTGACACGACTCTGTCGAGGGAACACCAGGCCGCCCACCAACGCGTTGGTCGGACTTCTTCATGAAGGCCCTGAACGACCGATATGACGCTCTTCTTGTCCCTCAAGCGAAGAGGATCCAGTGGAGCACTCTGGCACGCGACAGGGTCGAATAGAGATACTGCTGGCGCCCGCGCAAGCAATTTGATGATCAACGGGACGACAGGTGATAGGTATGAGTGAGTAAGGGTGGTAGGTCAGGATCCATACCAAAGACGGATGTCTCTAGTCAACGTTTGAGTTGATTGATTACCATATGCCCTTCATTATTACTCGGCCACATCCACCGTAACCTTCCACAGTCAACCAATATTTCGAAAACGAACCTCTTGTAAGTGACCAGTGCCTTAAATAATCTCACTAGGAAATGTTTTAGCGAAAAAAGCATTTCCATAGAGTCGTGAAAGTGCAGTAGTGCTAGTGAATCTGTTTTCCTTTCTAGCGACCTTTCGTTGCGATTTACATAAATAGCTTTCTTATGTATCTTTTAGAATGCGTAACATTCAAGCATATCCGGGACTCGATTTCACAACCGCTCACCTTCCCGAGCGGAATTCATACGACTCCCCTCCCTGTCCCTTGCGCTGTTTTATTTCTTATACATATTTCTTGATTTCTTCAACGTTTTATGTGATTTTTGAGCCCCTTAATAGGTTCTTCTTTCTAGGTGCGGCTTCGACGCTGACGAGAACACTGAGGAAAGGTCACTGAACAATACATGTTTTGAGAACACAATAAAATTCTTTAAAGTTTTGAATACTGATTTTTCAACAGTTCAAATAAGGATTCTCTGGTAGCAGTCTTCCAGTTATCGCTGTTCAACTTCTACAGATTTTTTTCGGGACGTCATGGTCAGTACACATTTTCCTACATGAAGGAACTACATATGCATCAGAATTGTGTTCTGAATTTGTATTATATAGCATTTCGACTGTTAATTGCTAGCGACCATTTAAGTGCTTTCCCTAGATCTTTTTTTGACGAAGGATAGACGATGAGCTTCCCAAGGAAATAATGTTCTCCTATCTTGAGCAAACATCATAAAAAATAAAATTGAACCCTACAAAAAATCGACCCATGTGTATCACACAGCAAGAAAAAACTTCTCAAAAAAAGTTGCGATTTCGATATGATTAAGGAGATCGTATTCAAAATTCTCGTTTTTCATGAAAACAAAATTCTATCTTCGAAGCAGACCACCTATACGGTTGAAACCCTGCCACAAATCGTATCTCAAACTAAGACTGTGACCTCGTTTCCTTCCATTGACAAATCGCAAGGCTGTGTTCGATCCATCGATGTGGAATGGCTAGCGCGAGTAATCGATATCCGCTGGCTTTGTCCTCCATCGAAGTTCATTGAAAAGTTGAGAAATCCAATCTAATATTTAACTAAATTCTTGGAAGGAACTTTAATTGCGAGGAAGTTGTTAAGCCAACCTTCGTTCCGAAGGACCGTTCCTGTTATTTGCCTACACCACAGTCTGTCGGCGTCCACGTCGTAGCTACTTTGATCAGAGCCTAAGTGGGATGAGTCCTGGTCCTTCTACTGGATCCATATAAGAATGAGACGGAGCTTTTGAACTGACACAACCAAAGAAGAGGGATTCGTTAGAACACGGCACCATTTCGTGACGGAAGAGATAGTGCCGCAGACTTGCGTAATTATGAAAGTCGTGGTCAATTTGGATCATGATAAGAGCATCATGATAAGAGGTGATATAAGATATTTGGCATGCTCGTGAAAATACATATTTAGGCTGCTTCAGCTGGTAAATTTACCTTCATGGGACGGATTTCTAAAATGGAAGTCAATTTCAGGATGGATTCTGGCAAGAAGTCACTGAGCTGCTTGAAGCAGCTCAACCGGAAATCAGCAAGCCCTGAACGATGTTGTCGCATGCCCAGATGTGGAGTACTGTTCATTGACTCTGAAGCTTCAATGTCTTTGCAAATAGTTTATGGTCTGCAGTCTTTTGGAAATGAAGGCTGCTATTTGCAACGATTGAAGACGATTAACTGCTACCTATGAAGTTTCTTCTAAATCTACATACTGTTGCTGCGAGTGAAAGTTTCATTTTTCATCTAAAGTGGGAGTCAGTGGTGTCTTTATTCCACGTCTTGTTACTGCTTACAATGCTTCAAAGATGTGACTGTTTAGTATATCTAGGTATCCTCTCTTGTACCACAACCTCTATAGTAGACTTTTCTCATATCCCGGGAATGTGAATCACGTGTGTGCGTAAATGAAATTTAAAATTTCGTAAATCGTAAATCGTAATTACGAAGAAATCGTAGAAAATCGTAAACCGTAAATCGTAAGAGTTGCCTGACTTGCAGTGCAGTATAACTGGATCTTTATGTTTTTTGCCAATGTAATGTAGTACAAGGTGGTAAGGATAAAGGATAAAGGGCGGCGTCATTCAATCCCCTTTGGCATGCGCCACGCATTCTACTTCTACGGGATGTGGTGGAGGCGAGTTGAATGCGTATTTGGCCATACAATGACTTGCGGTGGCCAGCCGATGAACAAGTCAGCGCTTTATCCTTCCCAGACAAGTCTGGTACCAATTCACCGACCCCGGAAGGATGGAAGCCTTGGTTGGCCTGGGCGGGAAATCCGAACCAGGAACCTGGTATCGGGTGCAGGCGACAGCCGGCGCCTTTTCCGACTGCGCTCCACGCGCCCTAGCTACGGGAGCTACCCCACCTGCGCACAAGGTGATCCGGGATTTAATTATTGTATTATTTTCAGCCCTAGCTGAGCAGTTTCCATGTCAAGCTTTTTCGTTGTTTTTTTTTTACTTTTCCTTCTGGTCAAACACCTTTCAAATCAAACTTTATACGTTTAAGAAAGTCGAAAATGTTGATGATTCGAAAACCTTACCTTAACCTATGCGCGGAGTTTCAAAAAAAAGCTTTGATCGTTTGAATGATCATTAAATTTCCTACTGCACCACGCATAGGCCTTGGTCAATCGCCGAAAAGAACGTTTTGGAGCGTTCCAAAGCGGCTTTTTTCAAATAACTTTTTTTTAAAATTGAAGTTCTTGTACAAGGAAACATATGTTTGAGCTCAGCAGCTCAAGTTCTATCTTTTGACATATAAATCTCAGTAAAGTTGAAGAATGCGTATAGGCCCGACAGAATGAATCGAGTGGGCGCGACAACCTGTAGAGCGAGCAACAGCTTGTAGAGTGAACGTTTGCGGAGTTTTATCAGAAATTTCCTAGCTGCCGTATTCAGGAATTGCTCTAAGACTGTCCAGATAGCTTTTGTAGTGCGCAGTGAACAATGCATGCAGAGTCGAACCTATCAATCGAGTGGCCGCGACAGTCTGCAGTGTGAGCGTTTGGGGAGTTTTATCGGAAATCCCCAGCCGTCCTAATCAGGAATTGCTCTAAGACTGTCCAGCTTGCTTTTGGAGTGCATCGTGAACAAAGCATACAGAATCGAACTTATCAATCGAGTGGGCGCGATAGCTCGCAAATCACACGCGCGTGCGTGTTCGGAGCGGATAACTCTCTCTAGTGGGAATCTTTCCGGCTGCAGCTAGAGGGTTCCGTAGGCAGTACAAGATTCTTAGAGCACACTGAAAAACAACGCTGTAGCTCGGAAATCTAAGTTACAGCGAAGCGATAATGCAAGTTAACCTTGTGTGAACGATTTTTTCCCGTTTTCAGTCGACCAATGTGGGAAGACGCGATGTGCTAACGGCCTACGAATGCCTAGGCAAGCAAATCAGTTGAGGTAGTTTACTATGAGGTGCCCATAACTTCCCCAGACGTCTAAACTGGTTTAGCTCAATCTGCCATTTTAGAGCGGCGGAGGGCTGTGGTGAAGTTTCTTCCGCTCTTACTCGCCCACTTTTGAGTTTTCGACATTCGCAATAACACCTTTCTGTTCAGCACGAAAGGCTCTATCGAACGGTTTCATCTCGGCCAATTTCAGAGGAATCGATTTTTTCACAATTTCTCATCGAGGACGTGGGCGCCACAAGCCGAGCCTGCGCGGATGACTTCATCGCAAATCGATATTTTCAAAATTGGCCAGATTTCCTCGTCCAAAATCATCTGGGGGGGGGGGGAGTTATTTGGTGCGCTGGTTACGAAACATCCGCTTTTGAAAATTTCGCCGATTTCGGTAGGCTAGCCTAGCCGTCGCCGCCGACAGACGACGAGAGGGGTGTTATACTTCCCGCCCGCGGGAGGGCAGCCGTCCGCGGCGCACTGCACCGCGGAAGGCTGTCTTCCCGCGGAGTTCGGCGCGGGAAACGCGCTCCGATGCGACGCTAGCCGCCCCGGGACGACGACGACCGTCCGCGGTGCACCGTCCGTCCGCGGACGTCCCGCGGAAGCTCCCGCGGGAGTATAACAGAGGCCTATAGAATGAGCCGGGCGGGGGGAGGGGGGGGGGGGGGGGCGACAGCAATACTCAATTTGACGCGTGCGCTCGCGCTCGTGTGCGTCGTCCCAGGCGGAGTCCTCGCTGCTCCCGTGGCGAATAGGACGAGTTTTGCGCTAACTTTCCGAGGATGGGCCAGTTGGAGCACGAGTATGCCTGCAGACGGATGCACTGGTGGGCAAAATTTGGGTGTAAAACGGTAAAATGGCGAAACGCCACCTTGTAGAGTGGTTAATGTGATAGAATGCTAGTGTTGCTCAATCGGGTGGCATTAAGCCACGTAATATAGTGGGAGAGGGGAACCTGGTGAAAGGCAAAATGATGAGGAAAAACAGACAAACAATCAGACAAACAAAGTAGGTAAAGCGCTAATGATGAGAGGTTTTAGACGGGGCAAAACTTGGTTTTTAAGTTCTGAATTGCGTGTTAAAAGCGAGAAAATATTAAGTTACTATTAGATTAAATTACTCTTTCAAACAGTGGAAATAGTACATTTTGAGTGTTGCCTGCAATGACTACATTTAATAAAGTATATTGTGTGTTCAGAGGCCGAATGCATAAGCGAGCTTACAAAAATTGAATTTGATATCTTATTTGTGAAAGCTTCAAGACCTTTCAATTCATGACAATCTATTTGCGCCCTTCTTTTCTTTTCACTTCTATTTTTCTCAAAGTTCTAAAATGCATAAAGTATTCATCGGAAGACATCAAAATAATAGATCTGAAACTGACAAAAGTTTCACGATCTAGCGATTCCTGGGGATAAACTGGGAGGGTTAAACAGACGGGTCCAAATATCAATGTAAATACAATCCGTGGAGGATTTTGGAACATCACCAAAACTGATAACGGTAAAAGCACTAGAATATTAGTAGACAATGTAGTGGAATAGGCAGCGTATAAAAGCTCTTCGCAGAAAAGTTGGACTTGAAGTGAACAAACACCATGAGCTTACTTCGAATGAGACTCCTCTTTTCTCTATACAAGGATTTTTCACCAGTTTAGGTCTTACACGTAGTTTAGGCCCCACACCACTTCTGAGCAACAAGTTAAGAAACCCTCTTGAAATACTTCCTAGGCTTAGAAGACATGACATAACCCGTCCCATAATGACTGTGTCGCATCCCACTGTTTCCCATCTCTTGGCTGCGCGAAACGGTTCATCATCCTTAGGTTTGGACGTTCCTTCGCGCTCTAGCACTCTAGGCGCATCGTGTAACTCGTACGCGTCCCTGCCGCAGCTAGAGGTGCTCCTGGGTGCAGCGCCGCACCCGCGACCTCACGCACGGCTGCGAGTGAGTATCACTGCTCGTAGTCGGGCGGGGTGCGGCACACCGCGGTCCCGCCGACCAATGGTGTGTGCGGGCAGGCCGAGCCTCGGGAGCGCCTCATCGGGGTCCCGAGCGGATACGGCGTCCGCGTAGTTTGAATATAACGGAGCGAGCTATCGCATTCGCGACAAACACACACTCTACTCTATTATATATAGTAGAATGATGAAATTATGACACGTGTTTGACTATAGCCGGCAAAACTGTCATACTCGTTTACAGCTTGAAGACAAAAAAAACTGCTAGGGTGACATTTTTATTTACTATTTTGCACAACTGGAGTCTAGCTCTAATATTGAACAACTGGAGATGTTTATAACTACTTTACCATTCACGGAACAAAGTAAAAAAAAAAATTGTGTGAAGCCAATATGTCCCTCACACACTGTACATCTTTTACAGGTAGCCTCGCTACAACCAGAAACAAAACAGCCAGTTGTATCAAGACTAAACAAATACTCACCAAAAAGTGACAAACATGCTTGAGTGATCATCAATACACCCTGCTTTATACCATGAGTAATTCAAAAAAGTTCGAAAACTAGAGGCACAGAACATCCGGTAAATCTGCGACACCTTCCATAGGTTGTCTGGGACTATGTATTGTACACAACACACTCATAGACCCCTGTTATACTCCCGCGGAAGCTTCCGCGGATGGGCGGAAATCGCGTCGGGGCCCCGCGCCGGGCCACTCGTCGCGGCCCGCCGTCCGCGGATCGGATCGCCGCCGACAGACGACGAGAGGGGTGTCATACTTCCCTCCCGCGGGAGGGCAGCCGTCCGCGGTGCACTGCACCGCGGAAGGCTGTCGTCCCGCGGAGTTCGGCGCGGGAAACGCGCTCCGATGCGACGCTAGCCGCCCCGGGACGACGACGTCCGTCCGCGGACGTCCCGCGAAAGCTCCCGCGGGAGTATAGCAGGGCCATAGGCAGATTCTTGCGGGTGCCGCGGACCCGTCATGACAACGGTTCTTAGGTTCTTATTCTTAGAGGTCTCAACTGGTGGTGCGGCGCCGCGAGGGTTACTGTACGCAGTACTACGTTCTATGTTGCCGGCAGTTGAGACCTCTAAGAATATGAGAGATGTAGTAAGCAAAACGCTTTTTGTTTTGAGAAGAAGCGCTTTCTGATCCAAGTTAGGAGTTCCTGAATGTAAGCCTCGAAATCTAATATAGCACTCCTTATAACAACAGTTCTGTACCATTTTGCGCTTGCTCCCACTATTGTCGTTCTATGTACCTCCACTAAAAGTTTCTCGGTTGACAAACAGCTCGAAGGTAATGTAGTAGCCCTTGTGATGTCTTGTTGAGTCTGGATGGTCTGTCTGATGCAGTTATAGCTCATACTAAAAAGAGCGGTCTGCTTTGTTGTTGCATTTCTATGCAAGGGTTTTCCTTAACCTCACACGGCTAACTTGTGGCTGGAAGGCTACGAAGATTTACAGTGCAATTAAGGTTACCTAATATCGTGCTATGGTGCATGTAGATTCGTTAACAAAATGTTTCCAAGTAGATGAACCATAATCGACACCCATCTATCACGCCCCTCCCCCCCTCCCCAGCGGGGTCTCACCCGCGGCTCCTGGCACTGCGGGTGAGTTCCGCCTTGAACTACGGCAGTACTCGGGGCGGGCTCGGGCGTGGGCTGCAATTTCTGAGCAAAATTTACGACCCCCCCCCCCCTCCGAGAAAACCGATGGATTTCAATGTTAGATTGTCTCAGTGCTGCAAACAATTTTTTGAAAATGTGAAAAAAAAGAAAAATTGTTATTATTTAGTGCAGTTTTAACGCAAATAAAAAAATTGAAGAGATTTTTTCAGCATGGCAACGACATGGTGATATCCTGCGCATCGCTTTTTCTACGGAAACCAGACGACTTTTTGGGTTTGCAGAATTATTGCATTAGATAAATTTTTTTAATCATTTTTCAAAACAGCTGAAATGGACATCGATTGCTGCTCCATTTTCGCAGTGAGGGCGCGACACATTTTTTAGTTGAGAGATGTAACTACTAAAGCTGAAAATGGATCTTACCAAAATTTTTCCTTCAATTCGTAGCAGGAAAAAAACAGGCCTCTCCAGAGCCACCTTTCATCCGATCAGGTGGAGTGATTTTCCTATATTGGATTTTTCCAAAAAATAAAATATTTCCCGAACAAGGCTGCGACTGGAGCTGAAACTGGAGTCCACAACTGCGCAATTGTTATTTAGCACTTCTTCAAGAAATCAAGTCTTTCCTAAGCGATGTTCCTTGCTGTCAGGTGAGGTCATGCTTCTTAGAAAAGGCGTCATCAGCGCGGGCCGGGAGGGGGGGCGTTCGTATCGGCTGGTTGTAGACGCCGCGGCCGCGCGCCCAGGTGGCCATACCTGCGGCGTCATTCCCCTGCTCGCCGTCTCCGCTCACGCTGTGACACCCGTCGCGCGCGCGCGGCGGACAACGGCCCGACGGAGGCCCTCGTCGGCGGCCCCACGACGGCGGCCCGACGGACGAGCGGAGCACGCAGGTCGACCAGATTTGCTGGGACTGCAATCAATGGAATGTTCAGCGGATTTACAAAACCAGTGTAAAGATACGTGTTGCTGTGAAACAAACATAGCTCTACATCAGAATTTCGAGCTCTATCTGATGAGCTCTACCTCAAGCTTATCAGTGCCACCTTTGATGAAATATTCTTCAAATTTAAAACTGAAAAATAATTTTTCGCAAACCTGCAACGAAGCTGTGAAGGGTATATTTCTAGGCTAAAATTTCACACAGAATTCAACTACGTCGTCTAAATACCTTCCAGAGGAGCTCTTTTTTTAAAGAAAAATTGTGTGTATCACATCGTTGGGGACATGTCTCCAAGCCAACATTCTACGCAGAATTCAATTACGAATTCTATGTTCGCAAATACAGTGTGTCTCAAAAATGCATACACTGTTTGAAAGGTGATAACTTTGCTCAGAGCAAAGGTACTGAAGAACTTGATGGCTCATATGAAAGCTTAAGAAAGTTGAAATTTTCTGACGAAATGGGCTGAATGAATTGCGCCATGCACTCGTTTGAAATCTTGCACTTTATACTCGATTGATTGTTTTTGTTTGAATGCTTATTATAAATTCTCCACAAAGTGGCAATTTCGATTGATGTGAGCTTATTTAAGGGTTCGAAGGTTAAAAACACACTACCGCTTGCGAAGAATGCGGAGAATGCAGGGTATCCTAAAAATGCATGTACTATTTGAGTGGTTCTAGCATTGGTATTAATGAAGCTTATAAAGATGTTTGACACCCACATGAAAGCACAAAGTAGCGAAATTTCTGTGGCGTGCAAATAGTCAAGATTGCGCCATGCTCCCGCCTGGAACATTCCATTTCAGACTTGATTGATTCTGCATGGGTTAACTGCTTGTTAAAATCCTGTTACTACTTGGCCGCACTAACCTGTGTGCCTCTTTTATAGTTTAGAAATTGACAACTACGTGAAAGACATTTGACATGTGGGTTTATTGAATGCACAATTTATCGCTTTCGCTCTCGCTCTAATAACCCTCTCTACATTTCTAAGCCCATAAAAAAGTCAGACCCGGCTCTAGGCTCTTCTCCGAAGAAAGGAATTTATCCTGAAGTCCCACT
>OX375870.1:68974312-69214047 GCA_947359475.1 Heligmosomoides polygyrus bakeri
CTCCAGTGCGAACATTTGCTGGCTCCGGTTTTCAGCAATCAATGCGCTTTCATTTCTGCATCGAACGACAAGAAGCGTCACGGCATACAGGACTCTTAAGCTCCAGGAAGCTTCGCTTGATGCCTAAAATGATCTGTGTAAAAACACCTGTTAGTGCATATATTGGATTTCTTAAAACGCGCAGTTCACGGTAAAAGTTGCTGTGGATTCTCGTGATTTCAGGAAAGCATTTCCACATGCATAATGTACTACCCCAAATGATGTCATCGTCTGTCTGATCGTGAACAAGTGTAACACATGTAGGTGAGAACAGCTGGTTGGCTCCAGGTATGACGCACCGAAGATGAATCCGGCCCCTGAATGTAAGGCTGTTATGTGCATCCTTGAAGAGGGCGGGAAAAGTATTATTCAGTTGATTCATCTGCTTTGCAAACTAAAGTGCTAGGCTCAGATAGGAGTAATCATGGTAGGAGATCCCTGCCCCACACAATTTCCAGTTCTATAGCAATGGTTCCTTCCACGTGCTAACGAATTGCGGGTGTCGGCCTAATGCACCGTGGCGCAAAATTATAAGGCCATGCCCTGATTTTTTAAAAGTCGCTTTAGAAAGTGACTCCCAGACTCAGAGATGTCACCAGGTCTTATTCGCGGCTGAAAACCCCTATGTAGGAGTTTCAGACATGATGTCTTGTCAGTGCAGGGTGCCAGCTGAAATTTGGTCTGTGCCGAACTATAGGGCCACTTCATAAAAGTCACAACAGTAGTAACAAACAGAACAAGTTCAGCACTTTGTCACATCAGTACTTTTCAGTACTCTGTACATTGTCTTAGGTCTTGAATGGGTAAGTCGGTTGACAGACGTTAGTTCTAGTGGGTGCAAGGCACAACCCTCTTTACGAAGAGAGGTAGATGATATGCGAATTTTCAGATCTCAACGACAATAAAGGGTCCAATCACCATGTTGAACACAGTGAAACCGGCAAGAAGACAACGTTCCTTCGATAGGGTCGTAAGCATTCTCACCGAAGGAGTTCTAATGTTGCTCATATTTCCGTGTATTTGTTCGTTAGATCAGTGTAGTGTTTCTTTGTAGAAGCAGTTTGTTTGCTATGGCTGGCTTTCCGTGTAGCTTGTTAGAGGATGACAAGTCTTTGTGGAATTGTGCCACTATGAGTGTCGGTCTCGTCGCTCTGCTCATTAAGCTCACTGCTCTGAACCGGTTCTGAGAGCAACCACCGACCACACCTAGGTGGCAAGTGGAGTGTGGAATATCCGATAAGGCAGATTTTGCTCGCTTCTTTCCTTGTTCGAGTAGGTTACAACAGCGACTCGCTTTGGACGCGATGGTACATTCCAACGTGAATTTGGGAGTCATGCTGGCTTCGATGCCCGCTACAGCATGAAATGTGTTTCGCTGTGATGATATTGGTGTTTCGAAGTTGATTTTTTCGTAATAAACGCTTGTCTTGATGTTAGGAATTGCCGCCAATTGTTGAAGTTCTAACGTTACTTTGTGCACTGTACGTGCTCGTTAAGTTTCTGGATTCTCAGTGCTAGTTAAGAAGTGATGAAGAAGTTAGGAGTGTCCGAACTCAGCGGAGTTCTGCAAAACCATGAGGCAACCAGCTGTGATGCGAGGATTAATGGAAGGAAATCTATCAGGATAGCGTTGTGTCCTTGTTTCCTTGGGCTTTTAAACGACAGTAGTCGGAGAGTTCTGACAAGCGTATGCTACCGTTTCGGCAGAAAGCTTCGCTATGGCTCGCGCTGCAGTGATAGATCGGGTATCTGTCGTTGGTCTTCGATCCACTCAGCGGAGGGAGCACCATCCCCGTTAGGCTCGCTGGTGCGTCAGAGTAGCCTATCGTACTGCTGCTCTGGCATGAGGAGCACGATGGGCAATATCGGATCATCGTGCTGGAGGGCTGCCTGATATTATACTGACATCCGGAATCCACTCAGTTGTGGCTCATCGCAGGGAGTTGCAGTGAAGAAGGCATAGCGTGCCAGCTAGTTTTCGACGAGACGACCTGCTCCAAGCGAAAATATTTTCTCTACTCCTCGAACTCCTCCAGTGCTCAGGATATCTGGCGTAGTTAGGATCTATGTCATGTCATGAACGCCGTCTCCATTAGGTAAGGCTGTGTGAGTTTTCCATAGGCACCGTCGAAGTCGGCGAACTCGCTCTGCTTGCCTCGGTGTTATGTGCACACCATAAAGAAGCTCGATTACGCCTGCATTGAAAAGCTCTCGAGATTTTCATTAATCTCCCACTTCGCAGAAGGGGCTATACAAATGTCCATTTAAGGCACAGCAGTTGGTTCTGGCCTCATTAGCTTGAATTCTCGTTGCAAACGTACCCCCCTCAGCTCTCCGCATTTCATCACCAGGCAGTACTGAAAGTGTAGTTGATTGTGTTTTTGTGAAGAGAGCTATGCTGACATGCTTTCTGGGCTTCATCATTCTGGGATCTTGCAGCATTCCTGGATGTTGATTTGGCGAATCCTTGTTTGTTTCCTTGCTTCCCCCTATTAAGAACCGCTCAGCGTGTCTTTCTCAAGGGCGAGGGTCCCATCACAGAGTTGACTTTTCCCTGATGTCTTGAAACTATCGTGTGCTATCGGACAACGGAGTAGGGTAGTCACGGATGCTTTCCTTATTCCTGGTAGACCATACTCAACATTCCTTAACTTCATCTTCTCAGCTGTTAATTGCCTTATTCGATATGATAGTTGCACTGCATTCCAACCACATCTTACCCTACAGAACAATGTATAGAATATAGATCACTGGAAAATTCGGCTTCCAGACGGGAATAGACCAAGGACATTTTATGTGTGCGAGTAACGGGCATAAGACAAAAGTATGTTGCAGATTTGTCGCCGTTCAACAGTTGAAAAATGCTTTGTGAGGCATACGTATCTTCCAGAGCGTTGGACGGTTTGTGAGTGATGTCAGCTACTACCTGCGATGTCTCCACTGCTACAGTGTCATGAGGATCTTTATTTTTGCAAATTCCCCTAAAAATCCCTACTACTACGAAGGTGACATAGTCGAGTGTGCCGTGTTCAGGTGAGATTACATTTCTGTTACTACAGATCTTACGCTCTTAGAATACGTCAGTCGTGGTGGATTGGGTATCCTTGGTCCGTTGGTATAATAATGACGTGGTCTGAAGCTTCCACTGGCTGACATTGAAGACCGGTGGTCTCGTTAAACAATGGAAATTCGTGTGTGAATTCTGTTGATAGATGCAGTCCACTGACTGCGAGCAATAAGACCACGGGAGCGTCCTAGTTACTACACTGAGCTAATGATTCAAGGCGTAAAATGAGGACATGCTGCACCATTAAGATCAAAATGTCTGGAAACAAGTTGTCTGGCCGTAGCTGTGGAACTCGCTCAGTTCTCTCGCCTTTTCACTTTGTTAATGTAGACATCGGGTTAGTGGCAAGAATCCGTTCATGTGCTCGACTTCGACAGTACCTGCCTGGGTTTGAGTGTCCCACCGTTTTTTTCATTATCCCAAACGCCCTTTAATAATAGGGAATAGGGTGCATTTGCGGTATCATTGGTGATACGGTGTGATATGGTGGTGGTACAGATATGAATAGTTGAAAAACTAACACATATGAAATCACAAATAGATAGCCTTGGTTTGTTATAAGCATTGATGGTCTAAAATTGACCCATGTGATCATGAGAAAGCGTAATAGCAATAAACTAATACGTGCAAAAGTATAGCAGCACTCGGACTCGAACTGAAAGACCCGGCGGTGTGCTCCTACGAGGCGCCACCACTACCGACTGCGCCACCGAGACACATCTCGTAGGGTGTCGTGGAGGTAGACGAGTGTTGCGCACAAGTATTCACACCTCTTTTTCAGATCTTTAAAAAAGCGTTTAGCAAAAACTAGCTGTGATTCTGGGCTACCCTCTCAGGAAACTACATCCTGTCAGAATAGCATCGCGAAAGCTCGCCATGAGTTGGGAACCTTTCCTTGTGAGTAGAGAACCTCGAAAGCCGATACCCCAGTAGGAGGTTCTAAAACGCAACATAAAAATGTCGGAGTTCCGGGTGATGGTGGTAACGCGACGAGGCATCTGCAGGTCTCTCACTACTTGTTCGCGGGACGTAGATATCCCTTCCATTCTGTTTTCTGTTTTTACCTGGATATCTTTTTCCTATTTTGCATATCAGGCACGTGCACTACCTCTTGTTGAAGCACACTCCTGCTGTTGCACACATCCGCCCTTTTCCGAGAACGGGAAGGCCTCAAAAATGATGGGGATCGCAGAAACATTTTCACTGCACTTTTCTTCACTCTCTTGAATTTCAGGTCCACCAGACCGGAGTGTGGAGCATTCCGTAGGGGAGACGTCAATGTGAAGCACACTTTCCACAAAGTTGAATCGCCATCGGAGGTGCGCTTCTCGGGTGTATATATGCATTTTGGACTCCAGTTGGAGGAGGTGAATGCTTTCGATTCCAGGTTCCTGGTGCGGATTTCCCGCCCAGGCCAGTCAAGCCTTCCAGGGCCGTGAATTGCTAACCAATTTATCGGGGGGGGGGGGGGGGGGGGGAATAAAACACTGATATGCCCATCGGCTTGCCATTACAAGTCCTACTATATATAAAAGAGTAAGCGGTTGTCCGTCCGTCTGTCCGTCCGTCTGCCTATCCGTCTGGCCTTTCCTATCCTAGACGTCGAGTAACAGGCGTCCGGGTTCAGACCATGTGTCACCCATGTCAGGTCGAGAGGGTCAGAAGGCGTGTCACCGATGTCGCGCAAAGGGCTTTCGTACTCACCATCAGAAGACATGTCACCGACGTCGTTCTACAGGCGTCCGAATTCAGAAAAGGTGTCACCGACGTCGTTCAACAGACGTCCGGGTTCATAAGAGGTGCCACCGACGTCGTGCAACAGGCGAACGGGTTCGGAAGAGCTGTCGCCGAAGTCGCGCAAAGGGGGAAGGGGGGGGGGGGCAGGTACAGAAGACATGTCAGCGATGTCCTTCAAAAGACGTCCGGCTTTAGAAGACGAGTCAACGATGTCGATTAAACGATGTCCGGGTTCAGGCATGTCACCGATGTCACGCCGTGAGCGTGGGAGGACAAGTTTGGGGGGGGGGGGAATATCTTGAAAAGTGAAATTCTTGAAATTCGTGAAAGTGACCTGGAAGGGGGAGGGGGGCTGGAGGTGACACGGAGACGGGGAACCAGTAATACGGGATCTCTAAAATGGGGTCAGTAGACGGGACCAAGGGAATGGGGAAACCAATAATGGTGTTCAGTAGACGGTTACCAATAAGGGAACAAGAAAGGAGGAGTTAATTAAGGATGGTTACCAATAAGGGCAATCAAAAAGAAGGGGTCCAGCAGCTGAAGCGGGCAAGAGGGGACCACTAAAGGATGACCTGTTCGAGAGAACCAGTAAGGTGGGGTGGGGAGGGGGGGGGGGGGGGTGGCGTCCGGATTCAAAAGATGTGTCAGTGTTGTGGGGCAACGGGCTTCCGCGTTCAGAAGACGTGTCTCCGATGTCGGTCAAAGGCCGCTTGGGATTGCAAGACGTGTCACCGACGTACAGAGGCAGGCGCGTTCGCTTATCCGTTTAGTATCTCTTATTATTGACAGTTTTGAGGAAAACATTTTTCTAAAACATAGGAGAGAGGTTATCTCCTCAATGGATGATATCTGTGTGATTCTTTCCATCTTCTAACAGTGATGACTTTATTGGGAACTTCATTTCAAGAGAGCAGTTATATGAAACAGCTGTATCACAATCGCAGAAGGTTTCGGACATGAGCAAACCGAATCAGCATGGTATGCGTCTGTGTAAAGAAGTTTTTCAGGGTTTCAGGGTTTGGGGGCGAAGCCCCCAACCAGACGTTTGGCGGCCGCTAGGCCGTTGAACGTCTGGTCATTGTATAAAAGGATACGGATAAAGCACGACGGCAGTAAATCCTTTTTGAAATGCGCTACGTATCCTACTTCTACAGGACATTATGTCGTAGAAGCGACTTGAATGCGTATTTGGCCTATACCATGACTCCAGCCGATGAACAAGTCAGTACTCAATCCTTCCAAGACAAGGCTGGTAGCATTTCACCGATTCTGGAAGGATGGAAGGTTTGATTAGCCCGGGCGGCCAACCAAGAAGCTGGTATTAAGTGCACGCGACAGCAGTCACCTCCTCCGACTGTGTTCCACGCGCATAAGTCGTAGTATATGTTGGCAAAAACGTATTCATATAGCGACGTCTAATGGAAGTGGAATGCCCATCATATTCGAAAAGATTTGCGATCATTAACGCCATCCTTCATCCATTTTTATCTTTTTAATGGGGGGATATCAATTTACTAGTGTTTCCTCCTCCGCCTCACATAGAACCAGAGTAAATCTCTCGCATTTCGTCTCTTAACTTTTCAAAAACTCGCTTAAGAGATGCTTATAGAAGGCTTCCGCAAGGACCACCGTCGTTGTTGCGAAAACTTCCAGCAAAAGAGGGTGAGTGTTTGTATCGTTCCTTTGTGTTTCGAGTTGTTGCTGCTCTGGAGAAAAAATTGCTGCAGGGGATAACCAGCAAGTTCTGTGCCGAAGCCGAAAGCTGCACCGACTATCGTAGGTATTCTTCACGGGAACTTATTCGCTTGCGTTTGCATTCATGCTTCCTGTGTGGCTTATCTTCGGTTCGAAGTGTGATTTTTTCAGTTTCAGTCAGTTTACGACTATGGAATCCGGTAATAGCTCAGTATGAGTTCTAGCTCAAAACTGAATCAGTACCGGTAGCATCGAATTCCCGAACAGCCAAAGGAACTAGTTATCGGTAGAGCTGTTCTATTGAAAAAAGGCGTCAGCTACTGAGTTGTGCAATTGGCAAGGGTGCATACCATACCAATTTATTTATTTATTTATTTAGTTGTACTTGTATGACAGCTCGAAACAAAAGGAACACAACCAGCGAAAAACACAGTGATAATAAACAAAAAAGGCAAATCGTCAAGTCTTGAGATAAACTATCAACGAGGCTTTCATATTGGTTTAAGGAGGATGACAAAGCATTTTTTTTTTGTTGTTGGAAAACATGAAGAATTCAGAGCCGACGCTTTGAGTAGAAAAGGAAGCGCGAACACAACTTTGGCCGAAGGATAACGAATTTTAGGTGTGCATCCCCTTGTGGTAGAATTGTGGTCAACGTAGAGCTCACTAAGTGAAAGTGCAACCACTCCAGTCACCATCTTGAAAATCATAATTAAGTCGTTCCGCTTCCTGAATTCCAGCTTGAATATTTTATTACGACCCGCGCTGATGGAATGGTGGCGTAGTCATAGCCATACAAGTGGAACCATAGCTTTCTAGTGTAGCCTTTCTAGTGCAGTATTTACTTGGCGTGGGCAAATGGATCTGAATGGAATCTGGCAGCTGGTAACCGTAAATTCTGATTGGTGGTTGTTACTGTCTTCCGAATGTAATATGTGATTGCGACGCTTACACGTTACGCGGCTAGAGTTTGCCAAACATTGTGCGGTTTCACATTCAGAATAAAACCGGACGACTTGCTCGCAATACGGATGAAAAACAACGTCGAAGACCGAGCCACTCACCTTCCCGCTTCCTTGTACGGGATGCCAGTCGAGTGAGTTATTTCTTGTCTTACATTATCCTCATTTAGTGCAGTTGAAACTGTCTTCCGAAAGTTGAAACAGCGAATATATGGCACGTTTACCGCAGTGAAGCGCATTCGAGACAGCATGCGTTGGCTGTGACATGACGGGTTTTATAATCTGTCTGCGAAACGGAACATCTAGACTGCTCCGTCGTGAAGATCCTCAAGTGCATTCCATGGCTTGCGCGCAGATCCATAGTTATTTGTATCAACAATTGTGATGCGGTCCCGGAGGTCGTTTTGTTTTTCATGTCAGTTTTCAGCTTCCGTTCATTCAGGTCTAAGCCACGTTGCGGCTACCGCCATGCTAGAAAAGTACGTTATGAAATGTGTTATCACATTAACGACTTCCTAGTCGGGTGGTGTGAAGATAGCGAATGTGTGCGATATTGCTCAGGTTTGGTATCAGGCTGCATTGCTTCATCAACGATGACGATGTGTGAACTGGGTCGCACTTCGTTGCACACGTTCATGCTAGCCCCACCCAACTAGGAAGATGCTATTGTATTTGATTCTGAAGAATGTACAATTTGAACAATACCTAGTGGTCACAAGTCTATATGTTGTGCAAACATAACGGTTATTTATGGACTTTTTACGTCCTTATGAAACGGAGAGGGGAAAGCACTTTGAAACATGTCACATGTTACACGCAGTTGGAAGTGTTTTGCTGCACCAGCTACTGTCTTGGATGTAATCCAATTAAATACTAGCACTCCTCTAGCCACTAAGCGGCGTGCAAGGCTTATGTTAGTGTTCAACCTTCTTTTTTGATAGAAGCATTACAGTAACCTTCCACAAAAAGACAAACGAGGAGATACGGTCGCGTCACCCATGCCTCTGAGAGTCATTTCCTTCTAGGGTGTTGGAGTGGAGGCAGTAAATTCTTTTCCATTGACCGAAATGAAGCACACAACTGCTTCGGGTGGAGAAGCGCGTATTCGTCAACCGTGGTTACCCTGGTTCTCCTAGCTTGAAGAGCGTCTGCGTCTTCAGAGGCGGTGACACTTCTCCAAGTTTGCAGTCTTTACCTGAACCGTCCGAGATTGAACTCCACCATTGTATTTCGCTCTTCCCCACTTTTGCAGTAATCTTGATCTCTGAGTAGAATATTATTAAATACTAAATACATTGAATCGGACCACAGCGTACAACATTGTTCGTCTACGTATTCGGTACGCAAGACTTATCCATGCCACCCATCTACCAACCAGCGCTACTGCCATTTAGGTATGGCTCGTATATCTTATGGGTGGTGTTCTCCTCTTACATCGAATTGGTAGAACAATTTTTGAACAAAATGTGGGTCTAACCTAACAAACTTCGCTGCCTGCCGTGCAGTCAGGGCAGAAATTTTCTACAAACATTTACGCCGCACACTTTAGTTAGATTGTTGAGTTTAAGTAAGGAAAAACAGGCTTAGTCTAAAAAAAAGCCGAAACCAACCTCACGCAGATGTCTGATTATGGGTTTCTACCAACTCCTCTTTGACCGTTGGACCAAATAGGTACTTACGCGCCGCTGTGGACAGGCGCGGAATATGCGGCTGTCAAGGAGTAGCTAACGACCAAGAGAATTACAGCTAGGAAGAACGTGTTCTGGATGACCTTCTGCTGTCGTCTGTGGCCCCAAGTCTGGAAAATCTTAGAAACCATCTCCGGGAAATTTTGTCGTTTTAATATGTCGGTTTGCAGAAGATTGTTCACCCTCCGGGGCAGTTGTCAAATTTGTTATTGAAAGGGAAGAATTCTAGACCTTGACATGAGAAGTATCTATATTACGGGATGCAGCATCGATCTTTGGTTCTAAATGTGTGCTCTATATCTGCAACGCAGAACGGACTGCGTAGTAGGGAGTCGTTTTCACTTTGCCGCTCTGTTAAAGAAGAGCGCAGAGACCTCCAACCCCCGACTGCTGGTGGCGCAGTGCGTTTGAAAGCGATGTGGTGGCAGCCAAGGGTTTGTTGTTCGACATCCCAGCGCCGCATTCCCCTTGCACTTTGTATTTGAATTTGTTTATTACATGCACCCAACAGTACATGTGATATTCGGACAAGAACACCAAACAAAGCATCGCAAACACAGAGAACACGAACGATAGCTAGAAGCAGAAGGAAAAAGTAAAGAACGAAATGAGAAAACTGGATTCACCGGGAAGGGTCAGCTGTAATGGGACGGAAAGGTTTGGCCTGGCCGTTTTGTTCAACATCTGGTATTCAGAACCCGCCCTGTGAACAAAAAATTTTGCCCGCATTGCAGTCTTGACTCCAGGTAGCACTAACTTACGCGTGGCTCCTCTAGTGTTTGAGTTCTGTAGGACAAAGAAAGCATTACTGGAGATCTTAACCGAGCCTTTAATGATCCTATGAACCATCAACAGGTTGTTCCTCTTTCTTCTGTCCGCTATGGTGCTAGGGAGAACATTTTGTTCCTCTCTACACTACGAGGGAGATCACGGTAGTCCATACCAGTAACTCTAATCATGACCTTCCTAGCGAAGCTATTTCGGACTCCTTCCAAAGCATTAATGATCGATTTCTTCGTCGGGTTAAAAACAGTGGTATCACATCCTAAGATAGATCTTATGTAAGTTTTGTAAGCTTTGAGGATAATCTTAGGGATTCTGGAGTGCAGACATCTAAACAGATTGAGAAGTTGAAGAGTAGCCTTATTCTTGATATGATGATTGCAGTATTCAGAGAAGTCAAGTTTACCACTGTAGTACTTTCTAAAAAAAGTCCAAAATTACAAGACGAAGTTGTCCAGTGTGAAATAGCAACGAAAAACATTGTCGGATGTGAGACCCGATTCATTGGCGAATTGTACTCAAACGGATTCAGCGGTTGAAAAAAAAAACCGTCAAAGTTCGTATCATTGTCTTGGTTTTTGTGTTGCTTTTTGTTTTGTTTTTCACTCAGAAATGCCGTGGAACATCTCCACGTTGAACAAATCTAGAATGTACATAGGGTCTAGAAAGTTCCGCTCAAGAGGTGCTTCCTTGAGCTGCTCTCAACGGACATTTGTTTCTGAAATTTTTGACGATTACGATAGGTTGCGGCAGGTGGATGTGTTAAGGGTGATGAGTTCGGAATAACCAAGTTCGCCCAGATTCCACCAGAAAGGGTCTTCGAGTGTTGATCAGAACATGGGATCCATTTTCGAAGTTTTGTTTTGCCGATTAGGATACACTGCAATAGGTATGGGAGAAGTAAGGTGACTTGGCCAGGATCAGTAATTCCACTCAAAACCTGCCTTGATGCTTTATTTAACGCGCTGGATCACAATTATAATTCTAAGCATTCTTAGGCTTCGTGAAGGGAGGAGGGGCTAGTATACTATGTATTTCCTTAGCTACTGCACTTCAACACTGATCAATGACTAATATCACTTACATATGTATCTCTATATCAAAGATTAATATCGAAATGAGCTTCTCAAATAAGCCGCTTACACAAGGTTTCATCGAAATCAATGATCCTAACAACTGTACTCACCCATACATACCTAATGTGACGTACCCGTATCGGTCCAAATTGTGATAACAAAAATCATAATTCCTGGTCAGCACATCAGAACGTTCCATGGCGAAATTTGAGTGGAATTTTTACCTGAATCGTGAAAATATAAATAGCCCTAATGATTCTGGTCTCCTTCCTAGCGAAGTTCTTCGTTGCAACGTAACATAAAAGCTTCGATTGGTCGTATCACACCTTTTTTGCGAAGTCGAGAAAAACCGTTTTACGGTATCGCGCCGCCAATCTACTGTTCCCCCCCCCCCCCCCCCCCACTACTCCTCTTTTTTATGCACTGCTTCCCCTCTATTCGGACGAGGGTGGTGTTCGCGATTTACTTCAATAAGCGCGATCAAGGGAAAGTGAAAATAGTCCATTAGTCCGCTTCCCGACGTCGGTTGCAGATATAGAACACTTACCTCGTATCAGAGGATATCCCAAGTTCGAAAGAGAGAACGGGTGTACCCTGGAATGGTGCCATGCTCTACTGTGTACATTTCCCTCGTTGTAGAAACAAAAAAGAGCATTAACCTCCAACTACACTTTTTTCTTTTCTTTTACAGTACATAGCAAATCGTTTCATGCCACGTATAAATGGCAAGTGATAGTGTAGGCTGTTCAGGTTCTCAAGCCCAAAAGGAAGCGTCTCCTTGGTGGAAGTACTACGAGAAGGAAATCGTGAGTATTCAATGTGTTTGAAGTCCTTATTTCTTAGTGCATACCTCTACAGTTGTTTCTTGCAACTGTAGAGGTATGCAAAATCATTCAAAAACAGCATTTTTCCCATTGGTGCATAGAAGACGTTCAGTGACCTAAGATGACTTTGGTAAGAGTGGCACACATGTGTCGCAGTTCCATTGTTAACAGCTCAAGATTGGGGAATGCCCTTATAATCGGTTCGTCATAATTCTATTACTTTCGATACAAAGTATGGTAATACACAGCACGTGGTTTCCTTCCTACTGCGTTTTGCCTGAGGATGTCCAGGTGTCAGTAGGCTAGTAGGTAAATTATATTAGCTTTACGGGTACTGGTCAAGGAACCAAGATGAGTAATGAATGAAAACAGAAAGAATGGGGTCAACTTGAAACAGGTATGCACTGCCATACCTAACCTGTGTTGCTTACAATCCGATAGGCATCTGGGGCCGTATGCTCGTCTACCCTGAGTCTCCCCCAATGCGGGATTGGGGCGTGATATGATATGTTGATATTGATTGGTTCTCCCCCAACGGGGGAACACGAGCATGGCCCCTGGCATACCTCCCAGTATCGCTCCAGAGATTGTCGCGGAAGCGATTTGAGCGGAGCGGGAATCGTGCCGGGATCCTTCACCTGGCCAATCGCCGCGCCCCACCACGCCCGCCGTCCGCGGGCGGCACAGCACATGTGCAATGCGCAGCGATTCGAATCGCTCCCGCGGTAATCGTTGGAGCGACTCGGAGGTATGCCAGATGCCTAGAAACAAGTGTGCCTGATCAAATTGAAAGTGAATACATGATTCCTAGCTAACGTAACGTTGCTCCCGCACGTTGAGATAGAACTAAACTGCGCGAAGTAGATTTCAGCTCGTGAATAGCTTCAACCGCTACCACTCCTGCGTTCTTACACTGGATGTTTGATGTACGTGCTTGCCTTTTCCAGCTACGTTACTTTTTTCTTCATATTTTCTTTACCTATCCTTAGAGCTAATCATAGTCCCCGACGGCAACGAGCGACTCGTCGCCAGAACAAATCCTACTATAAATAAATATTTGCTTTCTGCAATAAATATTTGCTTTCTTCGCTTTTAAGGCTAGCACTTGGCCATCGCGAATACAGTGAACAGGAAGTGCTTCTGCGAAAATATGGCTCGTAGTTCGATGGCACGTGAGCGACTAATTGTAAGCGCAACTCAGTCGTGCAGAGTGACCTGTGACACGCACCAGGGCTGCTGCGACGGTAGCGTTAGTCTTTGTCGGGCTTCTTTCTTTGAACGACGTAGCAGGTGAAATGACAGCGGTTGGGGTTAGTCAGCCTTCATGTGTAGTCCGCCACGCTTTTCCACGAGACGTGGAGGAAATTTGAATGCATATTTGGCCAATGATATGCGCTGGCCAGTCGGTGGAATGTCAGTGGTTTCAAATTGTTCTTATACTGTACTGTGTACGATACATTACAGTAGGTTATGCGTGTACTCTGTACCGTACTTCTGTCACTTTCGGAGGGCAATTTGACGGAATCGAGCAGAATCCGGAAATATGCTTTGTTAGCCGTGGGTAACCATTGACTTTGTTTTCAGCGCTCTTGAAATTCTTGGAAACAGCTAGCATGAGTTTCCCATCCTAGATGTTTTCAGAAAGTATGCTGAACAAAATGCTTCTAACCTCTAGAAGATCACTTATAGACTTTTCAGCATTTCCTTCGAATTTAGCCCATATTCGTAACTTTTCCGTTACGTTCTGAAGCTTTTGGTTTATTATGCATTCTTTAAGGCTATAAAAGTTACTCAATTGGAGCGAGATCCTAATGCCTCGAGTGTTATTCTTCTGTATTCATTCCATTCGTCTCCTATACTCTCACTAGCATCAAAATGCAGGATTGTTATTGTGTAGTGAATTCACATCATAATAGAACGCCCTTCTACATAACGTACGCTAGTTCTATGTTACTGATTGTGAATATGTTCACTCGAAGTTGGCTACCCGTTAGAGTTGAGCTTTTCGACAATTTTTTTCGAAAGTCGAACAATCGAATAACTCGATTGTTTGAAATTTTCGAAAGTCGAGCAAACGAATAACTCGATTTTTTGACATTTTCGAAAGTCGAGCAATCGAATAACTCGATTTTTCGCCGTCTTCGAAAATCAAACAATCGAATAACTCGATTTTTCGCCGTCTTCGAAAATCGAACAATCGAGTAACTCGATTTTTCGCCGTCTTCGAAAATCGAACAATCGAATAACTCGATTTTTCGCCGTCTTCGAAAATCGAACAATCGAATAATTCGATTTTTCGCCGTCTTCGAAAATCGAACAATCGAGTAACTCGATTTTTCGCCGTCTTCGAAAATCGAACAATCGAATAATTCGATTTTTCGCCGTCTTCGAAAATCGAACAATCGAATAACTCGATTTTTCGCCGTTTTCGAAAATCGAACAATCGAGTAACTCGATTTTTCGCCGTCTTCGAAAATCGAACAATCGAATAACTCGATTTTTCGCCGTCTTCGAAAATCGAACAATCGAATAACTCGATTTCGAAGGCATGTCCAACAGAGAACCGAAGGAAGACAGAACAAAACCACAGTTGTGGATGAAAAGGGTTGAACTTAAGAAGACAACTGAATCATCGTTTACAATCCAATTAGAAGACCGGAATAACAAGATACTTGGTCATTTATTTTGCAAGTAATGGACATTCTCCAGGGTTGAGGTGCTACCAAAGGAAGGGATTTTCCTCACTTCTACGCGTAATTTGCTATCTGCCACGGGTTCTTCATTTGCGAGTCGATGTCACTAAATTCTCGCATTATATCATTACCAGCGTCCGTCGCCGGCTTCGCCGCGCCGTACGCTGGACGTGCGGGCCACGTCAGGCTTGCCGGCTTTGCCTGCTTCGGGTAGGGCGGACACGCTGGGAACGTAGCCCAAACCTAGCTAGGGATGCTTCCTCAGCCAGCGTCCGTCGCAGTACGATGCAAGTGCAGGCCACGTCAGGCTTGCCGGCTTTGCCTGCTTCGTGTAGGGCGGACACGCTGGGAGCGTAGCCCAACCTAGCTAGGAATGCTTCCTCAGCCAGTGTCCGTCGCCGGCTTCGCCCGTGCCCTACGCTGGGCGTACGGGCCACGCCAGGCTTGCCGGCTTCGGGTATAGAATATTTTCTTCAGCACACATAAATCCGTAAGGTTTATAAGGTAGCTTCTATCCTATTATGTTCAAGAGTCAGCTCTTTGCTCCCGTTCGGCTTTTTCCAGCTCGGACAAGAAAAGGATACGGATAAAGGACGGTATTAGCCAGTAAGTTGGTGGAGGAGGCCATCTTTTAGTTTGTGTTTTCCTCTTCGTGAGAAGGCCCATGAATGTCGGTTTACATCAAAAATGGAACAACACAATTCAATGGAACAACAAGGGGTAGGATACAGTAGTGTTGAGTAACAGTTCCATTTTCGCGCAACACAAAATGCGTGATGGGGTGCCTTACATGGTGACCCCTCCTCCTTTGAGCCCATTTTCATGAATTAAAAAAAGCGTGATTTTACGTATAGTCACTGTACGCGGTTTGAAATTCGCGCCTGGGTTGGTTTTGAAAAGAATGACTATTTTGACGTTCATAGAGCGCGTTTTCCGACGGCGACAATTCGTCCACAGTTTTAATGCACGCTTAATGAGGAACTGCACTGATCTACACATGGTAAAACAGAACATCTTCTAATGCACTGCGACCGTGGCGGACGCGACGTTCGGCAACGATCAGACGAGCTTCCGTATGTTCAGAGGCGCGCCGTCCTACACACCCAGACACTAGCATACGATTATAATACGCAATAACTACCGAAACCGACGTAGCACGCCGTATTCCCATCGGAGCACGCAATAAGAAAGGGCTCTCAACGATGTCCAAACTGCTTGAAATGGCCCACAGAAATAGTTTAAGCTACCATTTCACTGATACATCCATACATCTATTTTGTAACACATCATCACTTTTACAAAAAAATGTATTCTATCACTTGAAAACGTTTATCAGGCTTTTTTATCAAAATCATAGTTTATTATCACTTATTATTATCAATTGAAACAACCAGTATAGGATCAACTATACGCACAACTGTAGTTGTGCTCTCGCAAAATTTTCGACTATTGGAATGGTTTCAAATGCCCGCAGTTTTCGAGTATTCAAATTCCAACGTAGTAGAAAAGTGGTTTATGAAGGTTAGGGTTCGAATACATGGGAAAAACGCGGTTTTTTAAATTTCGAATTCATTATCTAAGTTCGAATGAAAATCATTGGAATACCTGTTCGAATAGGTCATCCGAACAAAGCTATACACAACACTAGACATGAGGATGAGATAGTACCCAAAATCATAATATCGCCACCAGAATCGACTAGACAGCAGTTTCGTGACGTTGCTTAACGCTCATGAGATTTTCGAGAATTCTCAGGGATTGTAATAACCTAGAAAAATCGGACTCTTACATCCTAGATATGTTCAACAGCAACAAACAAAATATCGCATTACCTCTAGTTAACTGCCACTTCTATTTGAACTCCCTCCTTAATTCACTATGACGAATCCCTCGATCTCAAGCATTGTTCGATTTCGAAATACGTTTTACACAACTTCTCGATTTTCAAATTCGAACCCTCCAAATGAAATCGCAGATTGATGATCGCGGAAAAGCATTGTTTGAATATTGTTCGAAATCGAACAATGTTCGAACAATGTCAAGAGTCGGCCGACAGAACCCTCGAAAGGAAATCGCAAATCGTTCCTGCCAATTACCGTAGGCGCAGACGTGGAGCGAGTTTGAACGTGGGTTTTTCGACGAACGGAGCCGATCCATACTCAGGCGGCCTACTCTTGATATTGTTCGAACATTGTTCGATTTCGAACAATATCCGAGCAATACTTTTTCGCAATATTCGATTACGAACAATATTCGAACAATGCTTTTTAGCCATCTTCGATTTCGAACATTGTTCGAACAACGTCTTCCTATCTTCGATTTCGAACAATGTTCGATTAACGCTTTTCGCGAAAGTCGATTTCGAACAATGTTCGAATAATGGTTTTTCGCGAAAGTCGATTTCGAACAATGTTCGAATAACGGTTTTTCACGAAAGTCGATTTCGAACAATGTTCGAATAACGGTTTTTCACGAAAGTCGATTTCGAACAATGTTCGAATAACGGTTTTTCGCGAAAGTCGATTTCGAACAATGTTCGAATAATGGTTTTTCGCGAAAGTCGATTTCGATTAATGTTCGAATAATGGTTTTTCGCGAAAATCGATTTCGAATAATGTTCGAATAACGGTTTTTCGCGAAAGTCGATTTCGAATAATGTTCGAATAATGGTTTTTCGCGAAAGTCGATTTCGATCAATGTTCGAATAATGGTTTTTCGCGAAAGTCGATTTCGAATAATGTTCGAATAACAACGATTTACGATTTTCGAGTAATCGAGCGATTAATTGTTCGAAATCGCTCGAACAATTATTCGGCCCGATTAATCGAGCTCAAGTCTACTACCCGTAGCGCCCCCGATCAGACATAGTTGTTTTCCACCCGAAAAACTCCACACCTCGCCTTTGTCGAATTCTACTGCTGGAACCAGATTCATTAACCGCTCACGGGCCGGTAGCGGATCTTGCAGTAGATCGGTTATCTTATCTGTATCGGTTATCTGTCTGTATCTCTGTATCTCTCTGTATCACCTACTAGGCCGATATGGTGAATCCGCCGTGAGATGATACCGGCGGTATCGTTGATGTATCCGGCCCCTGGTAGTTCAGTCCTACCGGAATACCCTGATTGTTGCGGGCGTTTCCAGTACGTGTTTTGACTCTTGTAGAATGTTGAGTCCACCTTTAACGCTTGATACGACCTTGTCGGAATCATATAAGGAGCAATGTATTTACTGCTATGCAGAATTAACATTAATTAACACGGAAATAGAACAGCAGCAATGAGGAAATTTGCCATGAAATCTTAGTGCTAGAACTTCAGTACATGAACCCATGAACACGAGTAGTACACGAATACATGAAACTTTAGTATTACAACATACGTAACGTCGTATTTTCAGCAACTCTGGATGGATCGCTGCCTGCCTTTGTTTGTCTTCATTTTGCCTTGAGAAATGTTTATGTAGAGTTTGTTGTTGGAATTATCCTCCTAAGTATTCCATGGTATTACGATGAGAACGTACACGATTGTGTTTATCGCTTCGACGGGTTCGGTTTTAATTATTTGTTTCCCATAATAAAGACGTTTTATGCTCGCCGCAAAATTGTTGTTAACGCCCAGGTGTCGATGACCAGCGTACTTTTCAAATATCTGTGATTCTACGTGTAACTAACCCAGGTAAGCTAAACAGAATGAACTTCCAGTGAGAGCTAAGCAACTTCAGCGATAGCGTCACTAATGCCTAGACGCCATATAGCGCTTGGCCGAGTGACATCCTGCAGAACAGGCAACTCCTTCTGCGAGAGAAGTGTAATTCTCAAAAAAGTTATTCAAAGATAGCTAAAAATAAGGTTCGCCGGAGGATTTTGGTGAACCCTTTGCTCGCGTTCGGTCTTAACGCGAGCTTAATTGTGAGAGTAACTTGATGCCGAACTCTGTACACCTCTTGCTATGTGTAGTGTCATATAAGAAACATGGAGTCCGTCCTCTTCGACCCCATTAATCAGCCCAATCCAACTTACCCTGCTACTCTGTTCGATGGAGAATAGATGGTCTTGTCGGTTTTGTACGTTGTTCAGCTCTTCCGTGGTCTTCCGCGGCACAAAGCGTGATCGAGGCGAAATGTGAAATGTTTGCTTCAAATGTCTCGCAGCAACCGCTTCCCTAATTCCATTCATTGCCCATACAAATTCGACACCTCGTATAAGTTGAGACGTGGCCACTCAGAACTATTCTGTAGAGGTTTCTCCTGGAAACACTCACTAGCATTGGAACCTCAAACACGGCTTGATCGGTCTCCGTGGATGCGAACCTGTCAGTATACACGATTTTGACGTCTAATTGGACCTTCTATGCTAGCTTTTAAACTTTTCAAATCAACGCGAACTCTTCCAAACAGGAACCACCTTCAGGCAGGTTAAGCTACAGACTCAATAAGACGTTTAGAATAATTTTTGTTTAAGGAAAATTTGGTATAACTTTCTGGTGATTCTGCCCAATCTGACTTGAAAACCATGTTCGCAAAATAGGTGTATGTAGCGACTGCTGGTATCGATGGTACTCATCGTGATAGTTCGTCAATATGTTCATCTGCTCGCCTTTGATCAAACGGTGGATGCTTCCCGCTGTTCTTGAGGCAAGTTTTTTCCATTCGGTCCTGTTGCTCTGTTTGATTTGTTTTCAGCAAATTACGGAGAAACTCGCTACGTCATCGCTTTCCTTCAAATCGTCGAATGCTGCTTGCTACTCCTTACAAGGTGAAGACAAAGATGCTACCACCCTCTTCCGGTTGTTACCGTTGAGGTTAAAGTTGGGAACAGCGGCATTAACAGCGTTAGCGGCGCTAAGTAGGTGAAATGGAAGCATCAACGGTGTTTTTCTTCAAGATCCTTGTAACGGAGTTATGTGCTGTAAACACTGCTCGAGCGCCATGGGGCTGTTCAGTTTTCCAAATCCAAGGTTTCCTTCCGATTTTGAGGGCGAAGTGCTGGAGCCGGCTGTATACAGCATATTTATCTTATCGACAAACGAACAACATTGCGTCCTTTAGAACACCGAAGCATAGCCCGATATACAGCGCCATCTTGCCTAGGAAGTTTGCGAGAGTATGGAATGGATAAAAGCTGTAGAAGTTGATGTTCGCTCCTTTGTAGCTATCTCAGAGGTCATTTTTCATCCTCGCATAGTTCGGGGATTACATCAGGACTTTCTTACCATTAGGAGGGTGAATTTCACAGGTTTCTGCCTCCGAGCTCCAGAAATGTTCGCGTTAGGTTCTCTAGTCAAGTGGCAGTGCCTCTGCTATTGGTGTTGGTACCGCTGGCGCAAGTTTTGTTCATAACTACATCCGTCTAACAGCTTCTGACCTCGATAGCCACTCTAGGCTTCAACCAGCATGTAAAACAAAAATATTTGTTGGTACTGTGCATAGGTATTTAGGGCGTTGCCCAATACTGTTTCACCACCGTTTCCCATCGCAAACTATCAGAACGGTTAAATTGAGTGTAGACAGAGTACCTTTGTGCACAACGACCCAAGTATTTACAAGAACAATAATTGGTTAAGAAGCCTTCACATTATACCTCCAAATGACGAACACTATCGGTGAGTATCTTTTGCTTGGCTCCTATTCTCTGGTGCGAATTTAAGCTTTAATAGGATTTGAACAGTAGGAGTCAGATTAAAGGCATCAATTTCTTGTGGCCCTGAGTGGGCTTCTGCCGCATCACCACCGCCAAGTGATTGTATACGTCTTTCGGCCAGTAACAGTAATTTGGCTTCCTGATACCCGCCACGTCCACATGAGGCATTCTCAATCAGGCTTGCTGGGATGTGGCCGCATTCGTTCTTCTAGCATCAGGTAGGGCTTAGTTCCGGATAGGGGAAGCAACCCCGTGTTGTGGCTCATACGATAGTTGAGCCACCTCTGCTGCGCCCGTCTCCGGGAATTGAAAGGGAGCGGGGAGGGGGTTGCACAATATCCGCGCGATATCCCCGCCGTGGCGGTGCGGGCCCAAGTTTAATGCCTTCTACTTGAACTTGGTATGTGAGGAGGACTTCTGTGGCTAAACCTGAATTGACAGATGTGTGAACCCGCACTGCGGAACGTTTCGCGCTGGTACTTTCATCGTGAAGCGCAAGTTCTACAAAGTCCCGGGGCAGGTGACTAATGTGAGTGTTTTATTTCCAAATGGTTCATGTCATTTTCTGTTCGTGATGCTTTTTTTGCTGGTCGGGAATATACAGAGGAGCATTTTTGAAGAGAGGAACAGTTTCGCTTGCGAGGGGGGTGTAAGGGGTGTAACAACAAGGATCTAGGCCATTCAATTTGCCATCTTATCGTGGTGCAAATGAGACGTAAAGATGTTGTTCACGACCTCCTGATGAGTTTATGTCTAAAGTAACTTGAAATGGACCACAATTCGCGGAAATCTACATAGTGTGAGGAACAGCGTATATTTCGCTGGGATTTTGTATTCTAGTCAAGGGACAACGGGATTTCACGATCGGAGAGTCTGAGGGCTTCGGCGTATATGCAGATTCTTTAAAGTTGCGTCACGAGCCTTCGCTCAGGAAAAAGAAGGAAAGAAAGTAGGTCGATACAAAGTTGACCACATAGTACACAGTCTTTAGGTGCATCATTTTGTATCAGATTATTTCTTAGAAAATGCACAGATGGATTCCTTGTCATTTAGCTGGTCATTTTTTTTTGCTGTAATTGCCCTTCAAATGATAAAAAACTGATAATGTTTAAAGCTTCGAATTCTAGCCAAGCTATTACTCTACTGGGGAATAGTAAACACTACTTAGAGTAGCTCAACTCGAAATACTGTAATTGCGTAATTCAACATGACTTCTGTCGAGAATTTCGCGTTTAGATCAAGCTTAAGTCTCCGACCTCCTACCTACACATGTTAGCCTTACTAGAAATGTTGTGATCCCGGCTTTCCCACGAATTAGACTCAGCATGTGACGTAACCCCGCGCCTGCTCTTCCCGGTTTTGTACGCATTTACCATGAAACGCGGTATGTCGTAGGTGCACAGCATCTGCACGGCTTATCTTGGATTACGGTAAGAATATGGTACATTTCGTAGTATGGATTCCTATGTCGGTAATATTTTGATTTTGTATTTTCAAAATCTGCACCTATCAGGCAAACATACCATCAAACTTGAGATTTCTGCAAAATTTCCTCAATGCTGGGGGCATAATGTGCATCAAGTTTTCAAATCGGTGCAATAGGACTATAAGGGACGAAGGGGAGACGGCATTAGTACTAGTTGTAAGCTTAGCTGTACAACATCTTTGTATGAGAAGCATGCGTTAGACGTGTTCCACTCTTAGTATAAGGCGAATACAACCTGTCGCCGACGCTGTTGTTGGCGACGTCGTCGTCAGTGTCGGCGGCTGCGTCGTCGGCGACGGATATATAAGGCCTGTGTTATACTTCGACGACGCTTCGCCGAAGTACAACATAGACCTAACACCCCCCTGCGGAGCTCTTGGCGACGCTGTGTGTGTTGCGCGGGCTGCTACGTATTGCGTATCACCTGCTCAACACTATGGCCGGCGACGTCGCCGACGCGTCGTCGATGTATAACATAGGCCTAAGCATGGATCCAAGCCTGAGGGTCTATCATACTAAGAGCGTCAAGAGCGACAAGAGCGACTGGAGCTACTGGAGCGACTGAGGCGATGGACATAGTATGGTGTACGTAAATAATTACGCATTCGACACTACGTTCGTCGCGGACGGAGCGTGGAGTACGTAATTATTTACGTACACCACACCATGTCCATCGCCCCAGTCGCTCCAGTCGCTCTTGTCGCTCGAAGTATGAACAAGCCCTGAGATCTTCGAGCGAGGCGGCGCTCTCTTTATCAGTGAGCACAAGGATGGAAAACTTGGGTGGATCAACGACTGGAACGCATTGGAAAAGTGCTCCACGAAATCCGCGATGAGGCACAAACTTAAACTCGACATGGAAATCAACTATGAAGCACACCAGTGGTAACAATGGCGAAGTCGACGAGGATATGGACACAATATTCGAAACATTTCACTTGGAGCGGCCACAGCTCCAGACTCAAGCACATTCCTCTTTGCGTACTGAAACTTCTGAAGGAGTTCCAACTGTCCAACAAGCTATGAAGCTACGTCGATCGACTCGTACGCGAAGACCCATGAGGGCGCTCCATATTGATCCAGCTAGGAAGAGATATCCCTTTTGTCCTTACGATCGTTGTAATTATTTTTTTAAAATCCTCTTATTAACTGACTGTAAAACTGATCCTTAAAAAGGGAAGTGTGCGTATCAGACTATACCAGTCGCATGACATGATTACCTACCTTGATATGGTTTGTGGTTTTTCGGTCTTCATCAGCGAATAAAGGGTCTGTCGTCCATCTAATCTACACCGCACCGGCCAGTGCTCAGTACTAATCAATACTCTTGTGATGCTGTGATGAAACAATCCTGATGTTGTGAATGGATGACGGAGTGTATATCTAAATATTTGGATGTATAGTATTATAATACAGGGCGTCCGTCTTTGAATGATAATCCTGAAGGTTCTTAGATGAATACTAACATTAGCACCACTGAGCAGCTCCACAGGCATGACCTGGCGGCACCGTAAGTAGGTTGCGCCTGACCAGTCCACCCTGGCGCCGTATTTCCTTTTAAGACCTGCGATTTTCTGCCCCACTGACAGTCATGTGCCACGTAAGCTGCTCTCCTGGAATTTGAGCGTGTAAACCGCCATTTAATGTTATGTACGTTGTGCTTTTGAAGTGATAAACTAATCAGTAAATTATTACACGTTGCTGCAAACACATTCGTTGGTGGACCACCCTGATAGTGAGTGTTACTTTACAGGATTTCGAACCTCCTATGGTCACTTCTGTCAGCCCTTCTGCTTCCATGTCGAGTACCAAGACATCACAGTGAGTGCCCTGTATTCATTTCCTGACCCATGATGGCTTTAGCTCATACAATCACACTCCTTTATACGTGATTACTCAAATGTTTCACATACCGAGCGTCCTTGAATTGCTCTCAAGCAAAAGTTTTCTGGGATTAGATACTTTCAAAATTCGGGAAACATGAATTTGTGCATATGTCAGCAGTACGTGATAGTTACGATCATTTTCAGGTTTTAAGTAATAATGCTAGCATGTCGTTGTGTCTCCGTCTTCTTTCTTTCCTTCTTCTCCCAACCCCCCCCCCCTCTTCCTTCCTTCTTCTTTCTTTTTCCTCCTTATGTCTTTTTCCTTCCGCCTTCCGCCTTCGTTCATCATCATCATCGTCATCATCATCTTCTTCTTCTTCTTCTTCATTCTTTCCTCTTCTTGTATTCCTGGGAATTTAGCTTCGCGAAGTCACAGGGTTCGCTGTTCCTGTGATCCGCCGTCACCTCACCTCATCAGAGGGGCCATACTGTGACGCTGTCTTCGGCGAGATCTTCTCCGACCACTTCCTTCCCCCCTCTGCATTCGCGTTCCTCGCGGTCAATTTCCGAATACTTCGAATTCTAGAGTCATCTTACGGGTGATTCTCAGGTCTTTCGTCAATGTGCCCGTTCCAATTTAGGCGTTGCTCCCTCATCTTCAGCTGGGTCGAGGAGGTCAGCGTGACTACCGTAACATTCTCATTTCGATCACTAACCCGACAGGACCATCCACATGCTTTCCTGAGCAGCGTCATCTCAGCAGACTGCTCAAGGGTCCAGCGCTCACTTCCGCATCGGAGGACAGGCCTAAGCTATGTACGGCCTTTGAATTCTCAGGATCATCTACGGTCGCGAGGCTTCCGGAGGGCCCTTCCATTTATACCAGGCTGAAATTATCCTTCTCCTGACCGCCTGGCTCATACCTATATACTACTTCCTCGAATAAATCACTTTCGAGGTAGGAGAATTCGTGTATCCTCTCGATCGCGCCCCCTTGGAGTGCCGATTAGATCGTGTGCACGGAACAGAACTGAAAACTTCGTTTTCTTTATGTTCACTCTTCCGCTTCGAGCACTCATTTTCGTGGCTATATACATAGTTGCGCTCAGGACATCGGACTTTCCTTCTGTCCTTACCTTTAGTTCCTTGGATGGAGGTATGATAACATCGGCTAACAATGGCCTATGCTGCGATGTTACGTCTTCTCCCGGTAGGATCCTCACATCCAGAGCGATCTTCAGGCAGGTGCTACAGACAGCCAGGTCGTGAGCGATGGTCGGATTAAGGATCCTTCGTCCTTCTGGGTTCGTCAAGCCAATACACCATCACCTCCACGTACCCCCCTCTGCTTATCTTTTGTCACTCACGTGTTCTTCAATGTCCCGTGCGGACCTTATGGCCTCCTCGAGAGTGCGGTATCCTACCTACCTACGAGGCGTAGACCGACATGATGGTACCATAACCCTCCTTCAGGGGACTGAGACGGTCGTTTATTCTTTGGTCAGCATTTAGCGTATCACTAAGGTACTCCGCGGCAGCTATTCCGACCCCGATCCTCTCGGCGTCCTCTCCGTTATAGCCGAGCCTGGCCCTTACTCCAATCTCCTCTCCTTGGCCCCTTCCAGTCGCGGTTTCTGTGCATGTAGGCATGGATCCTTCCGCGCTTCATAAGGTTAGCAATTTCCAAAGGATTCAGGGTCAGCGTTCCCACATTTGGTTCTCTAACCGAGGTCTTTGGGATCTCGTTAGCTCTTGCATGCTAACCATGGAAGGACGCGGGCTCTAAACGCCACCCCCGAGTGATGTCCCAACCTTTATACACATTCTGTTACGACTTGTGGTCATGGGTTGTGATAAGGTTCACCCATCACAGTGCCTGTCAACCTCGGCCTGACTCTGGAAGCATTCTCATCTTTGTAATTTCTGCAAGGTCAGGTGTGGCTGTGCTGAGAGTCGAACCTGTGATGGCTCCGCATGACATAGAGACCGTTTGAGCCAAATTAGCTTTTTTCTAGATACATAGGAACTGTTTCTAGACGGGCCTTTTTTAGGAACAGGAACATCCTAAGTTACTGCCCTCGGCTCATGATAGTATAAATAGTCTTAGGTAATTGAATTGACAGCTTATTTTAATGGTGTGGCAAGAAGCACAGAGATTTTGCAATTTGTATTTTGTCGGTCATGTGAACGACATGCTGGAGCAGTGCACGAACCAACCTTAGTATCCAATAGGTCAGAGTTCTACCGTTTTTCTAAACGAAGCTAGGAACATTTTCGTAGCCAGCGTGGTGAAATTTCGGAGATCATCGTAAGAGTCTGACGACTTTAGGATATTCTTTACTGGATCGCCGGCTGTGTGTCACGAGTTGACAGCTGGCTTCAAGTGTGTCATGAGGCGCTTAGTTGGTTGCCTCGCAATTAGGTAGATAGAAGAAGGTGCAGACAGCAGATAGAGTTTGAGCAAAGGTGCTCAAAACTTTCTCAAGTTGGCCTGAAACAAATGATGCAGCACTATTCTTAACCTTATTCAGTGTTCGGCATCTTTCGGCAAGCTGCGTTTTAACGAAAAAAATTTCAGGTCAAGCCCTTGCCTGTGGAACTCGGACGAAGCTGCTCGTGAGGTGTGTTTTTTAAACAGTGTCGTGTTCAGAAAGCAGCGCAGACTTCCAGGCTGTGCGTTGAAAGTGAACCTTTCAGCTTAGAGTATTTCCTTTCGAGTTATAAGACGGCCGAAATCTGCTAATCATTGCCAACAAGAGGCGTTACAAAGCGTTCTTTTTGCTTAGAAGACTTGTCTGTAAAGTAGTAAAGTCGTTGAATTTCTATTGCAGCTATGCTTGGCACCTGAAGCATTTCTCGACCAATGGGAAGGGTTGGAAAAACTTGCTGGTGAGGGCTTATTGAAGGTTTTGGAATAACCGCTGCTCGGCAGCTCACTTTGTCTTACTCCTGCCGAGTCGTCTGGAAGCTGTGAGATGTCATCGTGAAGAAGTGTGGATCATTTGTTTGTGAAGGCGCAGGAGGTACTCGTTTCCATTTCGGCTTAATTTCGTTGGCACGGTGCGCTCATGTATGTACCTTACGTTCGAAGCCATCTATGTCTGATTTCAGAACCACTGAAGGTACTACCAGCTAGCAGATGGTAACCACGGAACACCTTGGTGCCGTTTCAGCTCAATGTGTATGCTTCTAAGCTCATCCTGTTGATAACGACATTGTGTGATATGTAGGGATCTGTGCAACATATCATCACATCGCAGTACGGAGGCAGTTTCATTTTTTTCCCTCCCGACCACAAGAGGAATCTTGCCACAACAACTACGGTGGATATCTCTAGCTCGCGCTATATGTATGAGCCACCTCATCGAGATTCACAGACATTCCTGCATGTTTACAGGATGTCCCAAAATTACGTTCCCAATATTTACCCTTTTAAAACGGACGAAAAAAGAAATTGAAATATGAAATTTTAGCATCTCCCAACCAACATATTCACAAACGCAATTACATGATCAGATCCCAAAACGACTTCCTATGGCACAATCACAGACGACGTGGAAGGCAGCCAGCGTGGCACGCACGTATTCCACTGACATTTCTTCTCACGCCATGAGAGGGCTTTCTTTCAGCGAGTCGGCTGAGCGATGTTTTTGGAGCAGGCCTCGCACTCCAGGAAGGAACAAATAGAGCAATCTATAGGGTTGAGGTGGGTACTACACGAAGGTCATTCACCTTACAGCAGGTGCCGCATCCTGCTGTAAGGTGAACGGCTTGTCTGTGAAGATCGTGCTGCTGCAGGGGACCAAAGTGTTTTCCAAAACATCTTCCCAGTAAATTCTGGAGTCCGTTTTCTGTCCCTATTTGACGAAGAACAACGGCGAGTTTCCCGCATAGGTGTGTTAGCGGCCCAAACCATGTCTGATTCCAGATGTCCGCAGTGTTCGTGGATCCTTTCCACTTCATTGGCCTCGGCTACTAATTTTACAAGCACACGGTGGTGTTGGCGGTTCAACACAGTACATGCTTAGCGCGTAGGTCAAGAAAAATGACAGGTCAAACGTATGGGGACAGAATTTTTGGGACACCCTGTACAGGCTTGAGAACCGTCGACAGATTTTTACAGATTCCTTTTGGTTCCTTCTAAGCGCATACCGGGCTTCACCATATTTTTAATTTTCCGAATGGCAGCAGCAAAGGTGCACAAGTTCACTTTTGAGGCCGAACTCTGTAGGCAGGTTTCAAATATATAGCAAGACTGAGTTTAGGTACCATATTTCAGCACTGTCCTGAGTAGTTTCTGCCATGCTACTGCAGCGTTTGAAATCACAGAGAAAAATTGCAAAAATGCTGCTTAACCTTCTTCAATAAAAGTGTCAAAAGTTTGTCCGAAACCCACACTATTTTGAGACATCCTTATTTGATAAGGCACCTCATGAAACTAGTTTCACAACGATACTCTGCGTAAACCAACCCCAGTGCTAAGGACGTGGACAAAATTGCACACGGAAAGCCTGCACTACTTCTCGAACAAACTTCCACACGCCTCTTTCCTCTACTAGAAACAGTTTATCCACAGTATGCTAGTGGGCGGCTAGCCGAGTTAGCCTAGTGGTTAGTAGTGTAGTTTCATGCACAAACGGTCACAGGTTCGACTCCCGGCTCCGGCACGCCATGCCCTGCAAAAATTACAAAAATGGCAACGGTTCCAGCGTCAGGCCCAGGTTGACAGGCCGGCTGATGGAGAAACGTCGTCACAAAACCATGATCACAAGTCGCAATAGAATCAGTGTAAAGGCTAGGACGTCACCCGGAAGTGGCGCACAGAACCCCCGCCCCGAGTTCTGTGGTCAGTATGCGAGGGCTACCGAGGGCCGAACGACCTCGGCTAAAGAAGCCTAGTTCCTAGACCCTAGTTCGACTGGGGACTCTGAATGTGGGAACGCTGACCGGAAGATCCAGGGAAGTAGCTGACCTGATGAAGCGCAGAAGGATACAAGTCCTGTGTCTGCAGGAAACGCGATGGAAAGGGGCGAAAGCCAGGGAGATCGGAGAAGGGGTCAAGCTGTACTACAACGGAGAGGACACCAAGAGGAACGGGGTAGGGATAGCCGTCGCGGAGTCCCTCAAGGATTCAGTAGCGGCTGTCCAAAGAATAAACGACCGCATCATGCCACTGCGGCTGGACACGAAGGAGGGTTACTGAACCATTATGTCTGTCTACGCTCCGCAGACCGGATCCTCCGAGCACGACAAGGATGACTTCTACCTCTCGCTCGAGGAAGCCATAGGGTCCGTACCAGAAGGCGACTACCTCTCCATAGCTGGGGACATGAACGAGCATGTGGGGAGTGGCAGAAGAGGAGTGGAAAGGGTTCATGGAGGTAAAGGGATCGGCCTAATAAACCCGGATGGAGAACGAATTCCGGATCTGGCTATCGCCCACGACCTGGCTGCCTGTAGCACCTTCTTCGCGAAAAGGTAGAGCCAGAAGGTGACCTATGCTAGCGGAGGAAGAAGGACGGAAGTCGACCACATCCTGGTTCGAAGGGCTGCCCTGAAAACAGTCCGGGATGTGAAGGTCATTCCGGGAGAAGACGTGGCATCACAGCATAGACCCTTGGTAGCCTACCATAGCATACCTCTACCCACCAGGCCCAAAGTGAGGACGGAACCCAGGATCCGATGGTGGAGACTGCGGGGTTCAGAGCGGAACGAGCTTCGAAGGGCAGTGTTCGAAGCAGGCCTTCCAGACCCAGCTGGTCCCGTGAATGAGGCCTGGAGGAGGGTAGCCCAAACAATCCTGAGATGTGCCAAGGAAACCCTGGGAGAAACAAAGGGAGGAACCAGAGGGGATAAATCGGCATGGTTCTGGAACGAAGAGGTGCAGGCTGCGGTGAAGAGGAAGAAGGAGGCCTACAAGCTGTGGCAAAAGACGAGGGCACCCGAGCATCTCACAGCCTAGAGGGAGCTGAAGAGGCTGGCAAAAACAGCTGTAGCGAAGGCAAAGAACGCGGAAATGGATGCCCTGTACGAGAAACTAGACGGGCCAGAGGGAGAGAAGTTCGCCATCCGCCTGGCCAAGGCGCGTCATAGAGCTAGCCTCGACATTCGAGTAGTGAAGACTGTGAAGAGTGCTGACGGTAGGGTGTTACGGAAGCCGGTCGAGGTCAGAGAGAGATGGGAGGAGTACTTCAAGGAACTCCTGAACGAGGAGTTCCCTCGTCGGGAGGCCGAGGAAGAACAACCAACGGAAGGACCCATCCCACCCTGGACGCAAGAAGAGGTTTGCAAGGCCATAGGGAAGATGAAACTCGGAAAGGCAGCAGGGCCTGACGGTGTGCCAGTAGAGGCTTGGAAGGTGCTCGTGGACCTCGGAGTCAACTGGCTGACGCACTTCCTCAACAGAATCACGAAAGAATGTAAGATGCCGGATGACTGGAGGAACAGCACCATAGTCCCCATCTTCAAGCAGAAGGGAGACGCTTCCGAATGCTCCAGCTACCGAGGGATCAAACTGATCTCACACACGATGAAGATCTACGAACGACTGGTCGACTCATGGCTGAGGGAGATGGTACCCATCTCCTAGGTGCAGTCCTGAGAGGTTCACGCCATCTTCATCGCTCGTCAGGTGATGGAGAAATATCGGGAGAAACGAAAACCCTGCTACCTGGCATTCCTGGACCTGGAAAAGGCCTGCGACAGACTAGCTCGGGCCGTAATCTGGAATGCCCTTCGAGGGAGGGGTGTCCCGGAACGTCTGATCACGGTCATAAGGGACATGTACAAGGGCTCGAAAGCGGCGATACGAACTCCACACGGGGTGACAAGGAAAGTGGACATCACAGTGGGGGTACACCAAGGGTCGGCTCTGAGCCCGTTCCTCTTCCTGCTGACGCTTGACTTGTAAAGGTGTTCGACTAGGAGATGGACAGGGACTCTAGGAGGAGCTTAGTCACACCAATGAGTCACTCTTCCCGCAGCTGGATTCCTCTCTTTCAGGGCGTGGCCGAAGTCGAGGAGATGCCTGCGAGCCGCCGTCGGGAGCGGCTGCCTCGAGCTGTGCTGGCAGCACCGTCACCCGTCACCTCCAGAACCTACCGCGATCCATCGGCGTGTCGACCCCGACTCCATCCCGTCGCCCGTCTACAGCCGTCACCCTACCTGTGATCTGCCCATCGTCCGTCTATTGAAGATAAATCTCTATCTCATTCTGTTCGTGTCCTGAGGCAGTGAAGCACCTTCCGCGGCGCGACGTTTACTGGTAGCAGCGAGTGGTTCCCGTCGTTGGGAACGGGAAGCGGTAGTCTCCAGTGAGGTGAGTTTTTTTTCCTATAGCTCTGCAAGAGCCGAACCCAGTCTGGCCAACTGTGTTTCCGCTCACGGAGTTTGAGTGACGGAGCTGGCGCACGAAGGCATCTCCGCACAAAGACTACCGTGCGCATCCTCCTCATGCGACTGCGCAGCGCATGGGAGACTGGCAGGTTGCGCAAGCTGACCATCCAGCTCTTTGTCCCGGAATTCGGGCAGCGGGGCGAAGTTTAAATTTCCTAGGCGCGGTGCGCCGGCGCAGGGTAGTTTTTCGCGAGGGACCCAGCAATGGTCGAAAACTTGCACTTCCCGGGATAAGTTTTTTGAACTTGGAGTGTCACCCTGGAGCAAGGGTCTAACTTGCACCCCTGAGGGGGTAGTGTCGTGTGTCCCCGGGGACCTGTAAGGTCCGAACCCAGTGTTACGAGCTCGTTTGAGGTGTGTTGGCTCCGCAGAGAGGCGTTGAGCAGCCGTTTCGTTTTCGTGGTAATGTGGTTCAGTGTCGTGGTTGGCTCCGCAGAGTAGCGTTGAGCAGCAGTTTCGTCTCCGGAGAATTGTAGCAGGTAGTCGACGTGCAGCACGCGAATAGGTAAGGTCGTGAATCCGCCATGCGAAGGCGAGTATAGTGGTTACGCTCCGTAAGGCGCAAAATATTATTTAGGTTATAGCCTCAAGAGTGAAACTCGATTCGGGCTAGATGTAAGGGACCCTACGGTGAGCGCTCAGGGTAGTACTAGAAAATAAGTACCAATTGAGCAGCGTCCGTAGGCATTTTGACGGTACCGCGACGGGGTAGTCGAGCCCGCGCTCAAGTGTCCGACTCTGGGCGCGGCGTATTCCTTGAAGTTCGGCGGCTTTCGCCCTTTGAACATCCGAGCCGCCATATCAGCTCATCCCCGCTACGGTATCTTTATTTTAGTGGGAGCCTAAGGAACCCATCTACGGACCCGTTGGCTTGACGGGCAAGATAAAGGCTTAATTAGGATGGAGAGCTTCTGGATGAAGCAGGCCCTTTTCGAAATCACTATTTTTTCTTTCCTTTTTCAGCTTTTGGGCCGTAACTGGAAAGATAGTCGTCAGCAAGCGGCTCCGTTGCACTTTTCGCTCTCAGCATCGAGTCAGCAAAGGTCAACAGTTTGAATTCCAGCGAATGCCAAGCTCCTCGATGCGTTTCGCGATAACGGAAATGTTATGGGACCCGCTCCTCGGCCTCGCGATCGTAATGAAGATATCGGAGGCTTCTGCTCGGAACGGCACATATCAGCGGAACGATCTAGGGTGTTAATGTCAATGTTTATTTTCACACCGCCGCGTCTGAGAGACGAGCCGCGCGGATTACGGTAGAGAGCAGACGACCACTCACGCGACTCAGTCCGGGCCCCGCCCTACAGTACCACCCGCCCCTCCCCGCGGAGGCCCGTCTCATTTGTGCTCGGTGCGACCCTCCCCGCTGGTGGTCGGACCGCTCTTCATCGGCGCTCACCTACTGTATTCTGTTATATTCGTTCCTGGAAGGACCGTTACCCGTCAGCCGCAACTGGGATCAGCCTCGTCTCGTCGGATAAGCAGGTAAGTCACTTTCATAAGTCGTTGGGTGGCGATAGAGCATGGGACCCATCACGCGGTCTCAGGCTGCTTCGTCAGACAACGGCGACTCTTTGGCTGTAAGTGCCACGACACCCGTCAACTTACCTGAAATTGTTACCGCGCCATTGGCGCGTGTGCTAACGGACATAGCGGACGACGCGACCATTCACGGTCGCGATGCGAGGCAACTTCGCGATGCTACGTCGGAGGCGATCTATCAGTCGACCTCCCACCTGGCCCAGCACGTCAATCGTGGAAATGCCGCCTTGGCGGAGGGATTCAACGAGTCGTTCACGGTGGTAGCCGCCTGTGGACCGGAGAATCCCCCGCCAAACCTTCAGCCGTTTAGCGGATCCGAGGGGAACCAGAAGTAGTTCTCAGTATGGCTTCGCCGAGTGGAAGACGCCTTCAGGCTTGGCCGATATCCGGCCACCCCGGAGCACAAAGCCAATTTCCTGATCAACTATTTGGATGGCTTTGCAAGGGAAAAGGTGGAGGAACTCACGCAGGAGGAACGTCGGGACTTCAACACGGTTGTAGCCCACCTACGGAAATTCTTCGAGAGCCCGCAGCAAAGGTACGTCGCTCGCCAAGCTCTTTCAGCGTGCCGCCAGGAGCCGGGTGAGCCTAGTCTCACCTTTGCCAACCGGCTACTTAATTTAGTCCGCGCCGCTACGGCTGGGCAGGACGAGGCGATGCAGAAAGAGCGGATGCTTGAGGAGTTCGTCGCTAGGCTCCGCAGCGATATTAGGTACTTCGTCAAGCTCGACAATCCGACGACGTTCGACCAGGCAGTGACGAAGGCTCAGACGGTCGAGCAGCTTCTGACCGAGGCCGCAGCGGAGCGCTTGATGAACCCGGCGGCGGTTCCTCACTCGGTCCAGGTAGGCGTAGTGGAGCGATCAGAAGGCGGTAATGTTTCGCATAGGAGCCCTCAGCCGAGGAGACCAATCCTTAGGAAAAACACCGTTAGATTTCAGGACCAAGCAAGAACCAGGACCGGCTACGACAGGACCAACCGACAGGATCCTATTCAGTGCTTTAACTGTGGCGGCACTGGCCATTATTCACGGGTCTGTCCGTCTCCACGAAGGGAATCCCGCAGCACAGGTCGGTCGTCTTTTTCTCGTAGTGTTTCTCCTCGCCTTAGTGCATCTAATAGGGACCGCTATCCCGCTCCTCCTCGTGCTCCTCTGATGAACGTTCATGCTCAAGGCGATTCTCTCGAGTCTGCTCAGCAGCAAATCAATGCGTTGTCAATTTCGCTTCGTGAGCGCGATGAGGCCTTGCAAAATTCTAACGCGCGAATTGCAGCTCTGATTAAACGGAACGAGGAATTGTCTCGCTCTCATTTCGCTGCCTCTTCCTCCTCTTCTGGCTCCTTACGCCCTTCGGTTAACTGCTTATTTTTGTGCTCTGCCTTGTTATGCCTTCTGCCGGCCGTATGTGCCGAGCCGGCCTGGATCTGCCCACACGATCCGAACGATCCGCTGAGCAGTATTCCTTTCTCTTTTAACTGCTCCCGCCTTGTTCCGGACGTTGTTAGTCCTCCTCTCAGTGTGGCAATCCAGGTCTATCGCCCCAATATTAAGCGGGGCCACGGCAGCCCACCCATGGGGTTCTCGGGGATCTCGCACTAACCCCGAGCCTTTCGTATCCCAACGTGGACGTCCGTCTACCCGAGGCAGCGCCCGAGGACGTGGCCGCGGCAGAGGCCGTGGCGCCGCCCGAAGCCGCCCACGCTCGCAGGACCGCAGGCGCGACCCGGCCGTGGTCTCCGACCTCCCCTACGTGGAGCAAATCCCAAAGGAGACCCCTCCAGACTTCAGCCACTACCTGATGGATTCCCACCCTTGGGGAGGATTGGTCCATCCCCGACCCCTCCGCTTCGCAGCGCTGAGCCCTGCTCAGGTAGTTAACGCGATGCCTGACGATAAGTACCGTCAACTCCCCTCGTCCGGCTACCTCTCCAGGAAGTTCGTACGTACTCTCTTCCCCTTAGCGCAAATTCCTAAGGATGGGCAGCTGTCATCGAGTTGCCTACGCTCGAAGACGCCATCCGCTTCAGGTACCACTCGCAGGAGGTCATCGACCAGGTTCTAGCAGGCACGTATTCAAGACCAGAAAAAGATCTCCCAGTCACGGGCAGGAACGAGTACTCCTCCGTCATCCTGCCACCCGCTATTAACGGGGTTCGCCCGGTCCTATACCAGGTGGTCGCTCGAGGTCGAGCAAGTACTAGTTTCATCCTGGAATCTAAGGACTTTCTCGTCATGGGACACAGACGCGACCTTCACTGCATCGTGCTCGACGTGTTTGCAGAGGACGTCATCTCCCACAAGCGAGGCTACGACCGCGCACTGGTATCCACCAAGGACCTAGTATGGGTGTGGACGGTAGAGCCTGCGACAGAGGCGTTGCCTAATCCGCAGCTTGCTCTCGAGAGATCGCGCGTCCCGCGGACCACAGCGATTGAGAGTAACTCGCGATATTTCTTTAGGGCAGCGCAGTTTGCGTTTGTGACACCTAAAGTGTGGTCAACACCCTCGGTTTATAACGACACCGAAAACACCCTCGGTGTCGTTATAAAGCGCTTGTATCGCAAGGGAACGCTGAACCGGTTCCAGGCCGCCTTTGAAGGAGCCCCGGAAGCAGTTACCATCACCCCTGGGGTCTGCTCCTTTCCGATCGCAGACGTGGCTGACGACGAAATACTGCTGGCGCACTCACGCACCAATGTCTCGTGCGCTGTCCGCTTTCCAGAACCGCCGGCGTCGATAGCCGCACTGAGAGCCTTGTGGAATCTCGTGAAGGACTTCCTGCCTTGTCACTCGGAAGAGGGTCTTCTCCCACTCCGTTCAAACCACCCATGGACCAGTACCTGTGGCTAGGCGATCGAACAGCACAGTTCGACCGATACCAACGGGATCCCATGGGATGTAGAGCGCAAATGGCCCACGTGTTCAGCATGGCCTGCTCAGCATTGGCCGCAGTGAAGAACGCCGAGGACGACAGGGACTCTCATTGGCTCCACGGGCAGATCCCCAGCCTGCGCGCCTTCCCTCTGCAGATCTTGACGACCATTCCAGATATGCCGTCAGAAGCCGGCTGGACAAAAGGCAGGCCGGTGATCGCTTGGATTGACGGCGCCCCATCCCTCACCCACCTCAAGGTCCATAAGGTCACAGCACTGCCAGTGCAAAGAGAACTGGTCGTTATACTGGTCGCTTACCATTGGAGCCACGCAGCCATCCTTCGCGCTGTGGAGAATCATGGTCGTCGGGTCGGAACTAACATTTTTATCGACCTCTGTGTGAAGCTCGACAAGCCTCCGGTCTCGTCGGAGCCAGCGTATGACATCATCTCGCGGACGCGGCTGTTCGACAATCTGACCCTTGGCAGTGTCGGCAGTAAGAACTTAAATCGCGTTTACGGCGCTGTCGAGCTTGGCTGTGATGAGCAAGATGAGTCGACGCCCCCAATCCCGGCCCGCCTCTATCTGGGCACCATTAAGGGTACACGGGTTTTCCTCACCGACGACCAGAATAACGCGGTCAATTGGGTACCTCCACCCTATACCCGATAGTGGCCATCCAGGCCGCCTTCGGCACCGGCAAGACGGTGGTTGGTGCGATGATCGCCGGGCTGCAGTCCATCAGTAGCAGCGTCATTGTCACAGCGTCCACCAACGCCGCCGTCGCGCAATTTGCCGAAACGGTTAAGTCGATAGCGGAGTTTGCGGACGTCCCGCTGATTCGGTACGTGTCAGATTCTGCAGCAGCTGAAGAACGCGTGCCGCTTCCTGTTGACCTCAACGAGGTTCTTAAAAACCTAGGTGAAACCTACGAAACCCGTCTTACATCTGACCAGCTGAAGACTTGTCGCAAGTTCCGCGAAGGTCGCATCCGGTACGAGTACTACGCAGCACGGGAAGACGGTTTGCTCGAGATCCCTGAGGACGAGCGCGAGAAGTACATGCTCGCGGAACGGGACGTCTCCAAGACCATCAAGGCAATGGTCAATATTTTATTCGAGGTCAACCCCCCGAAGATTCTTTGCCTCACGACGTCCTCCCTCTTGAACGGGACAAGCACGGGCGGGATCTTCTCCAATCATGTCTTGCAGTATAAGACCATACTGTGCGATGAAGCCTCCCAGATTCCGGAGCCGGTGTTCGTTGCCATCGCCAATCAGGTCCCGTGGGCTCGCCAGGTTTATATTGGCGATAACCATCAGCTGGAGCCGCACGTAAGATGCCCACGTACGTCTAACCCAGTAAAGTTTGGTGGTCGCAGCATAATGGACGTGCTCGAGCACGCCCGCGCTGTTCCCTGGATGCCCCTAGTCACAACGTTCAGGGCCCACCCCGCGCTTAATGGGTTGCCAAACGCGGTTTCCTACATGGGCTCCTTGGTAAGCGGAGCAGACCCGAACTCTCGCCGCATGCTCCTCGATCGAATGAGCTTTCCTGATAGGCTGACCCCATTTCTGTTCTTGGACGTCGCAGGGAACTCGGAGCGAGCGCTAAGCAAATCGCACCACAACGAGGCGGAAGCCTCCGTGTGCACCACGATCATCGATCGCCTCCTAGGTAAGGGTATACGGCCAAAGGATCACCACCTATATATAAAAGAGTTTGTCCGTTGAGTGATCTAATCTAAGTGAGATACGCCGCATTTCCACAACATTTCCACAACGAGAGTGGTCGAATGATCTAACCTAAGTGAGGTACACCGCATCATCCACAACGAGAGCGGTCGGATGATCTAACCTAAGTGAGGTACGCCGCATCACCCACAGCGAGAGCGGTCGAATGATCTAACCTAAGTGAGGTAGGCCGCATCACCCACAGCGAGAGCGGTCGAATGATCTAATCCAAGTGTGGTACGCTGTATCATCCACAGCGCGGTCGAAATTTCCCATTGAACGTGGGAATTGCTGCAGCATGGAAGGCGCATCCTTTTACTGCTTGACACAACAGCACTTACGTGCGTTCCTGAGCGTCCAGATTCAGAAGCCGTGCCCTCGACTTCGTGCCATTAGCATTAGAAGGCCACTAAAGGGAAAAGAGTATAAGATGGGACTTCGAGGATGGAGAATCGACAGCGACCAGGAGGTAGCGACTTGGAGGAAGCATCGGGATGGGGGGTCGATGGGGGATCAATGAAGCAGGCCAGGAGGTGGCACCAAGAAGGGTTTAGGCATTAAGGAGGGACCAGTGGGGAATTAGCAATCAGGTGGAGGGGAACAGTTAAGAGGCTCAGTAAGGGGATCCATTAGCAGTAAGAGAGCACGGATTTAGAAGATGTGACACCGATGTCAAACAATGGGCGTTTGCTCGCCGTCGTCGTGTCGTGAGCGTGGGAGGCCTACTTAATTGGGGTAGAGTAGTAGGGAAGATCCCGAGGGGGAGGAGAGATCGACCAGGAACAAGGGACCTGGAGGCGGGACCAGGGCGGGGAACCAGCAAGAAGGGAGTCGTAGGGGAACTCATACGGAGAACAAGGAATCTGCCATATGCATAGCCTCTTCATGTTCAACACAGCGGCGACTGCGCGCGCTTCTGAGCTTCTTGATCCAGAAAGCGGGCCCCCTAGCGTCGCGCAGCAAGCATCCTGATTTTGAATACGTGTCACCGACCGTGCCGTGAGCATGGAAGGACCACTTAGGGGGTGGTGGAGAAGGGCGGTAAGGGGACCTCTATGGTGGACCAAGAGAGCGACCAGGAAGGAAAGGAAGAACCTGGAGGAGGGGCCAGGATGGAGAAACCAGCAAGAAGAGACCATGTCAATAGAAACAAAGAAGTGGGCCAGTAGTTGGGACCAGAAAGGTGGGGGACTAAAGAGGGGGAGGGAAGAGCAGTAAAGGCGGACCAGCAATTAGATCCAGTTAAAAGAAACGAGAGGGGGAACCTGGCTTCGGGAGACATGTCAACGACAACTTGAAACGCTGTTGAGCATGAGAATGGTTGCGGAGGAGCAACCTGAGGGACAGAAGTACTGCGCAGCACAAACCAATGACATTACTGGCAGGTGAGGAAGGAATGTTTACGATGAAGGTACCGAAGTGGTGAAGGGCTTGATTCCGATAAAGTACGCACCAAGTCCTAGATGCTAGTGAATTTTAAGTATTACAAAAACTACTTTCCATAGGTCACAGTGATGCTACAAAGTCGCGCAAAGAACGCGCAAGTGCGAGACACGCTGTTAGGCGTGTCGGAGCACTTGTATATGTATAATCTGTTTTTATAAGGAACAATTCCGTCGGATAAGCGAACGAGCGGCGGAATATGGCGTCGATATCGCCACTGTAGACTCCGTGCAAGGACGAGAGAAGGAGATCGTCATCGTGCTGACGACGCGCACCGACTTTGGCGAGGACTCAGCCCAGTTCGTCAACAACCCTCGCCGGATGAACGTCGCCTTGACGAGATGCCGACAAGGACAGTTCGTCCTTGGCCACGCAGCGTCGCTACGCCAGGCCTCCTTCTGGCGCATCGCCTTGGAATGGGCTCAATCCCATCGGGCGCTCGTCCCGGCCTCACAGTTGGGCTCGTATCTATCACAACACTAGATACCCCCCGCACGGTGAGCCTTCTTTTTCCATTTTATCTCCGCCTCAAGTCCGAGGACGGACTTTTTTGGATAAAGGGGGGAGGTGTAAAGGTGTTCGACTAGGAGATGGACAGGGACTCTAGGAGGAGCTTAGTCACACCAATGAGTCACTCTTCCCGCAGCTGGATTCCTCTCTTTCAGGGCGTGGCCGAAGTCGAGGAGATGCCTGCGAGCCGCCGTCGGGAGCGGCTGCCTCGAGCTGTGCTGGCAGCACCGTCACCCGTCACCTCCAGAACCTACCGCGATCCATCGGCGTGTCGACCCCGACTCCATCCCGTCGCCCGTCTACAGCCGTCACCCTACCTGTGATCTGCCCATCGTCCGTCTATTGAAGATAAATCTCTATCTCATTCTGTTCGTGTCCTGAGGCAGTGAAGCACCTTCCGCGGCGCGACGTTTACTGACTCTATAGTGAACCACTATTGAGGAAGGCCCTCTCAAAACGATCCTCTACACGGACGACATCGCCTTAGTAGCCGACAACCAGGAGGAGCTGGAGGAGAAGGTGCAGCTGTGGCAGAGGGCCCTCACAGACGACGGCCTACGGCTGAACGTGAAGAAGACGAAGTTCATCAGCTCTGAGCAGTGCGCTGGATCGATCCTAGACTGCCAAGGGGAAACGATCGAAAAGGTGGAAGAATTCCGCTACCTCGGAAGTGACCTATCCGAGGAAGGAAGTGTGGACTAGGCGGTCAGGGTACGGATAAACGCAGCCTGGCTCAAGTGGAGGGAGTCCACAGGGATCCTCTGCGACCGTAGATGCTCCAGGACGCTCAAAGGCAAGCTCTATAGAACAGTTGTGAGACCTGCCCTCCTCTACGGCAGTGAGTGCTGGGCCCTGGGTAAAGGCCCCCGCAGACTTCTGCGGCGAGCGGCAGGCGGCGGACGGCGAAATCGCTGAGCGGCGCCGCCGAGCGGCGCCGCTCAGCGGCTTGACTCATCATCAGTGGGAGCGGTGACGGCGAGGTACTGTACTGTTTCTAGTCAGGACCGACTGGTGCTTAACAATAACACGCCCCAATGACGATCGCGCGCCCGCATCGACCGCCTCCGCTCTGGATCCCGCCGCGAAAGGGCAGAGCGCAGAGCGCAGAGCGCAGATAGACAGACGCTGGAGCGGCGCCGCCGGGTGGAATGATTCAAGTCATTTCCGCCAGCGACGCCGCCGGTGCCGCTGGCGGCGAGCTCTGCGTCCCTGCCCTATGGTTAAGCATAGGGCAGCGGCAACGCCGCAGAAGTCTGCGGAGGCCTTAAGGCGCAGGAGCGGCAACTGCACGCGGCGGAGATGAGGATGCTGAGGTGGGCATGTGGATGGACCCGTCGGGACAGGGTGCGAAACGAGGATGTTAGGGCAGTGATGAAGACAGCCCCGATCCAGCTGAAGATGAGAGAGCAGCGCCTGAGGTGGTATGGACACGTCCTCAGAAGACCAGGTGATCACCCCACAAGGTCGGCCCTAGATTTCGAGGCACCCGGAGAGCGTCAGAGAGGAGCTTCAAGGAAAAGATGGAAGGACGCCATCAAGAGAGATCTCGCCGAAGTCGGCGCCACGGCAGATGACGCCCTTGATAGGATGAGGTGGCAACAGATCACAAGAACAGCGGACCCTGCGACTGCGCGGGACTAAACGCTCAGGAGGAGAAGAAGAAGATGCTAATGGCCGGCTGGTCTGGGTAGTTGTATGCTGTTGCTACAAGAAACCGCTTATTGAAGCATAAATGGTGTTACTGTGATTTCTTACCAAACATCTAATCAATGTTCTTTCAACTTCGGGAAGAAAAGTGCTTCGCATTCCTGCGCGTGCTGCACCACCTCCCTTGAAGCTGCCGGAGCACCTGACACCATGAAACAGCCACCGGGCACTTGATCAGTTTCAGGGTTCTGTGTAGAGGCTGGAGGGAGCAAAACACAGCTCCGAACTGGGAATGCACCAGTTGGAGAGCTGCTCCATTTTCTCGAGCGCTTAGACGAAAACTCTGCTAATATAACTGGTTCTGCCGCTGCAGTCACGAAGTTGGTGGCGTCTCTGGATATTAGGAGATCTGGGTGGACAGACTTCCTCGTGTGAGCTTTAGATCGGTAAATGTTACGACTATTCGCCAAGGATTCAAGTTTTTGGTTGGGAAGAAAGCTAACGAATGCCACCGTCAGATGAAGATTTGTTGAAGCAATAAAGGTTCACTTTCATTGGTCTGAACGTAGCGGTGTTATGAGCTGTATATTCAAAGCGGCAGGAAAACCGCAAGACGCTCGTTGCCATGTGCTGAGCTGCACATGCACATAGAGTATGTTTCTTATATTAAGCCTCTTAAGGAGTCGAGAGTGACGGTCCTACTTCCTCCAGTATTCTCTTTCAGACAAACGACAAAAAGGACAAACAGGTGCTGTCCGTCGCTGAGTTGTTGAGAGAAATAGTGGATCCCGGGTAAGCTTCCTACACATCGAGATGCTTAAGAATAGTGAGTAGTGGAATGTGAACCTGGTTACTATAGTCAATTTCGGTCACTTAAATGAGCTCGGGTTTATCGGAAGCGCAGCAGGGCTGTTCCGTTCATTGTTCTTTTATCTTTTACAGTGTACTATAGTTGTGCTGTCGAATTTTTTTCGAATGTTCGATTGGTTCCGAAAGCTCGCAAATTTCTAATACTCGCATTCGAATATGTTCGGAAAATCGGTTTCTCTGAATATTCGGGTGCATTTAAAAAACGCAATTTTTGAATATTCGAATTCGAATACATTCAAAAACGTGGACCTCCTAAAGACTCCACTAACTGTGTTTCATACACAGACATATGCAGTGTAATTGCAATTACTCGTAGTTGTGTAAATGCATGTGTTCATGTGATTCATCGTTACTCTTAAGTTCATTTAGTATTATGTAGAAAGTGAACACAACCCAGCATAGACCCACTTTCCGCTTGCTCTAAAGTACGACTACTGCGAACTATCTTTCTGTGTTCCCGGAACCTGAGCTCATCTTACGGTTAGGTCTCTCTCCACGGTCTTATTTGGAGAGCTTCTATCTTGGTTCTGTACTGCTAGTTCAGAACGAAAGATGGGTGCAGCAAGACGGAAGTCGATGACAAAGAACGCGAAAACGGTGTCGATATGGATGAATGCGTGGTGCTGGGGATACCGTTGAATCGAGGTGGGAGATGTGCTCTCGCTTTGAATTTTGACGCCCAGCTGACTAGCCCAGCACATAAGCCGCATGCGATCTCGGCAGCGGCGGCAGCGGCAACCGTGATAAAGCATAGGGCATCGATTTGGAGGGAATCACTGCCCCTATACCAGTCACGGCTGCCGCTGCCGCCGCTGCCGAGTGTGCATGCGGCTATAGGCTCAGTTGCGGCATTTCGGACGTTTTTCTTTGGATGTCAGAATTACCTGCGAATCAGCTGTTGCAACGTAGCATGGATGCTGAAATTTCGCGGTGTCGAGGCGTTGCTTTTTGTTACAGTGCAGTCGATGGCAGAATCCTCTTACATTCAAAGTTGGATTGGCCATTGAGATGTCACTTCTTCACCTAACCACATAACGGTGTGAGCGCACGCCTTCGCCTTTTCCTGGCTGGCGCAGCTCCAACTCCGAAGACTGATATCAACTGTTGTTCAGATTTCAGCTCGTTTCTAGAGTCCACCCGTAGCTGCATGCGTTCACTGTGACGTGTTCCGGCTTTACTCCTCTTTGTGGAGGTTTGCTTCCGTTCATGTCTGCATGTTTTTTGTTCGCATCTGTTTGGTTTCTGCCTACGGTTTCCTTTTGTCTGAACGTGATGCACGAGCTAAATTTTGCTGATGGTATGCGCACTCAGTGTTGAGAATGGTGTGGCTTTCACCTCACTTACAGGCTTTCTGGCGAGTGAGCCCAAATACCTTCATCGTGAGAGCTTTCCCCATCGAAGGGACCGTGGGTAAACCTATGTTAGGCCATAGCAGCTGAACTTTAAAAGAACTATTATAGTTCTGGATTTCTGTGTGGGTACAAGGCTGCACCAATTTCAGTTCGCCATTGCTTTCCGGGACTTTTGGGGAAGCTAGGCACTTTGAGTATCAGCTTCTATTGTGCCCGTGTGTGATATTGGCATCAATGGTGGACTGCCTTTGATTCTGTAGAGCGTTATGTTCCGGTATTTAACCATACATAACAGACAAAAATCGGTTATCTATTCACTACGTGTTCCTTGGTTATTCTTCAGCTATCCCTCTGTCTGGTTGGGCTCGTATAGGGTCTCGGTGCAGGGCATTAATGTTGCTAGCTATCTGCGTTAGAAAACCCCTTATTAATTTTCCGTATGCATACATATAGCAAGCATCTCTGCATGTTTTGGCTTCTTCCTAACTTTTCCCTTACTACACCGTCCAGCATGTGTAAAAAACAACAAAAAACAGGTAGAAGGTTGGCGCAACATTTCTCAAGGAAGATAATAGAAAAAGGAGACAGCTGGTGATCACCGAAGTGTACCTCTCTATTTCACAGTTTTTCAGCAACTCTGATTGGATCGCTGCTTTTTCTTTACGTTTGTTTGGAATGCCGAAAATGCATCGGATGCCAGTGCCATGTTCAGGATATATATGAATTCATACTCTCAGGCAAAATGTGTGGAATTGATTTGTTCAGTCGTTGAATAAAGTTTTTTGCCGTTGGATATTTCAAGTGTAACAGTAGTATGACGTACTTCATGTATATTTCAGTTTTTTCTTGCTCGGGTCGTTTTCAGAGCTTTTTTAGAGATAGGACTTGTAGCGTTGTGCGTCAGAATTATCACCACCGTGTCGTGAGTGACTTCTGATCAGCCGACTGGATCAACCTTCGATTACGGGTAGGCGTAGCCCCGCACTTGTCACGTCTTTTCCGTTGAGTCATCGGCCAATACGTATTATGCGACTTACATTACTAACAGCCATGCTACATATAATAGTTACTACCGCGTTTATTTTTTTTTTAGATCGTGGAAGCAGCTTTCACTGGAAAACATTCTCATTTCTTTGTGGTTCATATCTTATTGCATCTACACAAGTTGTGGAAATACACTACAAATATAGAGGAGCAGAACCACACGAACTTTGCCACTTCAAGCGGAGAATGCTAGATTTGGATAGTCACAAATTTTTTATTCTTTAGCTGCGAAAATAGTTTGGAGCTTACATCGCACTTATGTGCAGAGACAGCAACTTTTCAGAGCGCTGCAAGCATTGCGTCATGCACTGGTCTAACACGATGCGATTTTCATTTGATTTTCATCAAAAGCTCCCTTCGCACGGAGCCACGCACTAGACAACGGCAAAAAACACTAGCCAAACACTCATATCTCCACTTATTGCCCTCAAGCAGTATTTACACTACCACAGCTCCTTGAAATAAGTCTTATTTCAAAATCCAGGAAAGAATTCAAAAAATCTTTTCTTTTGAAAAATTATCAAGAATAATAATGAAAAGTAAAATCAAAATTCTTACGCTGCATTCACGTTTTTGCCGAGAATGAATTATAAATAATCAAACAGAAACGCCAAGAAATTTCGAGATCGACAATTTATTATTATTTTCTCAAAGAGTGTCTGGTTTAATTTGGAAGACTTCCGTTCTGACTTGGATGATGTAATTCTGTTTCAAACATATCTTCTTCGTTTCGAAAAGTATCCCATTTCACATGGTACGCTTCGATTTTGCACCCTTATACCCTATACTCGCCCGAAACAGTGAGTAATGCTAGAGATATGAACGATAAGGAGAAGAAAGAGAGATACACAGGGATGTGTCTTCACTAAATTCTTTCTTAAACATTTCTCTAGATATTAGTAGAGGCAAAGCAGCAAATTTGTCTTTGGATCTTCGATCCAGTGCAAGTTTTAGCAAACAAACGGATATGGGTGATGAGTCTTTTGAGTGAAGACACTGGGGCGAATTCCTGCCGCTAGTTGTCGTACTAGACTCTTCTTTCATTTCATCGGGGTAATGGTGTTCGCGTACTTCACGCTTCAGACAGCTTTGGATAGAAACCGGCTGCCCATTCCGACCGGTCAGTCTGCACTGATAAGCTACTGTGCTAGATAGCTCAGCACACATGTGAATTTTTTCGCCGATCACGGTAGATTCTAGTAAACAGCTGAGCAAAGGTGATAACAGCTTCCCCATTGATTACTCTCAAAAATTGAGGACGAGGTTATCTGGGGTGCTGATCCCTCAGTTGACATTCATCTTTCAATTAATTTGTGTTGGGATCTTTTTACCAACGGACACAACTAACGGTCAACAACGTTAACAGGTCAGAACTGGCTCCATTTTGCAATTTTAACCTATGTTTTTGTAATCAGCTTCCTAGGCTTCATCCATCTATCTAGCTCTCAACTTAAAGTTCAATGAGAAAGTTGAAACCCTTTACTGGCCAGTGCAGGATGTCTGGAGATGATGTTAAGAGACGCTACTGCAGTGAAAATGGCTTTGCATAGGCCTCGATCCATTGTACCAGTTGAAAAACCATCCAAAATAATTTTGCGACTAAAAAATTCTCTCATTGTTATATCTTGCTGTGTAAGGATTGTACCTGGCTCATGTAGAAGGTCGCTAATGGTGTAGTTATTCCTCCGACTTTGGTCACATTTATGAAGACTTCAATGAATTGACAAGTTTTTCCTACTTCGGTTTCTCGTATTCCGGTTTCCACCCATTTCTGACCTCCTCTACGTATCCCGTTTTCCGTTTTCCTCAGAAAAAATTCTGCACACGCTCATGAATTTTGAAGGCTGCAGTCATAAAACACTCGGTGGTCCCACAACGAAGAGCGCTACCGTAACCCTTGGCGCCAAACAATGAGACTATTTTGAAGTTGTTTCGGCTCATGTTGCGCGGTTCTTACTGAGTGTTAAATACTGGATGAAATTCGACATCATATAATAATGGGGCGATTGGGCGACTTTAAAGCCGCTAGGCAATCGGGAAACGGGTTGTGGGTACATCAGGCTGAATGTCCTGAATTGATTTCAGAGCTCCAGTAAAGTGCCTACTGCAATTCTTATAATAATGGGGCGATTGGGCGACTTTAAAGCCGCTAGGCAATCGGCGAACGGGTTGTGGGTATATCAAGCTGAATGTCCTAAATTGATTTCGGAGCTCCAGTAAAGTGCCTACTGCAAGTCGTGCAGCGATTTCTGTTTTTGATTTTTTTACGAAAGGATGGTGAAGGATGAAATGAAGGTCTCTTTTTCAGAGCCTGCTGCGTACTTGGTGATGAGAACAGCTACTACCATTTTGTTGTTGCTGTATGTCTGCGCTGATGAGAATGGGAAAAAGGAGGCAGGGAATCAGGTGGTGCCTTATCTCCAGTTAGGAAACTCCTCTCTGCCCGGCATTCGTCTGGAAGCCTCAAAGTTTACCAACTTCACGCTGCGACCCGGCGAGTTCCAGGTGTTCTATGCTGTACTAGGAAAACAGGATGCGGTGAGTTGTTGCATGGTGGACTATTAACACTGCCGAATTAGAATTTATTTTTTTGTCTTTTTCGGGGTGAATACAGTTCGATTATGTTGAATCGACATCAGAGTGAGAGCCGCCTAACTGATTTCAAAGGCAGCTGCTCGCTCGTGCCTGCGTGTTGCACCATTCCTTTATTTCGCTACAGGAGCGAAAGGTCGGCCAGGCAAACTATACATATCGATTTTTGCCGAGTACTGCAAGAATCGATATCTACGATTTCTTTAGCCGTCCAATCGTTCGCGTCGCTCCAGTCGCGAAGTATGAACGGGCCCTTGAGGCTCCCACACACTTCTACGGCAACGCAGCGTCCCTATGCTTAACGATAGGGCAGCGACGCAGAGCTCGCCGCGGGCGGCGTCGCTGCCCTATCTTTAAGGGGTCGTTTAGTGTGCGCGCGACGCGCGATCCGATGCATGTGTAGTAGCCAAATTGATCGAGTAACGCGATTGATCAATTCCGCCACTACACGTGGCATCGCGTCGCGCGTCGCGCGCGCACTAAACAAGGCCTAACTATAGCGGCGAGCGGCGTTCCCGCAGAAGTGTGTAAGGGGGGGGGGGGGGAGTTAGATTTAAGGGAAAAGCTATGGATTAATGCGCTCATTTCCCCCACCCCCAATAGAAACTTATAAACACTTGCTTCCGAAACTTCTAGTTAGTAATCCCGTTCCAGTTCTTGTTTCGAGTTTCCCTCACCAGAGCCTTGACCATTTCCCTTCACTCATTTGAAATAGATTTAGCCTGTTTCCGCCCGCACTTTGTCAGCCATCACTCCCACTTCCCTACCAGGAGACATCAGACTTGTCTCATCCTCATCTCATGTCTTTTTCTTTCTTCTGAGCAGTCGACGTCGCCGGGGCACACTTTCGCACTTCTAACGCGAGTCACTAGCCGTCTCTGTTGGAGGCAGCCGGACTAACGACAACTCGTCCAATTTCGTCGCGCACCGTGCGCGACGTCAAGGGGGTTCGAGCAGCGTTGGAGTTATGTCTGCCCCCCGTGTTGGGGCCTTTAGGCCTTGTTTAGTGTGCGCGAAAAAGTATGCCATGCCCGCGGTGTTTAGTGTCGGTCCTGGACGGATTACCGTCTCGCTACCTTGCAAAGCGTGCGGCGCGAAAAAGTATGCCATGCCCGCGATGGGCGCGAAAAGCCATCGGGCATGCCGTACGCCCGACGCCTTGTCCTTGTGTCAGCACATGGCTGCACCCTAAGAAACGGCTTTTAAGGGAGGAACTACGGCGGTTGCTTTATTCATTTTTACTTCTACACCTACTTTTTTGCTTCTCCTCTTCCCTTCTCGTTGCGGGCACTAGCGAATTCACCGATATCGATCGTTCGCGATGCTCGATGAATTTTATTTGGCAGCATAGCTCAGAGTATGAAGTGTAAACTTCTATTCATCGATTATCTTATAGTGTAGACCACATTCTGATGCTCTGTTAACGGCTATATATTGTCTTGGCACGAGATACGTCCAAAAACAACAACGAGTTGGTCCAGTGTGAGGTGATCACTGCGCGGTTACGAGAACATTCCCCTCGATAAGCAGAGAACACTGATGAGTACTTCGTCGTTTTTCACTTTCCTTTTCCTTCCTCATCGGGTTCCAGTTCCGCTTCCATGCCTTTTCCCCATATCCATGTTGTTCCATCTGTTGTCCTAATCCGGGAAGGGTTATTGCTTTCGTGGACCTACTAGATTGCGGCTGTAAAAATCAAGCCTAGCATTCATGGAAAATCAATATGTTGAAATAGTCATCGAGGAGACAGTGTGCTTTATTCGCCTGGGAGATCACCCTATAAGTGTTTACGGTTCTCCGGCCAATGACTGTAGGCTTGCCTTGTGCCACGTCTATCAGCTGATCCACCCCTCGGCGGTCGAGCGATTAATGCCACAAGCCAAAAGGGGCATGAATCGTCTCGTTTCCAAAGTTAGCCAAGAGTGCTGGCCGAATTCGTCGTGTATGTGGAAAGGTTTGCAGCTGATTGTTACAAATACGATGACCATGAGAAGTGGTTGAGTTTCTGGTGCCCATTCTAACTTAACGGAAGGAGCATCTCCAAACCACGAATCCAGCCACATGCATCTATGGCGTAGTGCAGGTGTTGAGCCGGAGGAAACCTGCGCCTAGCAGAGGTTTCAAAAGCTTTAATTGCCTTGTAAAAAAGTCCTGCACTAGGTTCGCATCAATCCGACGCCACTGTTCTTCCTGCACCGGAAGCATGGGCGCCGCGGAAAGAGGCAGGCGGGGAAGTGAAAAAGGCAACGCACGATCAGCGTTACACAACCGGGATTCAGGAGACTCGTAGTGACGTGATTCACGCAAATAAAAGAAGGCATCAGAAGTTCCAGTCTCGTCGACGTCAGTAAGTGATAGACGCTGTCACCTGGGGAAAGTCGTCGAAAATAAAGTGCGTCAGCCACGTAAAGCGTTAGACACCCGCCGGATGAATGTCATAGCTGTCTGAGATTGGGTTCTTAGAGAAGTCAAGAGAACATCAGAATGGATGCCTATCAACACAGTGGCTGGACTTCATTGTGAACGCCTGGGCGAATCTTGTACGCTGTTCGGGTCCCCTGGGCGAAGATGACCCAAGCGCTACCCTGACCCGCGAGAAGCGCAGCCGAAAACGAGATTGTCTGTCTGCTCGAGAAATCAGCAGATTATCAGCAAGACGAAGATGGTAAAGATGAGACGTCCATCCGATGAAGGTCCTCAAAATCGTGTGCTCTCTGACCATATTCTCCTCCGATACAATTCCCTTAACCAGGTGTCACGTTTCTCTTATCATTAAAGCTGACTAACCTCTTGTTCCGGTTGCTGTCCTCTATAAGGAACACTACAGAGCGAACAGCTGATTTAGTGCCTCCAAAATCTTGCCCAATACCTCAGAAAGGCCGGAAATCTAGAGATCAAGAGTCTAGAATCTGCCTTATAACCGGTTATTTCTGAATGCGAATGAATGGGTGAATCTGTGTACGACTATGTTTCGCCGAACTTGTGGAGCTTGGCGAATTACATGCCTATCAGTGTAATCAAGAAATATCTCATCAATAGCCGTTCCCCAACGTATGCTGTTAGACATGTGATGACAGGTCTTCCTAACAGAGTTACGAACAACGATTCACAGAATTCAGCTCGATCTGCATCGTATCCATTGTGTGCTCGAGGATGTTAAACGGCTGCGGAAAGAAGGTCTCCATTTTCTCCAAATTACGGCTTCGAATGGACGCGGATCGGCGCTGTTCTCACTTCCGGAGAAAACCAGGTGGAACAGTCTACTTTCAGCCATCTTCTGGTTTGATCATGTCATCCTTTCAGCAATGGAACGTTCTTATATGAAGGCGCTCGGTTGGTCCATCCATTGCAGGTGGAGGACTTCCAGTACAACCGCAGTCAAATTTTCACAGCTACCGTTCTCTCCCGCTCTATCACGGATGTTTCATTCCGAATTCGGATTTGGAACTACGATCGATCCCAGTATTACGTGGAGTGGGTGTCACCGCTTTGCAAGCTTATTCATTCAAAAATACGACGTCAAAACAATGCCTTATGTGAATGTCGCGTTTAGAGTTCCTTCGAAGCATGGAAGCAAGAAGGTGCTGGAGAACCAGCGTGCTGGATACGTTCGTCCACTTTCGTATCTGCTCAAAAATTCAGGTTTCGTTTTTTTTTTTCTCTCGTTGCTGACGGCCTCAGTATTGCGTCATGCACCCCTATGCAGTGACCGTCCAACTGTAAGTGTGAATGCTTGCGAATAGCTCTATGAGGTACGGATGCTCAAACCCCTGGTTCTGTTGTCCACCTGCTAACAGACAGGCAGCGAGTCAGTGTTCAGGATGTGCATACAGTTCAATTAGTCATACAATTCTTATCTTCTCAGCTGCAACAAGAATTCATGACTTCTATTAATGTGGAAAGAGGCAAAGACCTTTTAGTGCTTGACACACTGATTGTTGCTCCTTTTGCTCACGCAGCATTTCGCGATGTGTGTTTATAGTTTAAATGTCACGTTGTTGAAGTTTTTCAGTAAAACGTGAGATGGATTTAAGCGCCGAATTACCTCGCACCTCAATTTTTACTGAGAAGTTTGAGTATGCAAGATTGCTTGTAGGGTTCTGAACCGGGCTCAAGCGTGGTGTGCGAAAATCGCAGCGGGGGGGGGGGGGGGGGGGTTGACTCAAGGTGGATGGGGTGGGGGTCGTACTTCGATTTGGTTTCTAAGAGAAAATTCCTCGGAGCGATCTTTCTTTTGCAAGTGTTGTAAGAAGAGGTCTGTAATTAATAAATTTATTCAAATCAGTTTCATTAAGCCTCAAGTGGGTGGTATCGAGGTTGTGAGCTGTCATAACGATGTTTTGTTGCGATAAAAACTTCTAGCGCCGGGCGGAACTCGAACCCGCACCTCCCTCTAACCGGGCGGGAATGCTCTACGCCATTACACCACCGGCGTTGTTTGATCGAACGCAACATCCACACCTCGTGGGACCGATGAGCACTCACCCGTAGCCGGGATGGCCAGCTCATGCCTTCAATGCCTTCTTGCTCTCATCATTGATGCCGAAAAACTTCTCAATATCCTTGGTCTGCCGATGGCGAAACTTTGCAAGTCGGTACAAATACCGCTAATCATCGTGCGACTCGAGCTTCTCGTTGACATCTCCATAATGAGTGGCAGCCATGGCGTTCTTTGCAGCTTTCTAGGCTTCTTGGTACTTCCGCCAGTTATCGGCTATCTTTTCGCCGAGAAACACGTGATAAAGCGACTTCTTCTCTCGCACTTTTGCTTTCACGTTATCTGTCCACAGCCAGGCCTGCTTGTCGACCTTCCGTCGCCCAGGCTTCGTAATGCCGAGTTCCAATCTTGCAGTTTGGCGTATCGCGTCGGTTGCTCTCTTCCAAGTTTCGTCGACAATCGTAACTGTCGGTAACCGCACGCGAGAAATCACAGCTGCTTCCTTCTCTTTCATTCGCCACCACTTGATTCTCGCAGCACCGCATCGCTCAACTTGCTGTATCCTCGGAGGGGTGATCTTCAGAGTGCAGATCAGCGGTTGGTGCTGTGAGTCGACCGTCTCATAGGGCACGATCTTCGCGTCTGTGACGGGACTTCGGTCGCGATCTCTCACAAGAACAAAGTCTATCTGAGTCTCGGTACTTTCACTATAGTATGAGATGAGGTGGGAGTCGCGTTTTCGGAAGACGGTGTTCACAATGGTGAGGCTATGCGATTCCGCATACTCAAGAATACGCTTACCATCGGCGTTACGTGATCCGTATCCGAAACCACCATGACAGCTGTACCTGCCTTTCGTAGCACCTACGTGCCCATTAAGGTCACCAGCGACTATGATGACATCTTTCGGCGGTACCTCTGCTGTCTTCTCATCAAGCAGGCTCCAAAACTCATCCTTGGCTTGATCGTAGCAGCCAGTCTGCGGAGCATACGCAGAGAAGAAGTGATAGAGTCGTTCCTTAGCGGCGACAACGATCTTCATCAATCGATCGTCGAAGCATTCGACACTTACAATGGAGTCACGAAATCGTTCGGAGACGATTATTCCGACACCACTGGTGGTCCTGGGACTTCCACATAGAACGGTCTTGAAGCCACGTCCTATGTCCCTTGACTTGCGGCAGGACCACCTCGTCTCCTGCACCGCACAGAAATCAACTCTTCTACGCTCCAGTGCTTCAACCAGCTCGCACGAGCGGCCCGTCAACGTACCCACATTCAGCGTTGCCACGCGGGTCCTGCTTACGTTACGGGACTTTCGGACTAGTTCAGTTGCCCCCCGATGCCGTCCTCGCATCAGAGACCCTCGCATACTTCTCACACTCGCCGGGCTCTGCGAGTGCGCGTCGGCTCCCGCGGACGCTGTAGCACTATCTCGAACTTGAACTGTCATACACCATGCGATGTGATATGGGTGTACGTAGGCCGGCCTGTCACAAGGGCCTGTCGCCTGCAATCGAATGTCCGTGTTCGGCTTTGCTCGCAAAGCGAGCAGTTTCCAGTGACACCACATGGAGAAACGGACATCTCAACCCACGATCTTTGATTGATACATGACAAAAAAACGCAGCTCATCTGGAGCTATTTTCGATGTGATCAAGAAGGATGGATCACTGGTCGATCGCTCGTCGATGCGATTGGAAGGTGCTATACTTGTTCGGCCGATCGGAACTCGTTCACTTTGGAGAATTATGCAAATGCGGGTGGCATTCATAATACTAGAAGAAATTCTCTTTCATACAAGTATAAAACAATAGTTCGAAATAATCATCTTCATGCGCGGCAGGGAGGTTGCGATTTTTGGTTGAAAAAATTGGAGTAGTTTTACAAAGATGGACATAACTCACTAATTTTTGAGATCTGTGCAAATGCGGGTGGCATTCAAAAAACTATAAGAAATCCTCCTCCTGACACCACAAAACCGCTCCTTAGAAAAGGCATCTTCATGGGCCGAGGGGGTGCGGTTTTTCTGCGATTTTTGCCAAAAATCGCAGAGAAATCGCACCCTCTCGGCCGCGCATGAAGATCCCTTTTTCAAAATTTGATTTTGCATCCATAAGATAGAGGATTCCTCCTAGTTTTCTGAATGCCGCCTGCTTTTGCACAGCTCTCAAAGGTAACCTAGTTATGATCGTTCAAGTGTGGGCATCTGTAATTTGCTGCCTTACAGAAAGGAGAGGTCTTACGAAGTTAAACCATCATAACTCGCTTGCTTTTAAGAGCTGTGCAAATGCGGGCGGCATTCGGAAAACTAGAGAAAATGCTCTATCTTCTGAATGCAAAATCAAATTTTGAAAAAGGCATCTTCATGAGCGGCGGGGGCTGAGATTTCTCTGCGATTTTTGCGGAAATACTTGCCGAAAATTACACCATTTCCCTCCGCGCATGAAGGTCCCTTTTTCAAAATTTGATTTTGCACCCGTAAGATTAAGCCTTTCTTCTAGTTTTCTGAATGCCACCCGCATGTGCACATTTCTTAAAATTAGGAGAGTTATTATCGTTTAAGTGCGGGCATCTGCAATTTGCGACCTTGCAGAAAGGAGAGATCTTACGCAGTTAGGCCATTATAACCGCTTGCTTTTAAGAGCTGCGCAAACGTGGGCAACATGCGGAAAACTAGAGAAAATGCTCTTTCTGAAGATTTCAAAACTGTTTTTCAAAAAAGGCATCTTCATGCGCAGCCTGGAGGCTGCGATTTTTGGCAAAAATCGCGGAAAACCGCAGCCCCTCGGTCGCGCATGAAAATGCCTTTTGTGAAAAAGTTTTTGTGATCATCGAAAAAAGCATCTTCTCTGGTTTTCAGAATGCCGCCCGCATTTGCACGTCTCTCAAAAGTAAGTGAGTTGTAATCGTTTAGGTGCCGGCTACTTCGTAAGACCTCTCCTTCCTGCGAGGCCGCAGACTGGGATGCCTGCACCTAAACGATCATAACTCGCTTACCTTTGAGAGCTGTGCAAATGCGGGCGGCATTCTGAAAACTAGAAAAAATTCTCTATCTTAAGGATACAAAATCAAATTTTGAAAAAGGGATCTTCATGCGCGGCCGAGGGGTTGCGATCTCTCTGCGGTTTTTGGCAAAAATCGCAGAAAAATCGCAACCCCTCGGCCGCGGTAGTCGTCAGTAAGAGATTTTCTTCTAGTTTTTGAACGCCACCCGCATTTGCACAGCTTTCAAAAATTAGTGAGTTATTTCAATTTTTGTAAAACTACTCCAATTTTTTTCGAACAAAAATCGCAGCCTCCCGGCCGCGCATGAAGATGCCTCTTTTGAAAGACGGTTTTATACTCGTAAGAAAGAGATTTTAATTTCTAGTTTTTTAAGTGCCACCCGCATTTGCATAAATCTCAAAATTGAGTTAGGCTCGGTTGAACAAAGTACAAGTATAGCACCTTCCAATCGCATCGACGAGCGATCGACCAGTGATCCATACTTTTTGATCACATCAAAAATAGCTCCAGATGAGCTGGCTTGGTACTATTGTACTTTTGGTACCCCACTTAATCTTGTTCAAAATAGGTCTACTAGGGGTAATCTGCCATGGGAAGAACGAATATCATAGTCGTTTATTGCGGAAATGTCTTATAAGCCCGGTATATTAAGTTGGAATTGCCTAAGGCCTTGCGAGATAGCGCGCGCTGATAAGAGACGCAGAGACTCCGCCTCCTAACGATGCGCACTATTTCGCCGCCCCTAGCTTGCAGCAGAGGTTAGCCAGGGCATAAGCCTTGAAATCTCGAAAAGGCTTGAAAGCTCTGTTGTGTGCTCTCTTTCGCTCACGCGGAGGAGAGCACATAATTAGACAGGGGATGGGACTCCGGGGTGTGGGGTGGGCCCCTCCGGGGTGTGGGGTAGGACACCCGTGTTAAAATTGCCTTCATCCTAGAGGTCCCTCTTTTGCCCTATTCGGAAGAAAACGAGACCGAATCTGTAATCGAAACGAGGAGATAAGACTGCATTTAATTCGCTGCGAGTATCTAGTCGCTACGCCTGCGCGCCACGGCATACTATGGTAACCTTCCCCCCCCCCCCCCCACCCGAGACGGCCGCGAATGCGTGCTGGTAGGGGCGGAGTCTCTGCGTCTCTTACCAGCGCTCGCTATTTCGCAAGGCCTTGGGCGATTCCAACTTAATATAGCGGGCTTATAAGACATTTCCGCAATAAACGACTATGATATTCGTTCTTCCCATGGCAGATTACCCCTAGTAGACCTATTTTGAACAAGATTAAGTGGGGTACCAAAAGTACAATAGTACCGCTGGCTTTTTTGTTATATATCAATCAAAGATTGCGCTTTTGTAGAGCTGCATGTCAGCTCTAGACATCGTTCCGTTCAGGAAGAAAATGTTCAATTTTGAAAAAAAGAAAATTTTGAGCATGACCTCACCTGATCGCAAGCAGGATCACTTAGTAAAGATTTGATTTCTTGAAGAAGTGCTACATAAAAGCTGTGCTGTTGTGGATCCAGTTAGAGCCCCTGTCGTAACCCTGTTCAGGAAATATTTTATTTTTGGAAAAATCCAATATAGGAAAATCACTCCACCTGATCGGATAAAAGGTTGCTTAGGAGAGGCCTGATTTTTTTTCCTGTTACGAATTGAAGGTTAAATTCCGGTAAGATCCATTTTCAGCTTCAGTAGCTACATCTCTCAACTAAAAAATGTGTCGCGCCGTCACTGCGAAAATTGATCAGCATTACTTGCTTGATTTATTTGCGTCAAAACTTTGTTAACTAATTATTAATAATTTTCTTTTTTCACATTTCCTAAAATTGTTTGCAACACGAGAGACACCTTAACATTGAAATCCATCGATTTTCTCTGAGACCCTTCTGGAGGGGGGGGGGGGGGGAGGGTCGTAAATTTTTCACAGAAATCGAAGCCCACGCTTGAACCTGTTCTGAACCAGGGCTATTGAATCAAAGTGAACCAGAAGTCCATTGGTTGCGATATTCTTGTTGTCAGTACGGGTAGTGACCCCTTGGTGTCTAGTGGATGGTTGGTTCGTGGCTGGGTCTGCAATCTGACATGGGGAGCTTGGCCAGGCCCCCATGCCGGCTATGCCGGCAGATTTATCCGCACACAACCTTTCCCGGTCATTGCCGACCGGCTCAGAGAGGCTTAAATCCCTTACCGGGCTGTCTGCCTGCTGGCTCATTACTCGCTTTCGGAGAGGGATGAACGCTTCGATCTGAAAGTAGAAGGTTCCGGTTTCGTACCGCACCAGTACGTGACAACTTCCAACGATACTTCTGGTCCGTTGACCAGTTCACGGATACAGCACGCCGCAGTGTATATAAAGGTTACTCTAAAGCTACACAACGATGAACGGAGAGTCTAAAGCACAGACACTAGCTACTTCACGAAGAGGAGTGGGACCTAGACACGCGGGCGCTCCCTCACCCCGCCGACACCGCTCACAATCGATCGATGCCACGTCATCGGTGCCGAGCCGTCTGCCGGATCTGCGAGATGAGGAGCTCACGAAACGACCTAGAACGGCATCAAGAACATAACAGAACAGCACAAAACATACACTGCACAGGAGTGGGGGACCGCCTGACCTAACATTGTTCAAAAAAATAAGTTTCTTGATTGATGCATCTTTAAAAATCATCGTCTGAGCCCTAGTTTATACTTGCGCCGCTGAGCGGCGCGGCATGGATGTCGAGATAGATATCGACCGGGCGGCGTGAAAAATCGATATCTATGGCGGTCATGGTGCCGCGCCGCTTGGCGGCGCAAGTATAAACTAGGGCTGATAGAGTGGCATGAATTATGAAGGCTGATAAAGCCAAATGAAAGAAGAAGTCTCACTTTAGGGAAAATGAACGAAATTGTTTTGCAATTAGTATTTGTTTTGCCAAATAGAAGAGCATCCTCTTATCATTTGTCAGTAAGTGTTCAAGAGCTTCCCGTAAAATTGGATTTTATTTGTCTGAGGATATCCATGAGAGGATAGACCCAATACTTATGGGGGAGGGGTGGGGAACAGTGTATGCGCAACGGTTCTGATCCACTCTTTTCGAGGTACAGCAAAATCGCACGTGTAACCAAACCAGGTGCGGACAGTAGGTACCTGAAGACGTTATTTACTTAAAAGCGATTTGGAAAACTGTCGTGAAATGCCACTAGAGGTGTGCTGCCTCTTGAAGCCATTTCGCGTGCAGCTGGATTCAATGCAAATGAAGGAAATGCTAGCAGAATTTTTATTTACATCCTTACGCTGACAGTGCTTTTCATAAATGCTGTAGTGCACAAAATTTCAACCCTAATTTGACCCATGAAAAAAAGGGAAAAGTCTTTGATGAAATAAACCCCCTTCCTCAGACTTAAGGCCCCCACACCCGAGTTCTGCAGTAACGCCGCTCGCCGCTATGGTTAAGGATAGGGCAGGGACGCCGCCGGCGGCGAGCTCTGCGTCTCTGCTCTATGGTTAAGCATAGGGCCGCGGCGCTGCCACAGAACTCTGTGGGGGCCTTTAAGTTTTTCGTCATTGCTAGACAACATATCTACAGGTCAAGAGGAAATTCTTCTCGATCTTCATACCAAGTCCGTTATGCAACTCTCGAGATAGTCCGCCGCAGTAGCTCTATATGAGCAGTTTCGACGATCGCTCCAGTCTTGATGGGCTATAAGTTGCCTTTTATGCGTACCCATACCATACCTATACCACACCTGTAAAAGACGATTATCCCATAACACCATAACAAAACTTGGACAAGTGAATTAAAAAGTGGTATTCGCGCAAACAGATATTTTCATCGGATATCTTTTGTCTCGATTTGTGTTCACTTCCTGTCTCCTTTTGACTCTTGAAGTGCATTCCTCAGTTCTTCTACATTAAGGAAGTCAACTTGTCCGCGTTCAGCTTAAAAGCAACGACGACTTATGTGCTCGACTGGTAGTCACAAGAAAAGGGGTGAGCTTGTGGTGATTCAGTGATGTCGTTCTATAATTGAAAGCCAATCGTTTTTTGGTCTCATTTGCCGTTAGCTGATGGACATTGAATGCAATTTCTGGCTTAGGCAAATCCTTATGTAAGGGACCCTGAGCGTCAAACGGACGTTGATGAGAAGCTACACGACATGGAGTTCTCCAGCAGGCTCGACTTAATTCTTCGTAGAGACGGCGTCCCCAGTGTGGTGTGGATGTTCATTTTCGTCTACTCGGACGATGAAGCATGCCACCCGGGAGCAGTAAGCAGTGAGTTTCTCGCCCATCACTTTGTGCATCTAGAGAGGCGATTGCAATAGCTAGCTTGTTCAGGAAATGTCAATCATCTGAAGCACCTGAACATTTCGTGGTCGGCTGAGGATGTCGCCTCTTTCGCGATACCGACTTCAGTCTTGATCATCCTCTATCTGCTGCCAATCGCCTTGATGTATGTAGGTGTGGTCGGCCTAAGGTGGGTATCGTTCACTCAATGTGACAATTACTCCCTTCTACGCTCGAAGAGTCAATCGATTTCCTATTGATTGGTTTACACATAAACACTTCCACTGATGCCATTAAAAACAGTGGATTCTAATTTGGGCCACATAGAACACGAAGGTTTCCCAAAGAGCAGGACACATCTGGCCGTTAGTTCTGATGAAGCTGCGAATCTGTAATCGTTAAGCACTCGTTATCTGGCAAACGTTTCGGCGCAACCACCATCACCAGACTCTAGGAAAGGCGAAAAAGGTTGGAGATTTTACCCCTCAGACGATATCAAACGTCAGAAAGCTCATGTGAGGATGAGACAGACGGGTGAATGAGACTCATTTGCCTGCGTTTGCTTCCTTCGAAGGGATACTTATCAGCTTTTCTGCTGTCTCTATAATGTCGGTTGTGCAACACCGACATCGTCTCATACCTCATTAACTTTCGAAGCTGCAAGTAGCCTGAGATGATCATTGTCAAATCAAGTCTCCAACTTCTTTTGTCTTTTCGAGGCTCTGAAGAAGATGCGAAACCTTGCTGAAAGGTAATCCTGCTTCCACAGCTTCAGGAGAACTCACTGTTACGTTTTAGTAAAAAGCTGGGATTTAATAGCGAGCGAACGTGGATCATGTGATATTTGTTTTGAAAGCGCAAGAAATATTATTATCTGATAAAAATGTAAGTATCATCGAAGAAAGGTTTAAACTTTGCTATTAGGTTGTCACATAAGTTCTGTCCGATTTTCGACGGCAATTTTGCGGTGTAGTATCTCAGCAGAAAATAAAGTTTATTAATCAAAGTAAGAACCGTTACAATCAGTGCACTTCTGCCAACGATATACAAGAGCGCTAATTCCATTTTGGAAGAAATCTGAATTTCTAGAAGCAATGAAACACTCGAAGGCAATTTCGATATCTGCTAAATTAGTAAAGTTTTTATCCTTGAGGTAACCATCGAGATGCTTGAAAAGATGAAGGTCCGTTGGAGCTAGGTCTGGTGAATAAGCGGGATGCGGGAGAACTTCATATCTCAACTGGTTTAATTTTTGGTTGGTCAGATGCGAGACATGTGGACGGGCGTTGTCGTGAAGAAGGATCGGTCCTCTTCGATTCACCAGTGCAGGACGCATTTCAAGCAACTTTTGGTGAACCACGTCTAATTCACGACAGTACCTCTCTGCCGTGATGGTTTCACCAGGTTTCAAGAAGTCGTAGTGGATAATACCAGTTGCAGCCCACCAGACAGTGAGCATGTCCTTCCTCGGATGGAGGCTAGGTTTGGGAAAGTGTTTCGGCGGTTCTTCCTTATCCAGCCATTGCGCTGATCTTCTTCGATTGTCGTACACGATCCATTTTTCGTCACAGGTAATTATCCGGTCAAGAAATGGATCGTTTGCGTTCCTTATAGTGAGGGAAGAACAGATCTCCAGGCGACACCTCTGCTGCTCCTCAGTGAGTTCGTGGGGCGCCCACTTATCCAGCTTTTTCACCTTTCCTATCGCCTCTAGGTGCCTCGAAATGGTTGTACGACTGACCTGAAGTTCTCTCCCCATCTCACGCACAGTTCCTCGTGAATCGGCTTTCACTCATTCTTTCAAACGTCCGTCATCACATTTGGCTGGTCGTCCTGAGCGGTCCTTGTCTTCGAGGTCCACGTCTCCAACCCGGAACTTCTGGTACCATCTGCGCACGGTGCGTTCGTTAGCGGAGTCCTCTCCCCATGCCATCTTGATGTTTTGAGTTGCCTCGCTAACACTGCGGCGAAGCTTGAACTCATGAAGCATTATTACCCGCAAGTGCGTTTTTTCCATGGTTTCGTCCAGCATCTAAAACGAAGCAATGCTCACGATTTTTAAAAGCAACACACCAAGTTTTATAGAGCGAAACAAGCGCTACAAAACAGTATACAACGTATATACAATTACTTTCTCCATACATGAAAAAACAATCACAAAGTGACGCCTATCGGGATCGGACAGAACTTATGTGACAACCTAATATTTTCTGGGGCAGCTTAGGCTAGGGACAGGGTTTCATTTTTGAGCTAAGGAAAACCCTCAATAAGTTAGTGTTTCACACTTCTTATTATGCGAGCCTGCTTCGAAAGAGGTCACGTTGGAACTGAAATCAACTATACTATGTGGCACAAACTGTTCCTACTCCCTACTGCACCACATGCGTCCCATCACGTTTTAGCCTCCTTATATGGAAGAAATTTCTAGCGGATGATCGCGTCGTTGTCATGTCATATCTCCATAAAAGGTAGCTGTACTAGTCGGAAAACGCGAGTGACGTCGTAGTACTGAGCCGTAGTACTGAGTATTGAAGAAAGCCTTGGCGCTGCAGCTAAAGCCTTTTCCTCCACACATGGTATACAACATTCTGTTTGCGTTGTCTCAAGAATGAAATCTGCCCAGGATAAAGCTGCCAGGCCAAAGCAAGCGATTAGCAACGGGATACGCCCATGTGATGGAGGGGACCCGAAAATCTCGTCCACGATGAACGCTCGGCGCGCCCCTTGTTCAGCCCCTTTCTGAGGGCGGTGTAGGGAACGCTTCTCCGGCTTACGCACGCGGTCGCCGCGTCTTGCTGCTGGGTGCGCTAGGGCGAGAAAGTGTGTGCCAGCGGTTGTCGACGGCGTTCTTTTTGTTTGACCGGAAGAAAACAAGCAGTTTGATGAGACACGTTTGATGTCTTCTACTGTAGGGAAGTACGGGAAGGGTTTTTTTAATACAAAGTTCGGTTGGAATGAGGCTCAATCTGTCTCAGACGAGTGAGGGGAAAAGCTAAGCATCCGGTGAGGAAAATTCGAAACAAGAGCTGGGCTTGGATTACTAACTAGAAGTTTCGGAAGTAAGCGCGAGCGGGTGCGGGAACTTTCACTCACTTTCGGCCGCGCGCTTCGGGGCGACGCCGCGGCAAGCCCGTGATGGTGCCACGAAAACGCGTACGGCTTGCTAGCCCCGTGCGCGTGGGTCCTGCACCACGCGCACGGACATTTTTTCTGAAATCACTCCAATGACTCCGGTGATGGGCCGACCAACTCCTCTGGTTACGGTTTCACAAAATTGATCATAACTCAGTTCATTTTTGGAAATCCAAAAACCCCAATTGCTTTTTGAAAACTAGAGGAAAAGCGTTTTCGAACCATGTAGAAATTAGTTTTCAGCAGGGAGGTCTTCATAGGGGGCGGTAGGGGTTCGATTTCTGGTCCATTGTTGCAGAAATACGTGCCAAAAATCGAACCCCCCTCGCCCCCTATGAAGACCTCCTTTTTGAAAGACGATTTATGCATGGTATGTTAGCATATTTCCTTTATTTTTCAAAAAGCAATTGGGATTTTTGAGTTTCGAAAAACGAACGGAGTTATGATCATTTTTATGAAATCACTCCAATGTCGACGGTGGAGAGTCTGCGAGCCGTTCTTCACAAATTTGATCATAACTTGGTTCAATTTTCGAAATTCAAAAATCCCAATTGCTTTTTGAAAAATAGAGGAAAGGTGCTTTCCACACATATAGAAACCGGTTTTCAAAAAAGGGGTCTTCATACGGGGCGAGGGGGGTTCGATTTTTGGCACGTATTTCTGCAACAATGGACCAGAAATCGAACCCCTACCGCCCCCTATGAAGACCTCCCTGTTGAAAACAAATTTTTATATGGTTCAAAAGCGCTTTTTCTCTAGTTTCCAAATAGCTATTGGCTTTTGTAAAACTCAAAAAACTTACCGAGTTACGATTACTTATTCAATATCACTTCAATTTTTTTCGCACAAAAATCGAAGTCCTCCGCCCCCTATGAAGATCTAGTTTTTGAAAACCGATTTTCACACCGTATGAAATACCTTTTTTCTTGTTTTTAAAAAGCTATTGGCTTTTTAAAATTGTGGAAAACTTACCGAGTTATAGTCATTTTTGCGAATGTCGAATTTCGTCGCTCCTATGACGACGGTGCCATATCGATCAGAGGTCGATACAATCTATTCGCTTCAGGAAACCATGATTTTTACACTGTGCATTGAACAAGACTTGAAACGTTTTGTGGCAAGATTTCAACTGTGTGGGTGATCTGCATCAGGTAAAAATTAATTAATTTTTCTTGAAAAGCGAAAAATTTAAATGCGATCAGCCCTAATCATATCGGAGATCGCTGCGAAGAAGCTCAGATTTTTACTGTGTAATACTCATGACTGGAAAATCCATGAAGCACAATTTCACTCTCGCGTGTTCTTTCCTTGAGAAGATTGAAAAATTTTCCGCGAGAAGACCACCCTCAGCCTCCATCGATGATATCGGCGAACCCAATGGCTCCACGTAACCTACCATATTTCGGAGTTTGTTCAGCGTCTCTGAAAAATTTACAGAGTTTTTAAAACAATAAGAAGTGTGGATTCTACGATTTAAAAAGCAGGATCCATGCTTCCATGTGATTAACGGTGTTGAAAATTTTCGGCAAATGACACAAATCGGAGCGTCTGTTCACAAAGGACCTTTTCAGAAAACAGGTTTTATTGCTATGTGTCAGACGGGGGCTAAAAATTTTATTGGGTACAAGTTCACTTTCTGATGCTGTTTCCAGCAGAAGAGAGAAAATTAGTTCCGTGACAAGTCCATCCTCCGGTTGCCATTCCGTCATCGCTTCCGAGAGTGTCTAAAAAATGTTGTGGATAAAGCACTTAAGTCAGCTATAGCAATTAACACTCTGCATTGTATAGAGTACAATTTCGAATGCAGATGTTGTTCCTTCACGTACAAAAATGTTCCGTGTTCACGAGATGCTCAGAAAGCCTGAAAAGTTGAACTCGTTGTGATTAATTCGACAACTGCTCTCAAAAGTGCTTTATTTTCAACTGTAAACAAACAAAATATTATTATCAGAAGATTACATAAACAAAACCTTTATCAGCGTTTTTTCTAACAAATTACTAAATCAAACAGTTGTCCTCTTTCTTGAGCTAATCTGATACAGTCGACGCTGCACCTGGAAACAAGGACCTGTTAAAGGGTACAAAAATTGCATAGAAAATTTTAAAAAATCAACGCGGATAGGAAATAAAACGGTGGTCCACACAAGGGGGGAGGGTCGTACCAGATCCGCTCTGGGAGGGGGGGGGGGGGTCGTAAATTTTCGGCAAAAATCGAACCCCACGCTTGACCCTGTTTGGGATGGTGATTGGCAAGTAAGGTAGAATTATTGGCGATCCTAAGCAATGTTTTCAGGCCCTCCTCGTCCGAAACATGTGCGAGGGTCTGATGCGGTACTTTAGGGATCTAACCCTTCGTCACCTGTTTCGATCAGAATTCGATCAATATTTGGAACACAATATTGAATTTCTCCCAGATGCAGGAGAATTAGTTAGAGACTGAAAATCCACTATATATAGAGGAGGAAGGCATGAGTCTGTAGTGGTCGTCAACAGCGGAAATCAAGTTCCCATCCTCCCACCCTCCAGTTTTCGACTACATCAGACTCCCGTATGTAATTCATCCGTACGTACCCTCAAAATTAGTGGCCGATTTTGCGGCATATTTACTTCACGCGCTGGGTTACCATGCTGTTTCTACCTGCCCAGGTCCTCCAGTTTTTATCGATGGACAGGGACAGGTCAGCGAAGAAAGTTGTTGGGACCTGCGTTCGGTTCAGCGACGTTTTCAACCAAGTCTTGCTCGTGGGTCCTCAATTTTCCGCAGTGGTTTGACCAGTTTTCGAGCCACCGTATACAGAGGAGGATAGTGTTTCTGTTCCAAATCACCTTTTCCCAAATCATCACACATCGTGGCCTGAAGCACAACGACTGGACCGAAATGTCAGACATTCGATTAGGCTTGACGAGCTGCAATAGGTTATGGCGGAGTGGCGTTCTACCCCCCCCCCCTGCCTTTTAAACAGAGGCGTGGCAAATGTGCGTCTCCACTATCTCGTAAGGCAGCTACTGGACTCTCAAGCGCTAGAACGCTTGACCCCCGTAGGTTATGACCCTAGTCGAAGCAGGAGTGCTGCGGACATTCTTCATATGTGGTGCACCTGTGAGGAGACATTTAAGTCTGTGGTGGCTAGATATGGAGAAGCAAAACAAACCACCCATCTACATAGGCACTTGCCCTCAGCTCTGTTTTTAGCTAAGCTTGGGTTCCTAAAGGCAGAGTATTTTGGGAGTTCACTCTGTGTGCAATTAAGCGCAAGCACTACTCTCTGTTTCTCGCTACTTGCTTGTAATTCACCATTGAGGAAAATGAGTACCTGATCGCCTTGATATTGCACACACCCTAGAATTTCATCAATAAAATAGGTTTTAATGCTATCTGTAGCTTCTTTTTTTAGAAACAAAGGTAGTGGTGAACTGTGATATCATAGCGCACGCTTATATCCGTTCGGAAGAAGTTTAAGCCCTAGTTTATACTTGCGCCGCCACGCGGCGCGGCACCACGATATCCATAGATATCGATTTTTCGCGCCGCTCGGTCGATATCTATCCCAACCATCGTGCCGCGCCGCCCAGCGGCGCAAGTATAAACTGGGGCTAAGCCGTAGCGGCTGAATATTAGCATACTGTAGCGGTCGGCCACGTGTTTCCACTGCTGCACGGCGTACTTAATTCGACGCCCAATCTTACTGTAACACCACGGCCGGATGGCGCGCAAAACATTCTTGTGCAATAGTCGGTGGTGCACACTTTCGCGCTCTAGTGCGCCCAGCAGCAAGACGCGGCGACCGCGCGCGTTTGAAGTCTCTAGCCGTCCCTATCAGCGGCGGTCAGACCATGAGTCATCCACCCATTTCCCGCTAGTGCCTATGTTATATTTCGGCGACGCTGCTGTCGGAAACGTTGGCGACAGTGTTGAGCGGGCACTACGCAGTGAGTAGCGGCCCGCGCAACACTGTCGCCGACAACAGCGTCGCCGAAGTACATATAACATAGGCCTAACAAGGTGTTAAGGCCCTGCCAGACTTCTGCGGCGTTGCCGCTGCCAGCTGCTGCCGTGGAGACCTATCCTTCATCATATGGCAGGGACGCAGAGCTCGCCGCCAGCGGCGTCCCTGCCCTATCCTTAACCATTGCGGCGAGCGGCCTTGCCGCAGAACTCTGTGGGGGCCTTTAGCCCTCAGCAGTCAGCTGCATTATTAAAGGAATATTTCAGCGGAGATGTATCAGAAAGGTTGCTCTTGAGATCGGTGTCGAAACAGACCTTTTTTGACAGCTCTCCCTTTTGAATTTGTATTTCATGAGAAGCCGTCCCGTAGTTGTTAATTGATCTTTCGCAGAAGACCGCCGTCGTCTCGTCTCGAAGATGTCCCTATAGACGGTGGAGACCGCGAACAACTGGATAGCATGACTCATCGTGCAGACTACCTGACTGACACAACCGTGGATGGCATTTTCAGTGGACTTCAAGACGATGGTGGTGAGAATAACGGCACTGAATATGAACATAACGACTACGTGGAAGGCTCGCCATCAGGCTAGTTACCATCTGAAGTGAAATGCTTTACAATGAGCGGTGATAGATGTTTGCAGATGACAACGCAGAGATCGTTCCCGCCTCGAGGAAAGAAAAAGCTGCTGACACTCGTTGTGAGGACAACGAATGGTCCTGGACCGGCACGCAGTTTGCGCTAGTGCTCCTGCCAGTGCTGTCGCTTGTGATTGCCGTGGTAAGTATAAGTAGTGGTCGATTTGACTTGAAGGGTAATTAGAGCCGCTGAGAAGTCTGGGCTTGCAGCCCTCTTATGCTCCTGCTTGGACTGACGACAGTTGCTTCCACAACTACGCCTGCTCCCAGCCGTTCTGGATCTTCACGTCGTTCAACCACATCTTCAGCAACGTGGGCTACGTCCTTAGCTCAGTCATCTTCATCGCGTTCGCAATGTTGCGCAAAACAAAGTTCACGGTGAGCTGATAACCGAGTTAGGAGGGATTCGCTGCGCTCTCGGTGGGCATCTAATAATTAGTGTTGCTTGCAGCCGGGGCATGGCGTGTACAGCAACTACGGACTGGACATATGCATGGGACTATGCTTGTTATGCGAATCCTTTGCGAGCGCAGTTTACCACATATGTCCGAATTCTATCACCTATAATCTCGGTACGTCGCTTTATAATCCCGCTTCGGTCGAACGTAACGATTTTTCCAGTTGGCTATAAGCTCGTTTGAGTGAATGACAGCACGCTGCACAGTCAGCGCGACCTCGCACAGTTGAGCAATCGAATTGAGGTTTGATTCTTTGGGCAGAAATTCGTTGAGGCTCAGCTAATAGTTAGTGAACACGTGGAGCGTAGGAAGGGTAGCATGCTCACTTGGCTGGCCGCTTCAAGTCTTTCACACTCAGACTGCACAACCGCTGGTCTGTACGATATGGCGCGGTAATAGAATGCGTAGCGCATCATCAATATACGTATTAATCGTATCTTCTGTTAATATTGATCCTTTTGTTCTAATTTACTTCTCCATTTGGAAAAAAGTTAGTTCTTTTGTTATTTAAGTGCAATGAAAATTTTTATGAAAATTTTGTTCCGGACTGCGCAAAATATTACTCTATTGATGCAAGCTGAGTATCGTCTCGGCTATGCCTTTATTGCGGTCACAGTCTCCATTTCGACCTGGACCGGTTAGCTACTTGCAGACACGCCATTTATTGAAGCCCTCTGCGCAGTAGTTGTCCTTAAACTGTACGGAAATCGGCGCGGCACTATCTCAGCCCGATCGGCGAACATGGCTATTGCGCTGGTCATCTTCTTAGACAGCTTCATAACGGTGAGGTGCTTTCTTAACTTCGCAATCATGCGGAAGTTTCTGGTCTCGACAGGGCTTCTGTCTACGTAGTCTACCTATCGAATCTAGGTGTTGTTTCAGATGGCTGCTCAGAAGTCTCTCACTCGTCCATTCGTCATCATACTTCCTCCGATCGCAGTGCTTGCTGGTATGGGGTGGATTCTGGTTAAGAATCCTTCGCAGAGTGATCTTCCTGACCCGGGTTGGTGACGCCTACATGGTTCAAAACACGTCGAAGATGTCTGCTTCTTCAGACTGCCTGAGATCTGGTCCATGCTCCAAATCCCCGTTGAGGGCGTGCGTCGCTTCCCTGCTGCTGAACACTGTGCTGGCCGTGGTTTTCGTGCTGTTGGCTCAGAGTGTTCAGTCGAACCAGATCGTGACGGTGATCTGCCTCGTGAATACTGCTTTGTATTTCCTATACTACGTCGTCATGAAGGTAAGTAACCGTAGGTCTCTTATTCAGTCATGTTTTCTGTTTGGTTAGTTGATGCACGGAGAGTTTTTGCATTCGTCACCTCTACCAGGGTTCGAGTAAAGTTGACGCTTCTGGAAACCATGCTGTGCTGCGCATCGTAGGTGAGATCCATCCTGAAGCACCAAAATTATTCCCAAATTTCCAAACTTCGCCACACCTGTCATACCGTACCCATCATTTGCGACGTGTGTATACTAGCTTCTACTGCACGAAAACTAGCCACGAATTGGGAGGAAATTACAGATTAATGCATCTAACGGGCTATTTAGGAAAAAAGGTAAATAGAAAGTACAATACATACGTAATTGTTATTTTTTAGAGAATTTGTGAGGAAACCTGGTGTAATTTTTCCCGCATGTGCTCGACCATCGCTGTCCTGTTGTGGGGCGCCGCTCTCTACTTCTTCCTCATCGAGGAGACGGGTTGGGCGGTAAGTAAGTACCTTTGCACCTCCTATGTTCATTAAATGTGTGTTGGCAAACATGCCGATGTGTAATGGAGATAATGGTAGCGTAGAATGAACCGCGAAGTCGAAGCTAACTATAAAGACTTTGGCAGTGTTTTCTCACCCGCAACCCATTGACGACCGCGCGGCAAATCGCGTGTCTGGAACCCCCGCTGAAACACTACATGATATTCCAAATGAAGCTCTCCAAAGGTTAGCCACATATTGGAGGAGGCCGGAACAGGTTTGAAGCAAACCATAAAATGTGTACAGGGTGCAGCAAAATTACGCTGAAAATTCAATGGCATTTTGAAATCAAACCTCGCAGATCAATTCTAACTATCAAAAATATCTACTACAAACATGACAATTCAAAGCATGCTAACAGTTTTCGAAATGATCGCCTTCAGCCCCCACACAGTCCTTCAAACTTCCGACAAAGGCTTCGCATGTTGCCCGCAGGTATGGTTCATCAATTTCGTCCCAGGATTTCAAAAGCGCTTCTTTAAGGGAGTCAAATTTCGGTGCCTGGTAGAGCAGGATTTTTTCTCTAACCAGGATTCTATCTCAACGGTAGGTCGGAACGGCGCAAGTGTTGTATATGGGCAGAACCGCCTCTCTCTGGGTAGTAACAAACTGCAGGTTTCTCGACCCCAATACAACTCTGCGCAGAGTTAGGGGCGAGGAAAGTCGCGTGTTGGCGCCCTGTTGATTCACGTGCTCCACAGCTGACGGGCGCGCGCGGGATGAGGGCTCGTACGCGACTCATCGCAGTGCACAGTTGGCGTAGTAGGGAAGAGTTCGGGCTCGTGGACGAGGGGTCGTGGGTTTTGATCCCGCAGACAGCGTGTGTTTTGCACTTTTGCAAAATCCATGTTTATCATATAGGTAATCCACCTAGGGGTATTATAGTGTGTTATAGAGCATGTTTACATATAACATACCACTCATACCGTTAACTTTGGGTGATCAGGTCACCGATTTCGCTAAAACTTTGTCGAGGGGGGTTATTTGGGGTGCTGATCACGAATCTGACATCCGTTTTTCACGATTCTGTCTCTACCTGCCGTCACCGTCAGAAACTTTAAAAATGTAATCCTGTGCCTTCCTGTATCTATATTATCCAGCCGAATCGTAAAAAACGGTTGTCAGATTCTGATCAGCACCCCAAATATCCACCCCTAGACGAAGTTTCAGCGAAATCGGTGACCCTGCCTGGACCACCCTTGTTAACGGTATGAGTGGTATGTTATATGTAAACATGCTCTGTAACACACTATAATACCCCTAGGTGGATTACCTATATGATAAACATGGATTTTGCAAGAGTGCAAAACAAACGCAGTCTGCGGGATCGAAGCCCACGACCCCTCGTCCACGAACCCGAACTCTTCCCTACTACGCCAACTGTGCACTGCGATGAGTCGCGTACGAGCCCTCATCCCGCGCGCGTCCGTCAGCTGTGGAGGACGTGAATCAACAGGGCGCCAACACGCGACTTTCCTCGCCCCTAACTCTGCGCAGAGTTGTATTGGGGTCGAGATACCTGCAGTTTGTTACTACCCAGAGAGAGGCGGTTCTGTCCATATAGATCATTTGAGCCGTTCCGACCTACCGTGGAGATAGTATCCTGGTAAGACGGCCCACACAGAGTAATCCATCGGGTTAAGGTCCGGAGAACTAGAGGGCCATTCGTCGTGTGTGTTGAAGTCAAGCAGCTGCTCGGCGCACCATTCCTGGACCACCTTCGCTTTCTGTGCCGGGGCAGAATCTTGTTGAAAGCTTCTCCGAAGTGGGAATCGGCCCACGGCTTGAGAACTTTTTCAAGGATATCCTTGTGAATCGCTGCTTTGATTTCCACGCCAGTTTCGACGAAACAAGTGGAGTTTTTCATGAAGATGTGACTCCTCCCCAAATTAAATGGATTGAGGCTTTTTCGCACTTTCTTGAAATCGTCCTTTGGCGGTAGCATCAGCAAGCGAGTCTCCAATAATCCTCTCATTCTGGGAGTTGAAGGCTGGATTCAACGTGAAAATCCTTTTATCGCTAAAGACGGTGTCTCGACCGCGTGCCACCGTGAATCGTTGCAGCAACCTTTTGCATCTTTCCAATCTCCTCTTCTTAGTATCCATCAGGAGTTGGCATTTCGGCAGACGATAAGGGAACTTCCTAAGCTTTCCCCTGACTGTCCTCCTTATTGACCTTTCGCTTATTCCTGCGTTTTTTGTTATCTGGCGCATCGATCTCCTGGTGTTTCTCCGATTTTTTTTTTCACTCACGAGTTTACATTTTTCCGGTTGGTAGCTGTCGTGGGACCGCCTCTTCCTTTTCTATCCTCTTCGGTCGTCAATTCATTGTAGCGTTTTACTGTATCCTGAACCGTTCTTCGGGACACGGAAAGGATCCTCACAATATCTCTCGTTTGCTTGCTGGCCTTATGAAGTTCGATAATAGCACTTCGTAGGTTGGAACGCCTAACCATTTTGTACTCAAATACGTATGAGTTCCACAGTGTTCAGTCAACATATATTAGGCGAATGAAGGGGGAAATTTTCTAAGAAATTTTAAAAAATTTAAAGTATTTGGGTGTACGGGTAATTTTGCCGCACCCTGTATTTGCTGCTGTAAGAAAGTCTACAAAGAAAAAGGGTGCACGCTTCCCGCGAATCGTGCAAATAAGGTGACCACATGATGTAGCAGGTGCTGGATAGATGCTTTTGTCTAGATTGTTTTCAAAAATTTTACAAGAAACGCGACCAGCTATTTTTCTGCATGACCATTTTTACAAGATGTGAGTAGCTGTTTGTGAATAGTGCCGATCCTTGTGCAGCTTGAATAGTGTGTGGTGCTGATTATTTGTTTTTATCAGTGCTTAGAAGTAAATGACTGCCGGACCGCAGTGCGTAGCAATGCTAAGATCCAACATATCTAACGATTGCTCGTAAATTACGAACAAAGCGATAAATGGGCCGTAGCGAACAGTTTTATAACGGCGGCCCGAAATCGACGCGCGCCGTCTTCAACGGGTTAAGGGCATGATAATTGCTGTTGGCAAGGATTAGAGACCAGGACTGTAGCCAGTCCATGTTAGGACTAAACAGGGTGTGTTTTCAGCTCCCCATGGAGCTTTGGAGTGACCTATGCCTGAAAAAGCTTGAAGTGCTGTTTACAATTCTATACACGTAATTTGTGGAATATGTACATAGATATCCTCGGCGAGTTCTGGCCGTTCAAAGTGCGCGTTGTCGACTTCGTCTTGTTTAGTGTGCGTAGCTTCTGCGGTGGCGATGGGGTGGTAGCGCTGTTGTGCGCTGTCGTTTCGGAGTAATGCGGTCGCGGGTTCGGTTCTCGACAATGCTGTGCTTTCTGTATTTCGCGACTTATCGTCAGCGGAACCCTTTATACTAAAATCCATCACATCTTTGAACAAACGCTTGGAAACAACCCTCACTTAAGTTTTTCGATCTCGTTGAAGGTAGAAACATCGCAATTTTGATTTCCATGCATAGTAAATAAAAACGGAGCCAGATTCGTAAACAGCACCTAAAGTAGTACCGATGCACAATGTTTAAGTGAAATTGGTACCTTTGACCGCATCGCTCTCATACATCCCTTAAGCTGTCACTAGAGACCGGAGATTCAGAAACCGTTGTGAGATTTGTGATCAGCACCCCAAATAATCCCCTTAGCCGAAGAATGAGTGATTTTTTTGGACCTCGCTAGTTGTACAGTAGTGGCTCTTGATTTTTAACAAACCCCTTCAAGCTGAACCCTTTGTGGTGGTTTGATTGTAGCCCAATCTAAGACGGTGATGGTTTCTTATTGATTTATTCAACGTTTCAAGATGGTGTTGTAGATAATCAACTTTATTCTTGGTATGAATGGAGCCAATAACGTACTAACCAACTGTTAAGGATGGCTACTGATCTGCTAACCTTCTTCAGCATGAGAGAAGAATGTGAATAAATGTAGAATCGAAATGTGCTGCTCACAACCTGGACACTTGTGCTTTTCTCTACCTATCGTTCAAATAAAAGTCTGAACGTAACAACATCATTTGCTGTGTAGTCTGTCCACCGCGTAACATATTCAGTTGGTCTCCACCTTGAATAGCCTTGCACCTTGGTTACACCCTTGACTGACAGGGGTCGCTGGGCTGCGAAGCCGCCCTGGCTCAAGATCTAAAGCGTATTTGAGAGTAGTGGGGTCTGAAATACCAATTTCTTCACAACTTTGTGCATGGGGGTCATTTCGGGTGCTGATTACGAGTCTGCCAGTTCGACATACATTACAGAGAAACCAAAATTTGCGACCTTTCTGCCTTCAAACACATGAGGATAAGAAGTCCCACTGCAGACAAATCAGCAAAGTGCAAGAAGGGTAGCACCACTGGGAATCGAACCCATGACCCTGTTACCACAGATCGAGAACGCTTCCACTGGGCCGTCGTCAAAGCTGGTACAGACACTAAACGCGCACGATATGAAGTCAACAACGCAAATTTGACCGGCCAATACTCGTTTAGAGATCCATTTAGGAAATTTGGTCTACATATTTGTAAGCAGCACTTCAACTTCTTTCACGTGGCATATGAAGGTCACTTTCTGGAGTTCCATGGTAAGTGGAAGGCATTCCTTGGTAAGACGACGAACATGCAGGCATATGTGAGCTGTATAACCAGATAATAACGGCATCAATTTATCTACTGATCCATTTACCGGCATTGCACATGCATAAGCTGTAAGGCCAGGAGCGGAAATTCTACTTACATCTTAGGCAAAAGGTTTCATTCCATTCAGAGCAGAAGTCGGAGAAGGGAGACCAAATAACTAACGGATTAAAAAAGGCAGTCATTATGCTGCGAATTCTTTGAACTCTTATGCCGAAAGCAGAGTATTGCGGCATGCCGCCATACCCTGATTAACCTGGCGGCTTTTGATAGCGGCGAGATGCCGCGAAGAGAATACTGTACGCAAATAGTGCAAATACTTCTGGGTAGTAACCCTGAAGCAAAGTAAAGAAAGTCTGGCGATATTTTGTGTATCCGGTACAACGAGGAACCACACTCGTGGTTTGAGTGAGCGCATTTTCCGAACAGCCTTCAACCTGCATAATTGTTCCATGTTCCATGTTTTAAAAATAAAATTTCCCGCGGTATGCGGCATCCCTGCGACTCGTCCGTGGCTCAGCTCCTGCCACAATGAGGGTGTGTGTCCCACCACGATAACTGGGAAAAGGACGAGATCGCGGTGCGGTGCCAAAAGACTCGGCCTTATATTACTTTGGCCGTATTTTACGCGGATCAGAGGCCTCATATAGAACGGTGCATTCAGTTACTGACAGTTATATATTAGGTTGGCAACTAATTTCGTGGACTCTCAAGCGCCTTCAACAAAAGTGTTCATAAACAAATAACAAATAACGGTTTTCAATCAAAGTAAGATCTGTTGGAACGCTGGACTGCTTCCCATTTATCAGCTACCTGGCCCATTCCACAGCTGTAGAATTCTTGTGGTTTTGAAGCCAAGAATCCTTGGAGGTGCATTTTGACATGGTCCACATTAATAGGTCGTCCTCCAACCAAGAAGTGCTGCAGCGAGCTATAAAGGTGCTAGTCATTTGGTGGACAGCCTGTGCTGTAAGGTGGGTGAGTTAGACGCTCCCAGTTAAGGTCTTCAATTTTTTGAAGCTTCCGATTCGTGACGTGTGATCTGGCGTTATCCTGCTGATAGATAATTCTGCTTCTGAGAATCTGTCTGAACCGATTCCAGCGGAGTTCAGCCTGCGCGCGGCCAAGCTGAGAAGAGTAGATTTCAGCAGTAATGCTGGAATCGTTCTTGACGAGCTCCCAGAAGTTAATACCTTCTTGACACCACCAAACGGAGGGAACGTAGCGAACCGGACGCCTCAAAAAATAGAACACTTTGACTGGGAGCGTCAAACTCATCCACCTTACAGCCCAGACCTTGCGCCAAGTGACTACCACATTTTTAGTTCGGTGCAGTACTTCTTGGTTGGAAGACGATTTAGTAATGTGGACCGGGTCAAAATGCACCTCCAAAGATTCTTGGCCTTAAAAGCACAATAATTCTATAGCCGTGAGATACACCAGCTGCCTGATGTATGGAAAGCACTTCTGTGTTCCGAGGGATCTTATTTTAATTAAAGACTGCCATTAGTTATTTGTTCATAAACACTTTTGCTGAAGATTCTTGAGAGTCCACGAAATTATTTGCCAACCTAATAGATGATGCTTTTCAAGTCGCAGTTTCTCTCCGCAAAAATACATTCTTTTTGATTGGCCATATAATGATTATGCTTCATTTTTCGTGGCCTACGTTATTATTATGATAAAGGACAAGAAAGGGAAAAGCTTACTGTATACTGAACGACGAGATTGCATTGTGCGTTCGCGCAGCGTTTGGCAGTATTAACTTGATCGATTATCTAAACGCCATTTGAGTTTTTTCAAAAATTGCATTATTCAACTTGTCTGGTTTCCATGCGTGTATGTATCTTTGGTGAATTCATACTTTGACCAATAGTTTTAATGACTCAGGGTTGACTATGAACCGTCGAAGAACTAACGCATTACGGGAAAATGGAAAATTAGGTGGAAAATGGTAGCTGTACATATTATTTCTTGTCTAAGGTGTCTTCTATTTATATAAAGAAGCCTCCAAATAACGGTTGGACTGATGGTCAAATGATGGAAGAGCATCTCATGACACCTTATTTTTACAAGAAGGCTCTGTTTTATGTTACTTCTCATTCAGTCAACTTCTTTTCTGAATGAGAAGTAACATGCATAGATTATTTTTTTGGTTGAGCTCAAAGCTCTTTTCTTACAATCTTTACACTCTAAATTAGGTAAGAATTTTGGCAAAAATCAAACTGAGGGTCGAATCATCACGATTCCGTACTTGGTTTATCGGAAACGCCCAAGTAATAGCTACGCACCTATACTATCAGTCAGCTAAACATCGCTAAACGTCCGGGCGCATGGCGCAGTTTCAGTCATCAGAGTATTTTCTTGTCGACTAATATGAGCTATACCACTTGTTTGGATTGACGTAAGAAAAAACAATTATGTCCCCCCAAAGTTTTTACAATTTTTGGCGCAGCCTGTATTGAAATACTTATAAGCACAATGAATGATCAATGAAACAGTGAGCTTTTTGTGATGGATGGCGAACGATCGGCTATATAGAGCTGGTCTAGTTGTGGTACAGATCCGGCAAAGATGTTCAGTAGTTTCATATTCAGCTGACTCCTGCCCAGAGCCGTGCACGTAACCAGCCATGCGTTCTGCTCTCGTTCTTCGACCACCACGATCTCTGGCACTTGAGCTCCTCCTTGGCAGCACTGTTCTCTCTGATGGCACTTTCGACGCTGGACGATGCCGTCTCCGCTCTGCCTACGGACGCAATGCCGATTTTCTGATATGGCATTCAGAAGGGTTGTTAGGTTGTTACTGTTGTTCTTGCCATGGTACTCAGGTGATATTTCATTTGATGATCCCTTATTATCTCTAACGCGTTGATTTGTTGTTCTTGCCATAGTACTCGCATGAAATTTCATCTGAGGATCCCTTATTACCTCTAACGCTTTTCCATTCTCATAACATACTTCGAAGCATGCCTTATTTTTTCTTCTTATTTACTTAACTTTTCGCAGATGATATCTAAGAATTTGACATAACACAAATGTAACTCTCGCTCAAACGTTGACATCTGATCTACCCCATTCGTGACGACACAGGCAGAGGAACAGTTTGTTGTTGTCTTTTTCTATACTGATGTGTGAAAAATCTGAAGTAAATATCCTGACGACATTACGCTTAACCGTTCTAACCTGTGGCTTACGATTAGCTTTACAGAAGGCAAAACGCCGGAAAGCACAGATGCCCCTACCACTGTCAGCAGCCGATCTCCTCGGGCTTGTGCCTTCAAACATTTGGTCTCACGACGTGACCGTCTACTGTACATTGGATCGTATCGAAAAATTTCGGATAATTGGATGATGCTGGTTGGGATATCCGAAAATGATTCGTTCGGATCTAATGTACACCGTCTGCTATGCTGACATTCTCGCCAATAGATCTGCTTTCGTTCCTTCCAGCAGTGACATAGTTAGTTCTATCGCGCTACTCAGCTACTGTGGAATTGGATTCATTCAAATCGGAGAACAGACGCACTCCAGTATGTATATTCGCCAGACGCGTCCCAAACACCCAGTCGTCTGCGTTGTTCTTTTAATTCCCGAAGTGCATAACAAAGATGACAACATACGAATTGAAAGCGAAAATGAAAATATGTGTGAGGAGGAACGACAAGCTCGACCGAAACCATAATAATATTAGGCTGGCCGAAAAGTTGAAACAAAAAATCTTTTTATTCAACCATAGTTTTCTAAAATGTATTGTTAACCTCTACAAATAGGGTTTAACAATATATTCATCATATATAAATATAGCGATATAACCTTCTCCGATCTGCTTGGCAAATCGCTGATTCCTTTCGTCTAGAAATCAGCGGACTGCGACTTGAAGAAGTTGTTGACTGCCATTTTGAGGTCATCATAGCTTTCACATTTTCCCCCTCAAATGATCTTCAGTGATCCACACAGATGGTATTCCGATGACGCAAGATCCGGCGAATACGGTGAATGGGATACCAGATGCCAGCCATGTTCGGCTATCTTCTCACAAGTTGTCGATGCAACGTGCGGGCGCGCGTTGTCGTACAACAGATGGACACTGGATCTTTTTCGCCTTTTTTGTCGCACTGCATCGGCCGATTTCTGAACCTGATTAACGTATATGGTAACGGTGACCATCTTGCCAGCAGCGAAGCTCATTGTAGATTGGGCTTTTCGCATCCCGCAGAACGCAAAGTGAATGTTTGCGTTCGTGTGGGTCTGGCTTCGGCTGGACAGGTGGTTCTGCATCGCGTGGGAGCCAGAGGCATAACGTTATCGGTGTTATCGTAGTCCAGCTCTCATCTCCAGTCACTAGATCCTCCAGAAATTCCTTTCGATGCGGCTGCGCGAGGAGTGACTGGCATATGTTAATTCGCACTTGTTTGCGTGCCTCGATCAGCTTATGAGGGATCAATCTTGGCAAAACCTTTCGATAGCCGAGGTCGTGGAGATGCAGCTCGGTTGTGGAGTGTGTGCAGCCGAGGGTTGTTGCCGGTTCCCGCGTAGTTGCTTCTGGATTGGATTTGATAGCGAGCTGCAATCCATCATCATCGATGGCAGAAGGTCGTCCACCGCGCTCCCGTCTTCAAGGTTCATATCTCCTGAATCAAGGCGAGTGAGCTAGCGATGCACAGTGGTGCGGCTTACAGTCCCTTCTCCAAATGTATCGGTAATTTTAGACACCGTTGTGCTTGCTTTGGAGCCTCGGCACCATTTGTAGAAGATGACCATCCGAACCTGTTGTTGGCTAATCATGGTGGACATGTCACCAAAATGACACACGCGGGCCCTTATATTCTCATACAGCGAGAGCTGGAACTTTCTACACGATCCTGTCTGACCCAGGATTTTTGAATTTTTTCCAGAAAATTCTGAAAAATTTTGTTTCAAGAGTTTTCGGACAGCCTAATAGTAGGAAACAGTTCTTCATTAAGACATAGCGGCGGAGAAGGCCCACACACAGTTCTTACTGCTCTTCAGAACTATCACGATTTCTCTCGGCACTCGTTCAAGCTACACCGATTGTAAATTTCAACTCGAATTGAAGGCGCAGGTCGTATGACGTAGGCATCTGAGACCGCTGGACAATGTCAGGAGCTCTGGCCTGATATTCGCCGTCAATTCGAACTCGTTAGAAGCATCATGTCATGAAAAATGCGTCTCCATGCTGCGAGAAGGTAGAGGCACGAACTGCACGACAGCACGTGCCTTACACGCATCCTACCATCGCCAACAGGTTCGAGGACTGCTGACTTGAGACAGCATGACACCTGAGGTGAAACAATGGAATCGCTGATCAGGAAGTTGTTCCGGAAACAGCCGTAGATTAAGGGAGTCTTCATTTCATTGGATAAGAAACACACGAATTGAACAAAAACATTCAACACTGCTACGATACATATATAAAGAGAAGGAGACACAAACACAATCGGAAATCTGCACTCGGAAAACTTCTGTTCTGAAAGGCTTCTGGTGGAATGAGAGATCACGACAATCGGCAAAGAATTAGGACACCATCAAGAAGAAGTCCGCATCCATTACGCATTGTCTTCGAATGACCTAGCCCACAACTCATCGAGGAGTCCTGCAACATTCACAACGTCTACATTATATTCTCTCATGAGGTACTTCGCATGTTTTGCCTTTTATAGAAAGAGGTCACAATACACAAAGTTACAATTTTCGGAGGGTTTATTTTAACAGTCACAATCATGCCAGTATTCTCTCCCTTCAAACGCTTGAATCGACCAATGAATGCCCCTGATTTTTTGAATTGTAGAATAGCCGCACAAGCGTAGGCCTTGATTTCAGGAATTTCCGAGTTATCAAAAAACAAACTCATTTGATGCCACTTTCTAAATGTTCGAACAGTTTTACGAACAAACAAGTATATCCAAGAATAAATCGAACAAAACATTTATCGAGAATTCATTTCAACAGCAAATTGGCTGCGGTTTGTGCTATGGTAGCCAATTTTCTGCAGAGCAGAAAAATTTCTAATATAATTTTAGCAGTGATCGAGAAAATGGAACAACGGCACCGCCTCGGCGTTCGAGTCCAAGCTTTACCCGAAGACACGTTTTCTAAATGTTCGAACAGCAGCGAATTATAGTTTTCCATTAATCAAACGAGCCATTGGTCCAAATTGTTCAAGCAATTCTTCGAAAGCGATGCTCGACCTCAACTCGACCTAGCACCATCGCCACTGGGGTCCTCTCATCAATGAAGTTCCCCGTGAAGGGCATCAATTTCGGCCAGTACCTGAGATTGCGCCACTTTGTCAAGGATGGTCAAAAATAAGCTTGAGGCACCTCCGTTCACTAAGCCAACTCAAGGTGAGCTGAAACGTGTGGTACGTCATACACATGCATACACATGCATACGTCATACACAACATCAGACAGGAAACCCCACACACCACACTCACTATTACAACTGAGGGTCTCACTACCAGATATACATTGGATCCGAATACACCGCTTTCTGATATCCGATTCGGATACCCTGATCCGAATCATCCAAAAATCCCGGTCAGAAAAATTTCCGTTATTCGAATCATCCAATTATCCGAAGATTTTCGATCAGATTCGCTGTATCGAATGAATCATTTTTGGATATGCCGACCTGAATCATCCAAAAATCGGAGGTCCGCAAAATCGTCGTTATCCGAATCGTCCGAAAATCCAGGGTCGGCGAAATTAGAGTTATCCGAATCATACATTTATCCGAAGATTTGCGATCGGGTCCAAGGCGATAACGCTTTTTTCGCGGGCCGCTAACTGCGAGCACCATGGATACACCAGGAAACCCAATGTCGCAGTGAGATATTGCCGATGATGTTTCTTCAGAATTTCACTCAACCATACACATTTCTTTATGGGATCTGGTCTTGATGGATTTCTTGATGATGCGAAAAGGATAGAGTATTCATCACGCGACAATGAGAGAAGCGCAAGCTCACAAGGGAAGTGTCTGAACGGCGAGAACGAGTACTATAGGGAGAATCTCCGTCCTCCAAATATTTAGTAACAGAACATGTTTTGTTTTTGCAAAATCCTTTAAGCAAACGAGTAGGAGGGTTTAATGGTTAAGGGTCCGCAGAGCGAGCTTACCATAGTGGTGCAAGATGCAACTGTAATAAACCTGTCCCCTCAGGTTTATTCACGTGTAGATCATACGGCCTCTTAGGCCCTTACATAACAAAACATAGCGATAACACGAAGGTTTTATTAACAGTAGGAACACATGTGGACAGAATTGAAGTCGCAGATATAAGGCCTCAGGGGGGGGGGGGGGGGGGGAGGAAAAGGGAGGATCGAGGCTTAGGAGCTCCTCAAGGGCGAGGAGGCGCCGGAGCAGAAACCACACGGCCGGCGATCAGACTAGGACGAACCCCGCAGCATTCGTAGAGGTGCTTTTATATCCTTCAGCCAGTGGGACGAAACAACGGCTGTCACTGTTACAACATGCTGAAGACACTCGAGAGTTGATTCCGAATAGATGCCTACGCTCATTACATCCTACCCTATTTGGAAGTCCCTGTCCCCAGGGACTGAAAGGTGGAGAGAATTTCGTGAATTCTGCCGTACGGAGCGAGCACTGTTCTTCCGATCACATGTTGGCATTCGTGGTGACTTTCCGTCCCAGTCGAGAGTGAGAAGATGCATAATAGATACCTGTCGTAAATGTCGTCGTTACTCGTTTGGTGTAGAGCTTGCCGAATATCATCGTCAGGAATAGCAGATCAGTCGTGTAGTTGAAGTGATGAAGGGATATGTAGGTGCTTATGCTAATTAATATCTTCAGCCAGAGAGTGAGTAGACAAGGGAAGTACGTAGAAGAGAAAGGTTTAGGAAGGAGGGGGGGGGGGAGCGGTACTCCTGGTAAAAGTGTAACTTGAAGCAGTTGCTTCCAGTGGGATAGTGATCAGTAGAGCTATAGTCAGCATCCGGAGCGACTTGGTTGATTGATGTGAGGCTGACAATCGGGGATGGCAAAAATAGCAGAGCAAAAAATGGAGAACAGGAGCGGCTCTCTGAGGGGGCGCGCCTGTCTATTCAAAAATATCTTATTGTAATACTACGAGGTTGGGAGAGGGGCATTCTATTATTGGGTGCAAAGCAGTTGGTCGGTGAATGAGATTAATTGCAGGTAGGACACGATGTGGAGTTACGCAAGTATCGGGCTGTAACACGGCAATGTGAATGTTCGCAGGATCTATTCCTAGGATAAAAAACTGGGCTTATGAAGGCAGCTGCCGTGTAAAAACGATTGCGAAAGACGCACGGAAGAAGAGATATTAATAGAACATAGATTATAGCGCTATGAGGAACTAAAAGGATGATGCTGTATTTTCTCGTCAATAATTAATTTTTTAATGTGTGACATTCCTTAGAATTCTAAACTTTTTCTGCATTAATACTTGGGAGAATTTGAACATTACAGCGCTTATTCCGGCACCATCATTATTCAATGAATAACTTTTATTGCACGAGGTGTGGTGCGGCCTGGCCAGGACTTGATTTGTTGCTCAGAAATAAAGATATGAGATTTTATTCAATTTCTGGTTAGCCTCGTGCTAGAGGGAGCAATTCATGCGCTTCTACTTCGTATAAGACGAAGGAAAAAGAGGAGAGTTTTTTTTTTTTGCACACTAGAGGTGGGAATGTCACAAATTTAGCTTTCGTACAAAATATTGTGATTGTGGCGCATCAACAAATTAGTTGGAAGAATTTTGGTCTGCTGAAATAGAAGGAGTGGTAAGGGGAGGAGTTCGTTCATTAAGGTTTATTTTAAAACCCTAGCCGGGACCTCCATGTAATAAACCTGTCCCCTCAGGTTTATTCACGTGTAGATCATACGGCCTCTTAGGCCCTTACATAACAAAACATAGCGATAACACGAAGGTTTTATTAACAGTAGGAACACATGTGGACAGAATTGAAGTCGCAGATATAAGGCCTCAGGGGGGGGGGGGGGGAGGAAAAGGGAGGATCGAGGCTTAGGAGCTCCTCAAGGGCGAGGAGGCGCCGGAGCAGAAACCACACGGCCGGCGATCAGACTAGGACGAACCCCGCAGCATTCGTAGAGGTGCTTTTATATCCTTCAGCCAGTGGGACGAAACAACGGCTGTCACTGTTACAACATGCTGAAGACACTCGAGAGTTGATTCCGAATAGATGCCTACGCTCATTACACAACCGTCGTGTACTGGGTGGCGCAGTGATAGAGGAGATGCCTCATGATCGTGAGCTCGGGGGGTTCGGTTCTCATGCTACGTCGCGTTCTTGTACTTTTACCATAGTATCGGATTTCCATAGAGATTTCCATACCTGAACTTGTTTTTGGAGTTTGATACGGCAAGATGTTTCTATTACTTATTATTTGTCGACATACCAGCAATATCCGAAATTTGCCAAATGCGATTTTATATGAAACTTTTACTCCAATAAATTGTTCTCATTGTTAATGTAGGAAATTTTGACGCAGTAACAACATGAAACAGCGGCAAAATGCCAGAAAAATGCTTCGAATGCAATTTATTAGTGTCGACGAGGTGAGTGCCACCAGTGTACTCACAGTGTAGGGGGGAGCCTCATGATCTTCGACTTGACCTACCACCTCGGTCAATATGGTCGCCTCTGTTATGCCTACAAAGTCGCGCGGTCATAACAAGGTGCTGCCGCCAACACTGCCTCTACAATGTCTACCAACCCTCGAGTGGTCATTCGCCTACTGACACTGAAGTGCGGACCTCCACTGGATGTTGTCCCTTCGACAGACGAGATGAATCTGACGGAAAGGATAGCAAGTCTCCTACAGTTTCGATGCCACAGCTGGAAAGTCGGCGAAGTGGAGAAGTTGGGGGTAGTGGAAGAAGAGGACTAAGAGTTTCAACCAGAAAAGGATTGTGCCGGACTCACGACGCGACTAACCAGTGAAGACACTATCACGTTTTAGGGAGGACAGATCGTTTCGGAGGAAATTGCTTGGCCATACTATAATTGTTATCCTATACAAGATTGAGAACTGGGAAAAACGGACTGTATCGCGTTTCCAGGCTTGGGCTGCAGCAGAGTACCAATTAGCAGGAACTGTGAAGCAATCTCGCAGCAGAGAAAGTACTAGCCACTGCTTTAGATTCCTCCGCAACAACCGAGATTGGGCGAAGCTGAAGTTTCTACGAAGAAGGTATGACATATACCACATGCGACAAAACTGGTTACTGCAAAGATCAACGAAGGTTCGTTGGAGCTGTGGCTCTACATACTTCTATTCGGAGGATTGTTAGCACTTCCAGGTGTGCCACTCCATGATCGAGATCTTAAGAGGCTAATTAAAAGGCCCTAGTGATTGATTAATCGCAGCTCGCCGGCATAGTTAGGGGTTTTTGGGTCTCTGACAGTTGGTTGAACCATTTCAAGCGGCATGCTGGATTGACTAAGATCAGGGTCACAAAGTTTCCTCGAAAGAAGGCTTTCTCTGACCAGGAAAAGATTAACGACGCTGCCCAGAAGCTTGTCGTGAAAATACGACATGAAATGAACACGCACCCTCTCAACTGTTTCGTCAATATAGATCAATCTAGGATAAATAAGGAGATAACGGTGAGGTAATAAAGTCATTCAAAATATAAGGAATCTTCTGTAACGATAACTTATAGTGCCTATCCTTTAACGTCACGGTGCCTGTCCTTTAACGATGAGAAGAAGACCGTGCGTGTGGTGCAGTCCTCATCAGCTGTCACCCACAGTCTGACCGTTATGCCGCTAATGTTCGTCTTAGGCAAGTTAGGAAGCGTCCTTTTCGTTCAACTTCAAGAACCGGGAAGAACCTTTCTATAGAGAGGCATCTTCGAGACGCGCAATTTATACGTCGTCCATGGTTCTTCACATATTATGACGACGAAAAGCATGCTCTTCTTCTTTGAGCATGTGTTTTTTTTTCCACACATCCCCGACAAGTGCAAGCGTCATCTTGATTCTCGGAGCGGCTTCTCTAACCACACGGCGATCCGGTCTCTCATGCCATCTAGAAGGAGCTTGGATATTCGGACAATACCGTCAGGCGCTACAAGTCAAGTACAACCAGACGACGTGGGATTTTTTTTAGCTACATGAAGTCTCTCATGAAGCGGTTCCACTCGTCTTGTCATTGTCCACGATCTTCCCTTTGACTTGCAGAAAAGGGTAGATATCTTGAAGGTAGGAGTTTGGGTGGCAAACTACTTAAAACTGAATAAAATGTTTCTAAATTTGAAGGTCGTGTCACTGGTGTATCGACTGTTATGCCATCCTCGTCTGGAAAGGCTGATTGACTTCGCGTGGTACAAGGCAGGCTATTTGACGACATATCCTGGTTGGTTCGGAAACCCGAGTGGAATGGCATTCCCGGAGGACCTCAACCCATGTGATGTGTCAGGATGTGAAGAAACTGTAGCCTTCATACGTTTCCCATACTGTGCTCGATCCTACTGTTTTATGCACTTTGTGCCTGTGTATCATTGGTGCTGAAGTTATTTCATAAATATTTCATATATAATCGCATTTGGCATATTTCGGACATTGCTGGAGAATTACAAGATGTCGACGAAAAATAAGTAGTAAAAATACCGCTGCAAACGCCAAAAATAAGTTCGGATATGGAAGTCTCTATGGAATTCCGATACTGTGGTAAAAGTGCAAAAACGCGAAGTAGCATGGGAACCGAACCCTCGATCTCATGGACATGAAGCAGCTCCTCTACCACTGCGCCACCCAGTCCACAACACCGGCATCTTGCGCTGCCGTGGTAAGCTCGCTCTGCGGACCCTTAACCATTACACCTTCCTACTCGCTTGCTTTAAGGAGTCGGCAAAAACAAAACATGTTCTGTTACTATTTGGAGGACGGAGACTCCTCTATAGTACTCGTTCTTGCCGTTCCGGCGTACCGCTCAGACAGTTCCCTTGTCAGTAGTGACGGGAATGGTAATTGTCAGCCACAATCTCCACCTGTGTACGCCGTACAAACAACGACATATACATAGAAATGCTATCTTCTCCTTCCAAAAATAAGCGGAATCAGATTCTCTCCAATTATTCAAGGGCTTAATTGAGGTGAATTTGGGGAATGACTCACGCTTGAGAAACGCAACTATATGACGCGTATTATTTCTCCAACTATTGAAAGTCGACAATTCTTACGCATTCCCATCCAGACCTGCGATTTTCCAACTAAACTTTCAAAAATGCCCAAGAACTGACATGGTGTCGATAACAGGGTTCCCGCTTAGGATAGAGCACCGTTTTGCCATGCCGTCAAAATAACATGGTCTCCTCCATTATTCAGCGCGGTTTTTAGAGGTGTTGAACGTCAAAATCATACAAAGGAAGATTCCGCAAAATTTCAGTAATGGCCTCGAAGTCTCATCCACTTGGTACGATTTTCTTAATGATCTAATTCAATTACAAAAAAGGTTAAAGGTGATGTTAATCTACTTTTTTCGGTTGCGGTACGATCCGATGGAGTAATCAACATTTAGGCGGTGCGCGAACCCAGAATCGATTCGTAGGAAGCGCAGGATCGATGTCTCCAGTCCGCTGCGCTGCACTCGTCCACCCTGTTCGATCAAATTAGTCATGAATTCTGCAACTCCTATAGATGAAGTGAGTCTACACAATGAATGGCAGAGGCGCATCTACTCGATACGAATCGGATGCTGATGTCAACGAATTGTCTCAAGTATCACCTGCCGAAATCACTATTGAATATTGATTAGTAGAAAAACGGAGCGAATTAAGATGTGAAGAAAGATGGACAGTACCCACCCCTACAACGTAGCCTTCTCATTGCACGAGGAGACAGGCTGTGCCTCACAAAATCGGACACAAAGCACTCGGGCTCTCCCATCTGAAGCTGTATCAATCTAAAAAGGCCCTTTAACGATACGTTGATTGAGTTACTTACTGGAAAACTCTCTCGCAGGTCCAGTCGACGAAGGAATTCAACACATTTCCATGGCACTTTCGGATCGAACGTAAACCTTAAGCGGCACACTATCCTGGAAATCACAAAATTAGAGGCAACAACCAGGGTAAAACACGATCATTTCAACGCTCGGAGAGTTCTGGCTCCAGATATCTAAACCGCAAAAATAAAATAAAAACTCAACTAACTAACTTTGATAACGACGATACCGTCGAAACGTCAGGCGTAATAAAGTTGAATTACCAAACCTGCGTGGCACAGAAGATTTGAAGCTATTCTATCAGAAATGCCCAGGCTTTATGACAGTCGATCATGGACACTTATAAAAAACGCAGTTTTTGCACACAACTACCCCAAAGAAAGGCTCCACCAAACTATACTGCTTAACGAAACTATTAGGTCGGTCAGAAAGTTTTGAGTCGTTTAACATTTGTCTTCATTACTCTCTCATTCAACATATAATGGAATCCGCCAAACAATATGATCACCACCGTTAGTCACTATAGCTTCCACTTAATGGGCAGGTGAACGATTTCCTGATCCTGGAACTAGGGAGAGTGGGCGTCAAAGAAATCGCTTACAGCCCTTTCAACATCCCCATTGGCTTGCGTCAGCGGCTTTTTTGGGGCCAGGACGCGTGTTAGAATCGTAGAGGACCTAACAAGGAAAGGTCCCCAACTCAAGGTGAGCTTTTGCGATGCTATTTTGACAGGATGCAGGGACCTGTGATCGGAATCCAGAGCCGCAGTTGTTTTTTGTTGGACGCTTTTTTAAAGACTTGAAAAGGAGGTTTGAAAGCTTGCGCGCAACTATCATCAACTCCTACGACACCCGATGAGATATACCTTGGCGGCGCAGTTGGTAAGAGTGCTAACTCACGAAAGCACGTCGGCGGGGTTTTGAGTTCGAGTCCGCATGTTGTGGATATTTTTGCAGATATTAGTTTGTTGCTATTACGCCTTCTCACGATCACAGGAGTCAATATTGGACCATCAATGCTTATAAATCAAGAAGGCTGTCTATCAGCGACTTCATACGTGTTAGTTTTTCAACAATGCCTGTTTGCACCAGAACCATATCATACCATATCTCCAATAATACCGTAACTGCACACAAATAAGCGTACCTTAAAAGGACTCCTCCTGGACGCCATATATGAAGATATCACTTGTCAGGAGGAAGATGCGGCTCAGATGGGGGGCGGATCGAACTTACGAACGGTCATCGCGGCTGCGGCACCCACCGCCGCGCCGTAACTAGCCCCTGCTGCGGCGCCGCTGACCACCGTCGCATATGCGGAAGCCGCTGCCGCGAACGCGTCGATACTTCTTTGGACTTTGCATGGTCCATTCGAGTCTCGTCGCAACACTGCGGGTGGTAACTTCCGAATCCATTTTGGGAGAGTCGAGAACTAGCGGAATCTTTCACTGTGTGGGACGTCCCAACTGAGGTTTGCCTTCGAAGCCTACGTCTCCTCCTTTCAAGCGAATGAACCAGCACTTGGCAGCGTCGATGGATATGGTGTTCTCTATCACGTGCTGTTGATGTTCCGAACAGTTACCATCGCTCCTGTACCTCAACGCCATTCACAGAAGACAACGGCGGTACATGCCGCAAAGGCAGGGTAGATGATTGGCTGCCACGATTACGGTAGAAGCAGCGGCGCGTTACCGTACCTCCGCGACGTGCACCACGACGGTTCGATGGTGCCCTTGTGGAATTGATAACGTAATTGAAGTTAAGGAAGGCAACGTGGCTACATATACCTATCACGGAGAGCTATTGAAAACGATCTGCACTTTCCACATGGTGGATAGCACCGGCCAAGAATAGAAAGCTCTGAAACCTTCGGCTCAAAAATTTCTGACCAACCTAATAGAGAGACACAACAGGTTTTAAACAGCATAGAAATCGGCTAGGAAAAAAGCTGCATTTCGATAAAGTTTTAGGAGTATTTCAGCAGCTAGGTTTGTTTTCAGGTGGTTCAACTTCTTAACGGTGACGCTTTCGATAGTTTCAGCTGTCGCGCGCACCCCACATCAGGCTTCTTGGTCCGGATTCAATGCAATAACGCTTTCAATCTCAGACGGCAGAGTGACTGCTGCAATATTAAGGGATAGTTACCTTTAGCAGCGTATTTGGGGTACATCATCACTCCCTTTTCAAACCTTCTTTACAGGCCGATTTGCTTTAGGGAGGCCACATACGCTTAACATAGAACCATATAATAGTTCCAACAAAACGAAAATTATCATGTCAGCAGCGAGGTGCGGTACAAAAATTGCTTTCTGCAGTGAAGAGAGTGACCGAATCGAAGTGGTAACACTCAAATGATCAGACTACGAGACTACATAGACGCCCTTGCGTTCTGAACTTTACTACCGCGTTCATGCCTTTGATTTTTTCCATTGTTTATTACCTTCCCTTCAAATAGGAACATTTATAACCTCGACATGGTAAGCGTCTTTTTCACAACGCTACAAATTTACCCACCCACATAGGTATATGTGAAGAAAGGCTGTCAGCACAAACCCGGTGGCAGAAAAAATTTCCTGGTTAGGAGTTATCACCTTTTCCAGTCTTTGCGTGCTCAGTGCGCAAAAAATATGACACGATTCTATGTGCGAACAATTTCCGAGACATTTAAGAACTTGATAAATTACACCGTTTGTTAGGAAGTACCCTTCTCCACAGTGTGGCCGAAAGACAACAACGTGGACAACGCTGCCCATTATTGCATTGGTCTGCAAGTTTATGTGACGATGCACACTTCCACACGAACTTTATTTGTTAGCCGATATGATGGCGTTTATTCAGCGTCCCGTCTATACGATATCCTCCGATTAGGCGCGTCCTTATACTCGCATCTCGACAATTCATCGGAAGCCTAGCAAAGTATGGACCTGGCTTGACAAGGCGATTCATGGACGTTTCTCCTCAAACAGCTAAACACCAGCCTCAATACATGTCCTTCACATCGGCCTCTGCCGCCTTCAACGACTGGCGCAAGCGGTGAGAGGAGCAGAAATCCCAGTTTGTAGAGGATATCATTAATTCTGGATGAAGACGACACGAGCATAAGACCCAGGGTACTGCTCCAGGCTTTATACCTACAACGCCAGAACAGTCTCCTTAAGCGCCGACCCACATGCTCATGGAGCAGGACATACCGGGCTCCACGTAAACGCCCTGGAGGAGCCAAGGTTAGGTGGAACGATGTGTGACAGAGAGGCGGAACACTCGTCACTCGCGATTCGTGGAGAGAAGGCAATGTAGCAAGAGACGAGGCCGCGAGCAACGATACTCACTCGCAGTCATGCGTGCGGTAGCGGTGCGGCGCGGCTGGCAGGGCCACCTCTAGCCATGGCAGGAACGCGTACGAGTTGTCCGATGCGCCTAGCGTGCTACAGCGCGATGCCACGACCCAACCTACCATCTAAACAATTGGAGAACTGGGGACCTCAACGCAACCATGGCGGGATACAAGGTCTTCTGTGGTTCACCCACGCAGTCCTATGAAAATACACGAGAGCTTCTGACTTAAACGATCAGGAGTGGTGAGAGACCTTAACTACGTCAAATGAGGTGAAGAAGGCAGAACTAGCGAAGATCATCTGAGGATCAAAACGAAAAAAAGACAGCTTATATTATTAAATGATGGTGAAACATCCTATTAGCGAGAAAAAATTGTGTAGTCTCGTCCCAAGACAGTGTATGATGCCTTATGCACAGATAGTCCAACACTGGTGTGGAAAGCTTCTATAGGCTACCTCTTCCATTAGATTGTCTACTGATATTAGAGAGCTTCTATCGTGCTGCCAGATTATTTTTATATTCGTATTACATGAAGGACCTTTCGTGGGCTTATAGTGAGGTCCCAAAATCCTTTTAAGATTCTGACTTGATGTTTGGATCTGTAATCAGGCAGATTTTTCACCAGGAATCCTTAAATCGCAAAAACTTTTTGCCGGTCTCCGGGATATTGAATAATAACGTTCGATGAATGCTTTATGCATTTTAAGACTTTGGACCTATGATAAGAAAAGAAGGATGGCAATCATGATCGCGAATTGAAAGAAATTTGGGAACATCCACAAAAATACCACCAAATCCAATTTGTATAGGCTTGCCAATCTTGTATGTATTCGGTATCTGAACGAGCAGTATGCTCTCTAATCGCCCAGCAGTTGCAGGCAAGTGTCGAAACACACTACATTCACTTTTAAAACGAATAATCCAGTTTAATAAGAATAGTGCACCTTTCCATTTTTAGCATACAACTCTGAACATAAAGGCTTGTTCCCCTTATCGTATCGCAAGGCTAGCTATCGACGACCGATCACTAAGACACTGTTTTTGGATCATCTCCTCCATTTTCATTCACCAGTTCCCCTTCCGCCCATTTGACTGGTGAGCACGAGCATATCCTCATTTAGTCCACTCCTCAAGACAAGATTAAGCCACTCTATAGTCGTCCCACCCACGGCTGCGAACAGTCTCGGCACGTTCGCGCAGAACTCGCCCTCTCCGCCAAGCACCGTGGACTCCGCCCGGCGCGAGCACGTGCGCGTGACCGCACGCGTCGATTTGAGTATCGCTGCCGCCCTCCCAAGTGACGAGTGTTCCGCCTCTCTGTTACACATCGTTCCACCGAGTGACGAGGTGTAGCCTTCATCGTACACGCATATGTCATCCATCAACCCCATCCTTTTATCATGTTTGGCCATCCTTCCTCGACATCAGTAATCGTATCAGGAGCCGATCAGCATCATCACCTGCTACTCATCGACGTCGGCAGCTGAGAAGAAAAAAAGGAGGAAACATCGGCAAGTGGAGCAAGTCGCGCACTGCTTTTCTTCATGAAAAGAGCTACAGAGAAGGTCTTCGAAACTACCGTCATATATGCCTGTTGAGCGCACTCTTACAAATTGTTCATGAAGATCTAACTCACATTCATATCTGCGAAACTAAATTAAGAGTATGTCGTGGCATTGGAGCCACAGCTACCTGATAAGCCGACCCCGTCGGGTCCGCCCACGAGACCAGACGACGTTCCGACGCCAGGCTGCCTGCCTGCTTCTTCCCCCCCCCCTTTATGTAGATAATGATACAGCACAGTCATAGCCATATCATGTCAGTATAGTCAGTAGATATCCTTTGATACTCATCACGTTCTTCTATCGCCATCCACATTCCAAAGAAAGAAGAGTAATTTGTTGTTCGTAACTAGTGTAACTAGTTCAACGACAATCCGATACCTTGGAGACCGTAATGGATGCACAATGTGGACACGGAGTATAATGGCGATGGCGACGAAAACAATAACGATGGTACCATGAAGACAACTTCATGCTGGGCTATGCTGGCTTGCGCTCGAGGACGAGCTTCTTCAGAAGAGGGAGATGTCGTGGCATTGGAGCCACAGCTACCTGATAAGCCGACCCCGTCGGGTCCGCCCACGAGACCAGACGACGTTCCGACGCCAGGCTGCCTGCCTGCTTCTTCCCCCCCCCCTTTTATGTAGATAATGATAAATGATAAAAGACACTATTTATGTCACACAGAAGTACCTAGACTCCTCCCGGCTAATCATGTAAGATCTGTACGATCTAGCCATGATAAGTAACCTGTGGAGTATGCTGGAATTTGCAAGAGACTCAGCTGCATGGATCTCCTCCACATCATCTTCGGGATCATTATGGTTAGCAGAGAATCCCGTGTGCTCCAGCTCTTCTTCGACAACTAAGGACGCATTCGACAGTGTTAAAACGAGCGCCATTCTCTCTGCGCTCATTGACCAAAAGCGGATTCGCCTTACGTGAGAATACAGCCGATTGTAACGTGTAGCGAAGCGCTCGAACGCTGAATGCAAGACCACGGTGCAGCTGTCCTACCGCTCCCTTAACCCAGGGAAAGGGCTGCGACAAAGCAACATCGTATTCCCGAAGCTGCTCGTCGCCGCGCTACAGTGCATAACGAAGTCGCTCGACTGGCAACAAAAGGGCACACATACTTGGGGGGAGATTTTTCGCAAATCTTCGTTTTACTGGCAACATCATACTCTTTTCGAATTCTATCGCGGAAGCAGAGGAGATGCTTGCTGACTGCGTTAAACGAAGCAGAGAAAATGATACGACTGCGAATTAACCGGAGGAAGACACAGTTCATGAAGAACATCTAATGCGAGGGAGTAGCTGAACTGGAAAGCTCTCAGCTCCCTGATATTGTGCCCTACATAAGTGTGCATTTAGTTCGATGAATATGGGGAACGATGAAAACGAAAGGAGAGCTGATATGAGGCGGCGAGCTGGATGTGCCGCTTTCGGACCTCTCAAGAAAGCTGCAAACCATCTGATCTACCCGGACACCGAAGCAAACCTCGATCCGAAACTTCCCTCTAGGCATTGTTAGGCGGCGAAGAGGTTGGCCGACACTTTTCCACCGTCGACGGCATTAACTACCATGCGCAGAACATTAGAGCGTTGTCTTCTGAATAAAAATAGCGAATTCGTCACCAAGCCCGGCTTCGCAGCTCCGACATAAGGAGAATCTCTCATCTTTATGACTCAGCGAACTACTTGGGGAAGGATGCCTGTGGACCATCATCTCATCAGCTTCACCAAGTTCAAATGAAAACGGCATCCTGGAAAAACGCACGGATGCGATGTTGAGGCCCTCACCACCAGCGAAGAATGATCTAAGTATCTAAACTAAGCATCATATTTGTACTTGTGTATTTGCTTTTTTTGTTTTTACGCTGTATGGTTTGGAACGTAGGATACTGCATACCCTGCATGGTGCAACACTGAATCCCAACTGAGAGAGGAAACCACCAAAATGCATACAGTCAATTTCAGATAGTTGAACAGAGAAAAGCTCTCTGCTTGAGAAATGACGGGAAATAAACCATTTTCCAGTCCTCCACCTGAAATACATAACTTACCGGTTATTCACCAGGCATTCCGCCTCTTGTCGCGTCATATTGATATGTCCTAGTGAGTGATCACTTACAATCGCTCTTCCATCGGGGGCAAATGTATAGCGATCCGTTCCACAAGCCGCTTCAATCTGTAACATCGAAAACTGAAGTGTCACGGATTTTTCTGGCGTAAATATAGTTTGTAAATTCTAACGTAACCTGCCCACCTCAACGTAACGATACGAACACATTGTATAGGCTAACGGATAAGCCAGACTATCAGGCCGCTTCACAAAGCAATATGACAATTCAGGCTGTTTTTTGTTTTCCACAGTACTGAAATGAAAAATAACACGTAAACGTGGTTCCAACTGATAACAAAGGCGAAAAGGTAGCGGCGCGGCAAACATAGGGTTTGTCAGGCTTCGACATCCTTAGACAGGGCCAGCTACTAAGGTTGGAAGTGAGATAAAATCAAGTGGGACAACAAATGTACTAAAAAGTGCTCTGTCCCCAAGCTAATGTTTTCGTACGCCTCTTGTGCGGCAAGAATATGTAACAGACCTGAAAGTTTTTGCTATAGATCTTCACTCCAATCAAAACGACAACAATTTCATAATCATTCAAACGGTGTTAAGATTTTTGATTAACCCTACTTATTAATTTCTCTGTTTGGTAACAAAAGGGTAAAGGGCGTCTTTACTTAATCCCCTCTGGGATGACGGTCGTGTAGAAGGTCGATGTGTCGAGCAGAACCTATCCGACTGGAGGCTAGATGACGCGACATAAAACGGACAGTCATATGTTATCATTATGTTTTGTATAGTATTATTGCATTGTGCGCAAACGATGTTATTAGGTTGTCAAGAAATAAATCGGCGTTTTGCATTTGTTATTATTCGAGTACATTTTTTCCAATAAAGTATGTTTTATACCTTGTAGTGTTATATACCATTGGAAAGCCAAGTTCATGCACTCCTTAACCATGTCTTCGAGTTTTGTATAGAACATAAATTTCCACAAATTTAAGCTTTGCCGTTTCAGATGTCTGAACGCAACTTTCGACAAATTTTCTTCTACGAGTCCAAACTTGTTACAGTGCAGCTGAAACGACCCGTAACATCAAGGCTGCATTTGCGGAGAATTCTGCAAAGGAACGTACAATTCGCCACTGGTTCGAAAGGTTTCGAACTGGAGATGAAACTCTCGAAGATGAGGACCGAGGTAGGCCGCCATCACTCCTCACTCAAACTCGTGGTGGAGGCGGATCCGCGTCAAACTGTGAGAGAGCTAGCGCAGCCTTTCGGCGTTGACGGCAGCTCTATCGGTCGCCACTTAAATGCGATCAACAACAAAAAAAGAAATTGCATAAAAGAATTTCGCACGAACTGACCGCCGGACAGATGGTGAAGCACCACGACACCTGCGTTTTGTTAAGGCTGCACAATTTAAGGGAGCCTTTTTGGGCAGGATCGTGACGAAAAATGGATCCTTTGTGACAATCGTCGTCGCTCTGCACAATGGCTAGACAAGATTGAGAGTCTCAGGGAGGTGCCGAAATCAAGTCTCCATCCAAAGAAGACCATGGTGAACAACGGCTGGTATAGTCCATTAAAAGTTCTTGGAGACTGGAGAGACTATCACAGCGGAGAAGTACATACTGTGCCGAAACCGAAGTGATGCACCAGAAGTTTATTGAAAAACAGCCTGTTTCGGTCAATCGAAGAAGCCCAATCCTACTGCACGGCAACGCGCGTCTGCACGTTTCAAAAATTGTTCAAGAACTGGATGACTTGGAATATGAAACTCTCCCACATCCAGCATATTCACCAGATCTGTCCCCTACCGATTAACATTTTTCCAAGCATTTAGATTGTCCCGTGAAGGATAAAAAAATTCAACAACCAAATTGATGTCGATATCAACGCTTGGCCTCCAGAACTCCGGATTTCTAGGCTGCCGGCATAAATAAATTTGTTTCTTATTGGCAAAGATGTGCTGATTCTAACCATTATTACTTTGATTGATAAAGTTCATTCTAAGCTGAGTTATTATAATTTGAATATTCGAGTTGTAAACTCCCATTTAATTTCTCGACAACCTAATATTTATTGATTTATCGCTATTATCAGAGGGCACGTGTAGCGCAGTTGAAGGAGGCGCCGGCTGTCGCGTGCAACCGATACCAGGTTCCTGGCTATAACTTCCCGTAAAGGCCAACAAAACCTTCCATCCCTCCGGGGTCGGCGAATTGGTACCAGATTGTCTGGGAAGGATAATGCGCTGACCTGTTCATCGGCTGGCCACCGCAAGTCATTCATTGTGTGGCCAAATACGCATTCAAATTGCCTCCACGACATCCCGTAGAACTAGAATGCGTGGCGCATCCCAAAAGGGATTAAGTAAAGACGCCCTTTACCCTTTTGTTACCAAACAGAGAAATTATTAAGTAGGGTTAATCAAAAATCTTAACACCGTTTGAATGACTACGAAATTGCTGACGTTCTGATTGGAGTGAAGATCTATAGCAAAAACTTTCTGGTCTGTTACATGTTGAGATTCCTGACGACACATTGATTGCCACTTACATGGAGTTCGACAGGGTCCACACCGTTGCACTTCCCTAGCCACCACAACGGGACACGCCACGTGGGCCTACGACGAACGGTTCGTGATCCATTTGACAAGTCCTTTCTAACATGTCGGATTTCCGTATTGCAAGAGGCTTCGGACTCTTCCAAGAAGTAGATCCGCTGGGACTATTTTGAGCGTCGCTTTGTTGCAAAAAAGTAGATCCCAGCCCTCGATATTGTGTTCTTTAGCTAGAACACAATGATAAACAATTTAGAAAAACGCTTCCGCAACAGTTCCATAAAGATACCACCACTTTGAAAACGCACTTTACATTCTCTCAAGAATAATTAGTTGTGCACCGAAATACTGCCGACTTACACTTAACGCAGTCTAGGTCCACTTCCTCCCCACTGTGCCTACTATGAAGAATCGAACCCAAGATTCGAACACTTCATTAGAATATGTTAAGGAAGAAGACACATTACCTCACGCGTTGACAATAGGCAACTGGTATACAACGAAAAAAAGCATCCAAGACGGAGAGCCGTCATAAAGTGGCGAGAATGGAACTTGAGCAATTATCCTCGGGAGGAGGCTGTATCAGGAAGAGGAACTTGGATCTGACGAAGATTCCCCTAGTCTGAGCCTTTTCTGATCTATCCTAGTTGGTGGGGTCACTGTTACAAAACTGGAATAAAAGATAGCAGGTTGGTCAGTGAGGGGTACGAAATTGCAAAGAAATGCCTCCCGTTCAAAGGCTATTTTAATGTCATTTTCAGTTTACCCGTGGTTGCACCCCCCCCCCCCCCCCCCCCCTCCCTCTCCGACTTCGATATGTAGATCCCCGATTTCTATATGGACCTGCATCAAAAGACTGTGATTCCTTTAACAACAGAGTCTAAGGAGTTTTCAAAGAGGAAGATCCGTTGAGTAGGAAAGTCTATGGATAAAGGGTAAAGGATAAAGGATGGCGTTACTTAATCTCTTCTGGAATACGTCACGAATTAAAATTCTACAGGATGTCGTGGAGGCGATTTGAATGCGTATTTGGCCATACAATGACCTGCGGTGGTCATTCGATGAACAAGTCAGTGCTTTTCCTTCCCAGACAAGTCTGGTACCATTTCACCGACCCCACAGGGATGGAAAGCTTGGTTGGCCTGGGCGAGAAATCCTAACCAGGAACCTGGTATCGGGTGCAGCCGACACTCGGCGCCTCCTCCGAGCGCACTACACGCGCCCAGGAAAGTGTAAAGCTTATGTGCCCTAAAAAATGATAGCTCGAACAAACAGGTCATGCTTAAACATCCAAAAGACTAACTTGAAGATCATAAAGTTGCCAAAAATTAATGAACTGCCCTTTTTATGTTCACCTAGCTATATATTAGGTTGTCCCATAAGTCTTCGCCGTTTTTTTCAACGATTCACTGCAGATTTCGCCGGTGCTCTCCTGCATAGCGCTGCACAGCTTTCGAAAGAGAATGATTTGCTCTATCAGAACATGTATTGCATTTCTTTCTTCATCATGAATTTTGTCAATTTTTAGGTCGTTGAAGTAAAAAGTGAAAAAGTAGCCATTTGCGCACTTGTTCTCTCCGCTTAGGTTTGTAATTTTTTGCGCAGTTTTTTTTCGAGCATTTGAAAGACAGTGTTCTGTACTACAAGAATATGTGTTAGTGCTATTTGCTCATTTGTCCTTTATTGATTTTTAGGTCATCAAATTGGGACGTCCGAAGGAGGATGGTTATATTTGCCGACAGCTCCTGCTCTGTGGTTGGACTTTTTGGGTTGGTGTTATATGTTATTCGAAAGAGAATGTCTTGCTCTATAAGAATATGTGTCGCGTTTATTGATTTCTTTTGAATATCAACAAAATGCCAAAAAGAGAAAAATCGTCTTCACCAACAACTCCTTCTCCTTCTTCAGTTGTTGATATTCGACAGAAATCAGCGTGAGCCAATAAACGCGACACAAATTCTTACTGAGTAAGACATCCCCTTCCAAACGACATATGACACCAAGCAAAAAAGACCAACCACAGAACCGAAGTTTTGGTAAAAATTCGGACGGAAAAGTCGGAATTCCCAATTTGATGGACTAAAAATCAATAAAGGGCAAGTGAGAAAATAGGACTAACACATATTCTTGTAGTACAGAACATTGTCTTCCAAGTGTTATAAAAAAACTGCGCAAAAAATTACAAACCTAAGCGGAGAGAACAAGTGCGCAAATGGCTACTTTTTCACTTCTCACTTCAACGACCTAAAAATTGACAAAATTCATGATGAAAAAAGAAATGCAATACATGTTCTGATAGAGCAAATAATTCTCTTTCGAAAGCTATGCAGCGCTATGCAAGAGACCGCCGGCGAAATCTGCAGTGAATGGTTGAAAAAAACGGCGGGGTCTTTTGGGACAACCTAATAATAACAAACAGCCTCAGAAAAGGCTTCACATTCGCACCAAAAATATGCTAACGCCTTGAAAAAAAACTACATTTAAGTTCACTTTCTCAACATACACTACATGCTATCAACAAAAATTATCTGTGCCAGCCACAAAATAACATGTAGACCGATTGACTGCTCGGTTACAGGAAATGAATTGAACGAAGGACATCCCACCAACAGGTATTGTAAGCTGTTTTCATTTCCCCGAGACTACTTCGACGATCCAAACCGAACTAAGCTGGAATGTGCCAGTTTAAAGACTGTACGATTTATTCGTCGTCAAGAAAAATCGTGACGAAAAAATGCATTCGAAGTGGAAAGCTGTGGATTTTAGAAAATGAAGAGACTGGAACTCCTATTTGGATCTAATGAAGCTTCCTCTCAGAGCTCAGAGCTAATGCCTACCAATTCATCAGGTCGGGAAGCAAAACGGAAGTTATTTGAGATAGAGATCGTGATAATCGTTATTGTGGCTTACATGGGGAGGGGACCGCATCAGGCAATCAGGCCTCATTGAATGAGCGTGCCAGCGGAGAACCGTGTACGGTCGGCGCCCTAATTGGCAGCGTGTGTACGGTCGGTACTATGATTGGTTATGATCGGCTGCTGTATCATTCTTCAAATAGAGTCACATTAACAAGTAGTGCCGAATTCGACACTGCTTGAAATGTTTCACAAATCAACCAGACTCTTTCAACTGTTAGGACATGATGGCACAGAAGGAATTCACTCGCCATAGTATCGTCAGCATCGCCTTTGTGACAAGCAAGATGAATTCGATGGAATATAAGGAGATGCAGAGAAACTGACAGATCATCGATGAGGAGAAGGTAGGGAATCTAATACACCTGTTTTGAGACTAAGTTAGGTGCACTATGTCATGGTTCCACAGCAATAATATCCCTTATCATCGTTGACCAGCTCTCAACCCTGGCACTCATATTGCCAGAGAAACCCTTTAGAGAGTTGAGGTTCCGAAAATTTCAAACACCTCAGACAGATAGCAACGGGTACGATTTGAAGGCTGTCGTTATTTATCGTGCAATACAAAATGGTTTAGACCAGTCTCTCCTCAAGCTCGGCGTCAGCCCGCTAGCAGAATGTGGAATACACCTTCTTGCGAACTACGCTAGTGGATTGCTAATCACGTTTATAACATAGTATTATATGTTTTGCTTCTTCGCAAGAACTATCCTTAGTTTGTCACGCATGTAGGCGAAAACCCGCACAGAGGAACTATGTAGCATTACACTTTTTGGAGCAGAGGAACGCCCATAAATGTTTTCGGAGGTTTGAAATTTGACACAAGTGCCCGTGCTTGGACTCTCTGCAAAGTTCGTATGTACATGAAGAAACAGTGTGCACTTTGAAGAGGAAGCCGAAGAGAAAACAGCGTTACCGCATATTGGCGTAGAACCACTGTCCTTTTTCGAGAATCTCGCACCCACGTTGCAATACCGGGCTTTCAATGCACACAATTCCGAAATCAGGGCTCCATGCCGCCGCATCGCGACCGTCATCGACACACAGCATTAGCGGACCACGATAGCTCTAAACGAACGCAGTTAGAAGCCGATGCCGCCTGCTCTGAAACAGCACTACGCGCACTTGTCGCTTCACCATTTTCCGGCGCTGACAGTCATCATATGAGAAACCCTAAGCGCAGAGAGGAGCTGCAGGCCTCGCGAACGATTCGACACTACAAATGGATCGCTCCAAAGCTGGCCATCTTTCTGGGGCGACCGAACTGCCACCAGGGTTTCTTGTCCGGCAAAAACTGCTCACTCATCAACCACTGTTTAGTGCATATACGCCCTCCCTAAATGGCTATGCCGCTCCCGCGCAACTCGTGCATAATTCCTCACAAAGCACAGATTTCCATGAAACCAACGAATCCTTTCTCAATGAAAACCACCGGCGCTTATCAGGAAGCAAGATAACGACAAAAGGCTCCGTAAAGAAAGCTCCCATAGTGGTCAAGGTCAGGAAAAGAAAATACGAACTCTATCTATCCGACAGCTTAAGTTTGCGAATTTACCGGTGATAGGCAAACACAAACCATGTCCTAATGTTCTGATGACGGTCCGTTCCTCAAACCTTAACGGCACTTTGCGCATACATATACTGTAACCAGCAACAGAGCAGCGAAATGCTCGAGACAAATAGTGGCGATCAATATCAGTAGAATGATTGACCTGTTCGTCGGTGGCGTTCAAGCACCATTGTTTCTGCGTCATTCTCAGTGTGAAAATGACATGAAAACATCCATCAACAAGACACAACACCACTTGATGGTTGGACCTAGAAACTATGCTCGAACACAGGAACACTGTATGAGTGGCCAAGTTCTAAATAAGATTGATAACGTTAGAGATTTAGGTTTTATTATAACTCGCAACCTGTCTTTTTCTAAGCAGTGTAGATTTTCGGAAAAAAACGCCAACTACCGCATCTACAATCTCTTCAGGACGTTAAAGTTTAACCTCCCTGATTTCTACGTACGCGCGTTGAAGACTTATGTACGACCTATTGTGGAAGCGGAGACATCGGTGTTTAATCTAACAATGAAAAAGGAAAGGATGTAGACCTTCTAGAAACCATTCAAAGTAGCTTCACTAAGAAGCTCATGATGAGATGTTTTTCAATGGATTACAATAATATTCCAAGAGGTCCGCAACGAGCTGAGCAATTTGGACTTCCTTCGCTGAAGAATATAAGAAAGATTGCTGATATTATGATGATGTACGAGATTCTTCCTGAAAAGCTATTCACAAAACCATCGGATCTTTTCGATGGGATACTGACAAGGTCTGTAAGAGGTAAACTGAAACTTAGTGTCTCGGTTGCTAAACCGCGTACCAGGGCCGATTTTTAACCTATAAAGCCCTCAACGAACTCAACCTTTTGCTTGGTAAGCACGAAGACCTGAGGGAACTCTCTGTTCAAACCTGTAGAAGGTGTCTCTCAAGGAAAAATTGTGGAGTTTTTTACTATGTCATACGCCTAGTTGGTGACGATGCTTTGTTTCACTCGGCTGATGCTTCGACTCACATATGTTGTTGAAATTGTGTGTTTGTGTTTTTGTATTGAATTGTTTCTTAATTTCCTCACGCTAGACTCTGGCCTACGCATTGAGTAAACAAATGAAATAAATAAATCAATATCGATCGGTGGGATTCGACACTTCGCCACGACATGGAGAAGGCTCATATAAGGACATCGGTGCGTGGGCAACATTCAAGGTCGGTGGGTATAGAGAGATTAACACCGGAAGTATATGTAAATAGGGTAAATTACGTAGGAAGAGGAAACAGAAACCATTTAATCCAGCGAACATCGAGTGGAGATCTTAGCTACGATTAGTAAGACCTCCAGCTACAATAAACTCTGGCAGACGGTCAAATTCCCGCTTCACTCCACTCCGCAAGATTGCGGCATGACTCTCGTTTTGACCTTCTAAAGAGGGCGTATAACTCCTTCTCAAAGGGATTTCAATCTCGTTGTGTCCTGAACCTAAGAATAATAAAATATGACTCCATTCGGTTGCGCTGGAAACGCAACTAAACAGTAATGTTTACAGGTAAAAGAGTTATAACAGCCATCCTTATATGTAGCTTCCACACAAGAAAGGTAGAGTCTTCCTTAAGAACATAATCTTGAGGCGGTATATAAGCATTTACATATCAGATAATTCTAGCCATATCTTGAGATGAAACGGCTGCAAATTTTGCACAATATAACGACGCCACAACATATTTTAAACGATCGAACCACACAAAACCCAAAGGCAGCATGTGTATAGCTTTCTGACCGAGCACTTTCACCAAAGCACAAACATTCCCGCTGGACCACCAACACAGCCATTCGTTGGGCAACGCTGCTCCACAGTACTGCTACGCACTGTCACGGTCCGTCGTAAATTCCATATGTGGTTATGATCCACTACAAAGTATAATTATGGCGAGATGTCCGCTAAAAAGTACTGAGTTCATAGAGCTGCTACAGTCGACAGATGCGCCAGATCGCGGGTGTATAAGGAAGCGATTTTTGGCCCTCTTCGTGTCCAGGCCAACCGCGCCGTGATCGCTACCGCAGCCGAGAGCTGGCGCTCGGCTTGGTTGGGAAGGACAAAACGCGTCCGCACCTAGAAATGACACGCGCCGAACTCTGTCTCCAATAATTATGGCGAGATGTCCGCTAAAAAGTACTGAGTTCATAGAGCTGCTACAGTCGACAGATGCGCCAGATCGCGGGTCGCGCTGCGCTTAACAAAATGCAAACTTGTTCTTCGCAAAAACTTACCACCTCACTCACAGCCTTCCGCCAGTTCGGCAGGAGGTTTCCCCTCATATTGCGCCTACGCTGGTAGCGCCTTTCCCTTTCACTCCGCTGTGTATCGAATTGTGCTCCAACTAAAAAGAGCATAGGTATAATGGAGCCGAGAGGTAGACAGGCACAGGCGAGTCTGCTAATGTCAACACACTCTGTACACCGAACGAAGACTGGCCCAAGTACTGCACAACCTTATCAGGCGGCTCCCTAATAGGAAGATGAGTTTTGTCGAGCCAATCGTCCTAAATCTAATGCTTTAAGTCGTGAGCACTGAACAACGTGATTAAAGTACCTGCTCCTTCAGCATCTGATCGCGATACGCCCTCCATACGTCATCGCTCGGCACCCTCTTTGAAAGATCGCACTTACGAAACTCAACCCCATTGCGGCGTGCTAGCTCCGACTTGTCTCTGCAATTGAAGAGGTGGTCAAAGCAGTCGGGAAATACCTCGAGTGAATGAAAAACGCTCCCCACCTATGAACAAACGTTGAGTATATTTCGTTCTCGCGCATCTTTTCGTGCTCGCCATTTAGAACCCTTCCACAAAGGCTGGACCACAGTGTTATGCCGTCGTGGCTGTCGTGATACATCACCCTGCTGATGCCGACGTATGTCCTCATCTTAAAAAGAGGTGAAACGTTGCACTGCATGTGATATGAAGCTGCCCATGATACACCAAGCGCCTACTAGCACAAATGACCATCGTTTTGATAACGACCGATTCAAGGGCTAGGTAACGATTTTATGTCAGCAGGTCATCAGCACAAGGACGTCACGAAACATGGACGTGATTTCCACGATTCATAACCGCAGACCCTTGTAAGTATAACGGTCAACGTATAGCGTCGTGAGTGTGCTGAAAACGGATTTCGACGTCAGTTTCTGAAGGCCCTTATCGAAATGGCGCTCTTCGGTGTAGACCTCACTCCACAGACCTTCATTTTTCAGCATGTTGCTATTGTAGAGCGAAGGTCTGCATTGTAATTACCAGCGCATGTGTGCATGGAATCAAAATAGACAGCGACCTTCCCATGGCTGGGGAACGATATGGTCAAACTTTTGAAGACTTACTGCCTCATCGTTTATTACTTACTTTACTTTGATACTTTGATGGTTTTTTGTCGGCTGGAGGTCTTCTCAGCGAGGACCACCACTCTTCTAGATCGCTCGATCTCTGGCAGCTTGCATCCAGTGAGGCAGACTCCGCTCTCTGAAACATCTTGAGAGTGGGTCTGCCCATCGCGTTGGCGGCCGTCCCAGTGCTCTCTTATGGTCTCTTGGGAGCCATTCTGTGACACGGAGAGTACATCTATCGTCCTTTCGTCGAATCAGGTGTCCGGCCTAGCGATGTTGGGTTTCTTCATGTACTTCAGGAGATCTGCTGATTGGACTTCTCCCTTAGCTCCGAACTTCGCAGGCCTTCTTGCCATTGCTGACGAAGGCTTGCCTTCAGAAGACACCTCTCCAGTGCACGATGCGTAGTTTGCATTGCTCTGGCGATTGTCTTGTTGTCGGGCCAGGTTTCCGTCGCGTAAAACACCGTACAGAGGCGTTCAATATCGAGGCCCTGAGGCCGGGATCCTTGACCTGATCGGTGACTTCGCGAATCGAACTGAAGGCTGCCCATGTTGCGCGTCTCCTGCGGGCGATTCCAGGAGCAATGTCGTTACCCTTGTTCAGCTCTCTTCCCAGGTAGACGTAGGAGTCGACCTGTTGTAGAGCGACTCCATTTAACCTTACGAGTCCCGTGTCACACCACTGGTTGACCATAAACTGCGTTTTGGACATATTCATGTCCAATCCAATCTTCATACCTGACACATTGAGCTCGTTCAGCATTTCCTCGACTTCTGCCGTGCTGGTAGAGATGAGAACAATATCGTCGGCGAACCGAAGGTTGCTGATCCGTTTACCGTCGACAAGGTAGCCTTTATCGTCCCAGTTCAAGTCTTTCATGGCATCCTGGAGTGCCGCTGTGAATAGCTTGGGAGAAATCGTGTCTCCCTGCCGTACCCCTTTCCCGATAGGAATTTTAAGCTTTCGATCGAACAGCTGGATGGTAGTCGATGTGTCCGAGAAGCATTCGTCGAGAAGTCTGATGTAGGGCGATGGTATACCAGCGTGCACAAGTGCGTTCAAAACGGCGTTGATTTCCACAGAGTCGAACGCTTTCCGGTAATCCACGAAGACAAGGACAAGTGGGAGGTGGTATTCGCGGCTCCTCTCGATGAGCTGTGAGACAGTCTGAATATGGTCCATGCAGGAGAAATCCTTGCGAAACCCTGCTTGCTCCACTGGTTGATATTCATCCAAGCAACCCTCCATGCGGTTAAGCAGTATCTTGGTGAAGATCTTGTACACAACCGAGAGAAGACTGATGGGTCGATAGTTGTTGATATCCTCCTGCTGACTTTTTTGAAGGTTAGAACTGTCTTCGATTCCTTCCATGAGTCCGGAATCCTACCAAGTCGAAGGTAGCGGTTGAAGTGCTTGGCAAGAAGTGAGCAGAGAGCACTGCCACCCGCATGAAGGAGATCAGCAGAAATGCCGTCCGGCCCGGGAGCAGTGCCCGTCTTCATCCTTCTGATGGCATGAGCAACTTCTGATTCCAGAATGGGAGGTACTTCCTCAGCTGGTGGCGTCAAGCATTTTGGGACAGTGATGGAAGAACGGAACAGATCTGTGTAGAATTCTTGAACGATGGCCTCCATCGCTCTTCGAGACGTTTGCGTTGTTCCATCCTTATCCACAAGGGCTGACATTATTGCCTTCTGATCGCAGAGATCTCGTTTGCAGCGCTTTATGCTTGAACCTTTCCCAGCGGCTTCTAACAGCTTCAATCTTCTGTAGGCTTGAATGGACTCCTTCACTGCAATTCGACAGGCCTTCGAGATGGTGACTTTTTCCAGATGGGAAGCATTAGGATCCAGTTTAACAGCTCTTCTTTGCTCCAAGAGCTTAATCGCATGTGCGTTGAGTCTTGAAGCAGACGGTGATGTGGCTCTGCAAGAGCTGCTAGCACATTTCAACAGTCCTTTGGAGAGAAGGTCGTAGTCTTCCGATGGATCTCCAAGAAGATTCCAATCATACGACTTTATTGCATATTCCAACTCTTCAGACTTGAATGTGGGGATCCTCACCGAGCCGGTTTATGAGTGTCACGCTTGAACATCCTCTTTTTGAGAGTCAGCTTCGGAAGGACAAGACGGTGATCCGAGCCGGTGTCAAATGAAGGCAGCACGGAGACGTCGAACAGACTCCAGCGTCTGTTTGTAAGAACATGGTCGATTTCCGAACGTGTTTCTCCATTTGGGCTTTCCCAGGTCCATCGTCGGTTTGAAGGCTTCTTAAACATAGAATTTCCATGGTAGAGACGGCACGCGGATAGGAAGTCTATCAGGCGTTCTCCGTTTTCGTTCCTTGAGGAAGTTCCATGTGGTCCTAACCTCCATTCGTCGTGATCATTCGTACCGACGATAGCGTTAAAGTCACCAACGACAACTTTGTAGTAGCTCTTCTCGTCGTTGACAGTCCTTTCGAACAGCTTGTAGAATTCCTCCTTTTCTTCATCTGTGGCCGCAGATGTTGGTCATATCCATTTATGATGGAGATGGTTCCTTGATCTTTGGTTTGCAGACGAAGAACAGCTACTCGCGGACTGATGATCTTGTAAGAGTCTACTAGGTGGTGCATTGTCGAATTGACGAGAAATCCAACTCCGCCAATATTCTTTCTGTCCACCTTTGCTCCGATAATGAGAAGCTTGTTGTGGTCGGTCCTTCTTATGATTTCCGTTCTGCCTTTCGTTTCCTGCAGGGCGATAACGTCGTATTTGATGTTGCGGCTTCTGTAAAGCAGTATCCGAAGATCCTGCTCAGATGCGATCGAACGACAGTTATAAGTGCAGACGAATAGGCAGTTTCCGTGTCGTGGTGGGAGGGAGTTTCCGGTAGTCCGATTCCAATGACGTCCTGATAGTTTAACTCCGAGATTAGATGGCCCCTCGCCGGAGCTGGATGCAACCGACGTCGTAGAAGTCCACCTCCGGCGCGCGGAGGACTGGGGCACGGGTTTAGTTGTTTGAGCCGTACCGGTGGTCTGGTTACCCACATGTTCCTGGCCAGGGATACAGGAGAGCCGCCCATACACGACAAAGCGTCGCGTACTGCGTGACCGTTTGTGCCGTTAGCCATCACAAAGTGATGTTCACGCCTTCACCGCGGTGAGGTGGCACATGAATAGACATCGTCTATTATAGCATAGAAAAGTGTAGGACCTCCGAAAAGCTTCTCCGAAATCGAAATCCCACAGGAGTTAATATGTTGCGCCACAATTCCAACAGATACACTGTACTTAAACTGCCGATCGTATACACTACTGTAAAAGCAATGGAAAACGGATTGGACAACTGTGGCCATTGTGTTCCGGCACTCAAAGTGTGACCTGAAGTGAAAATCAGGTGCACCCCTCGAAATGCTGAAATAAATCAACGAATTAGCTACTATAGGAAATCTAGAGCGGCCTGAAAATATACTGCGCCCTCCTAGCGCCTCCTGCTAGGAGCGGTTCTCTTTCTCTTTTGTGAAAATTCACGACAGCTAAGCACGGGCGAGTATCGTCAGCACAGCAGAGCACCTTCGATTGGCTATAAGGAAGCAGACGAGATCTATGATCGGTTTCGAGAAGTGTTAATCCCACTTTAATAACGGCCTGAAGTAATGGGTAGTAATGCGACCGACGTTTTTCCTAGAACAAGAGCGAGAACTACTGAGGAATTCAGGTCTAGAGGGGTGTCAAGGTGGGTAATTAACAGGAAACGTCCTCAGCGGTCTAAGAAACTTTGGAAAGGCCTATATCTCGTGAAATGGATTAAAATGCCGATTACAATTATGCTGACCAAAACTACCCAATTGATCTCGTGAGCTAACCCTCGCCGGTCAAACTTCCCTTTGTTGACTTCTCGTCGGGCAGCCAGATGCAGTGTGGGCGCCGTTGTGCATAAAAAGCACAGGTAAGCAGCTTTGAGTCGGCGGCGGCGGTGGGTATTGGAAGTGGCTGCGCTTTATCGTCGATGTGACCATCTCTTCTCATTTCCAGCACATTTTTGAACCAACGCTCGGTAACAATAGTCATTTACGTTTTCACACCTCCATCATGGTGTAAAGGCTGCAAATTCTGACTTCTACGAAAATCAAGTCAAGAACGGATTAGAGGATCGTGATCAGCACCTTAAATAGCTCCCATGCATAGTTTGGGTGAAACTGTGGGTGAAACTGGTTTCTCTGACCAGGAAAGTCTCTCAGGCGTATGTCTGAACTGCGAAAACGAATACCACTGTGAGATTCCCCACCCTTCAAATAGTAGGGAGGGATGTTCCATTTTTGCAAAGTGCCTGAAGCCAAGGAGCTAGGGACCCTCAAAGTTCACTATGAGATCGCTTGTACTGGCACGTAGGTTTGAACGGCAAAAACGAACACCACAGGTAGATTCTCCACCCTTCAGCTAGTAGGGAGGGATGTTCCATTTTTGCAAAACCCTTGAACCCAAGGAAATAGGGGCCCCTGAACACCCAGGATCGTATTGCACTGTCAGCATCTAACACGTACGTGCGTGTTGCATGTGGAGGTAAGAGAAATGATGAAATACGTCTGGCTCCGTGGTGGAGGCAAGCAGCTCGGCGGCTCAGTAGTAGTGCCGGCGCATCGTAGGCGCAGGGTCGGATGTTTGGTTCCTTGACGTCGAAGTAATTTTGCATTTTTAGTATTCATTCCTTTTTTGGTATCATTCACCTTCCCAACTTTCACTATGCGTATATTCCACTATATATTCCACTATAAGCTGAGAAGTACGTGTTCAGTGAGATATGTTATCAGCTGCCCCTCTATATGCGACACTTTGTATTTTCTGCTGATTTTGGATAGGACCCTTGGCTACATGGGAGTGAACCTTCCCAACTAGACATAAATAAAGCAATTAGAAGAGTATATGATGGCACCAGTTCACAAGCCGAGAATGGCTGTCCAGTCAATCTCATGTCATCTAGCAGGTGTTCCACATGAACAAAGAAGCCAGCCGATCGTTGCGCAACTTCAGTTGTACCCTACTGCACGTCAAAGGTGTACTAATGAACTATGTAGACACACTAACGATGACGGGCTGGTAGCTTCTGCAGTCCCGGCAGGTCAGCGAGTATAGGTCACCGTCATATTCTAACGTATCGCTACATGGCGGCACATCGGTCTTTAAACTTCTCTGGTGAGCCGACGAATTAAAAATGTTACATATAGAGAGGTTTTTTATTGAAGATAGGGGTGCAGAGATATCCTTCAAAAAGTTGATCACGACGGTTCGCCCTAACATGACTAACATGAACATTCACTCCCTTGAAAATGCGATTGTCAAGGGTAAATCTGAAGCGGCACTATTGAACTTTCACGACCCTTGGCCCCTTGGTTGAGGTCGAGAAGGGGTAAAAAAAATTCATCCAAACTTTGCCTAAGGGGGTTATCTGCGGCGCTGATCACGAATATGAGAATCCTTTTTTGAAATTTCGGCCGATTACGGTAGTTTGGGCTCGAGTGAGCCTAGAGCGGGTTTTGTATTTCGGTCACCTTTACCGATGAGAAGACTGGAGTAGCCATTCAATGGTAAACCAAACGAATATGCTGGACGGTGGATCCGACTCACAGCAAGAAAAATATAGACGTTGTTACGATCAGATTTTTTTTAACATGCGGAAGATATAAAGAATAAATATTCAGTTTGCGAGCTGTATATTTCGCTTACACTTTGTTTTGTATTCTTCCATCGTTATTAAAGAAGGTTGGCAGCTAATACCTACCAGATCGGACCGAAGGTTTCGGTCGACTTAGCTCTTCGAATGCTCCTTTTTTTATTTAAGTGCGTTACCATAATATTAGGTTGCAAGGAAAGTTTCCGGCCACACACCTTGGCGTTCCGCCAAATTTTTGAACAGTGTTCTGGAATCTTCCCCCAATAACACATATATAGGATGACCTACATTCACCACTATTGTCGTCATATTCCGCTACGACTATGACAGAGAAAAACATTCTAGACTGCAAGCAAGTACACCTGCTTCTGCTTTACGAGTTCCAAAGGCAAAACAGTGCAAGAATCGCGGTGGATAACATACGTGGAACGATGGGTCATACCACTGTCTCCTACGACACAGGGAACGTGTGGTTCCGGAAGTTCAAGAGCGGAGAGTTTTGCATGGAGAACCACAGCTCAACACTTGCGTGGCCTTGGGAAGACATGTAGATATGGTGCATGGATACCGCATGAACATAGCGGCCACCAGGTAGAGGTGTGCCAGGATGCGTGCATGAACTTCTTGACTTTACGGCGGAATTTTTTTCGCTCGAGAACTGGCGGCGAAAACGTGGTAGTCTACGTTAACCACGCGCGAACGCGTCAGTGGCAGAGTAGCGGCGGTGCAGGAATTCCCACGACAAGAGCGGAACTTCACCCCAAAGGTGATACTCAATGCCTAGTGGAACCGCAAAGTAGTCATTGACTGGGAGGTGCTACCTGCAAACACTACTGCCATTAGCGATGTCTACTGTAGGCAGTTGGTTCGCTTTGAAGCAGCTTTCCGTGGGAAACAGGACAAGATCTTCCTTCGCGACAATGCGCGTCCACACGTTGCAAGAAAGACTCAGAAAAAAACTCCAGCATTCGAATGGCATGTTCTGGCCCACCCACCGTATTCATCGGACCCTGCTCCGACGGACTACCATCTGTTCGTTTCGTTGTCGAACCATTTGCAGGAGAAACAAATTGACGACGGGGCAACTTGAAAAGGGCCTCGCTGAGTTTTTTCGTCAAAACCCCAGAAATTCTATAGAAGTGGGATCTACACATTACCGACAAATGGCAGTATGTTGCAGATAGTAGTGGGGTATATGTTCCTTAAGTGTTGAATGTATGGAACGAGAGAAACGAATTTGAAAAAACTCCTTCGTTCTCGAGCAAAGAGGACCATTCAGCGCATATCGCTGGAAAAATAAATACAGTAAAGCTTGTAAATTTGTATATGCCGCTTTCGCAAACATTGAAACCAAGCAACCCCTAATTGAGAAAAAAGGGCCGCGGCGAATGAAGAAAATGTTAACAAACAGCATAAAAAGCCTCATAGAACGAGAAAACAATAAGCGAAATAAGCCCGCCATATGTACATGAGCGTATTAGTAACAACAGAATGGTAGTAAAAGAAAGAGTTACGACATGATTTTAGCACAACGTAAGAAGCGAACCACTGCTCTCAGAAGGGAGTAAGAGTTAAATACTAGGAATACAGCCGAGCAGCGCATTTGTCGTTCAGAACAACAAGAGTTAAAGAGTCCGGTCAGCAGTAAAGCAATATGGAGAAAACAAAACACTCACCCGTACGACTCCATCACGGCCAAGCACTACGTCTGCTGATTGACTTGCATCAATGTTGTCACTCTGAACTTGGACTTCATGAACACCGTCAGGCTCAATAGCTGTCACCCAAAATCTGATTCTCCAGCTCCTGCAAAGCCTGAAACGCAAGCCACTACGTACACTACCTCTAGAAAATCTAAAAAAGCTGACACACCCGACATTGGTGGAGATCATAATAACACGTTTCTCATCGTAGGAGAAGCACTCGAACAACGACCCTCCTCCTTTGGGATCGGGGGCAAGATCAAGCACTACCGCTCTGGTAGCTCCATCTACAACCCACATTTTAGAATAAACCATCTTCACAGAAACAATCCAGCAGCAGAAGATAGCAGCTCACCTCCGAGGTCAGGACTGCCGCCCTTAGATACGTCTTCGAAATTCTGCAAAACAACCAATGACACTAATCCTTCAAAAGAAAACAAAGCAAAAACCTTCCTCACTTCAAGATTACCGGACAAGTTCGACATGAACTTTTCATTTTCGTGATCACCAATGATGCTGATTTCCGACTCGCATATAAAGTGCGCATCCTTGACAACATCGCTGCCGTCAACACTAAATGATATCTATACTAGCTAACAATACATAAATTTAAGATCAATATTCATACGTTAGAACAGAATCAATCACATTAACCACAGTGGGTCCCAAAAGTTGGAAGGAGTATTGTAAAGTACTGGCAATGAGCTGTTGGAGGTATTCAGCGCACGTAACGCGGGGAATTAGAAATTTTATTAGGTTGAGTCATAAAATATACAACAAAATTACTATTCCAGCAAAAACTGACGCTATGATAAAAGAAAAACTATTGCCTCAAACGAAGTAATTGCCGTTATTCTCAATGAGTTTTTTCCGCTTTTCATGCATTGGTTGGATTTCAACATTGTAGAATTCGGTTTCGACCAGAAGAAGTCGTCTACCACCCCGTTACCCCTTCGACTCCGGTGAAGCGCCTACCACGGAGGAAGTGACTCGACCAGAACAGATGGACGGCGCAATGTCTGAGATGTATGATCGGGGATTGATTTTCAACCAGCCCAACTATTTGATTTTTGCCAGCGTCCAAAGGTATGGGGTGAGGCGTTGCGATTGTGGAAGAAACCACCGCTCGTGTCAACTCCTTTTCTCCCCTGATTTTTGCTGGATCTGGTCGAGTTGTTGACAGAAGCGAGCATAGACGATGGCTTGAGTACGGGGAGGCAGATACCAATGAAATGGATCACTACACATCCACCAAACTCAAATGAGGACCTCCTTTTGGTGTAGTTTCGGTTTGGCGTCAGAACTCACGGCTCGTTGCCTTCTAGCTATTGCTTTCAGGCTTTGCAGCTGTCCAGAAGCCTCGACTTTTCAACACTGGTAAGGAGTCCATGCATGCTCCTCGCTTGAATCGGTGCAGAAGCTCTCAGCAGTAGAAAGCACAACGATTTGTCTGAGTTTCGGTCAACGCATGAGGCAACGTCATTGGCGATTTTGGCAACTTCCCGTCTTGTGCAGCTGACGAGCGATGATTCACTGAGAACTGTGGAGATCGGCGATCAGTTCTTGTGTGGTATTGGAAGGATTCGCCTTGAAGGATTTGCGCTGGCGCCTTTTTTTCTACGGCAGTTAGTCTTTCTAGAAGTGGTCTGTCTTTTTTGCTCTTCTGGGCGGAAAGGAACTTTTGATACCATCTCCAATAATTTGTTCGATCGGAACTGAACTCTCTGAAGTGAACTTGCCGGTGACTTCCTGAATGTTGCTACTGAACTTGAACTGACTGAAGATGAAGCTGCGCCCTTTTTAATTGTGGGTAGTCATCGTTCTAGAGGACGAAACCTCTCAACAACACAAGACAAATTAACGATTGATAACTTAAAATGATCGTTGGGAAACAAGCTTTCAAACATACTATGACACTTAAGCGAGTTTGCCTTGAGTACCTGATCAAGCTACGGATCTCTCTCGACCGTGTACTGCCCAAAGACGCAGGTGGGATGCAGGGGATGGACTCCTTGCTCCTGCTGTGTCGGGTCGACCCGTTCCTTGTGCATGGGAGCGGTATGTTCATACAGTGTGCGTGGATGTGTTTGCGCCTGTGCGGATTGTAACTGTGTCGGCCCGGCCAAAAGTTTGCACTCGGTAGACCTGAGAGTACATGTAAGGCGGTTCGAGGCCACCTTAAGTCTCGCCCCGTCCCTTCGGGCAGTCCGGCTGACTGCCCGGAGTTCTTCGCCCGCACGACAGAGCCTGACTAGCTACCCGTGTTGTATGGAAGTCAAACACAGCAGCATTAAAGGGCCTCATTCCCCTGACCCCGAAAGAGCCCCCGTTCCTGCAGCGATGGGAAGGACGAGTACGGAGAGGCTGTTAAAGTCTCAAGGCCTAATCAGGCTGCCCAAATTGAGGACTAGGATGACGATCTGTAGTACTTACAACGCCCGCACGCTTATAAGCATTCGTCGAGCACCCGATGATGCAAGTCAGGAAGATCAAGTACGCGTCATCGGACTGAACGAGACGAGAAGACACCATCCCCTACACGCCGTCTACGAACTCCGGAGAAGAACAGTTCCTCGGAACATGCGACAGCAGAGGAGTAGGCGGCGTTGGTGTCCTCGTCAACACGCACTTGGCCTGGCCTCGATTCGTAGGAGTCTCTGACGACCCGAATGGGGCGTCTGCGACTGCAGCGATGTGGCTCCGGGCCAGCTTTGATCGTATTCGTCGCGTATGCCCCAACATCCGACTACGACGACGAAGAGGTCGAAGCCTTCTACGTGGAGCTGGAGAAGTTCTATAAGGAAGATCACACCTTCTACAAGGTGATCGTCGGCGACTTCAACGCCAAGGTCGGGCCACGAAGGTCGCCGGAAGCACTTCACATCGGAACCCACCGTTTGAAGTGGAACGAACAGGGTGAAAAACTGTCTGAGTTTATAATGTCGACCAAGACCATCCATGGAAGCTCACAGTTCCAGAAGCCTCACTCCCTACGATGGACCTGGGAATCCCCCGGTGGCCAGTTCCACAACGAGATCGACCACATCATCTTCAACCGCAAGTACTGCCTGATCGATGTCTCCATGGTCCCCAAGTTCTACATGGGATCGAACCACCGCCTCCTTCGCGCGAGGTTCCGCTTTTCGCGTCAAGGAGAGAAGGCCGCAAAGTTCAAGAAGAGGAGTCCCAGAACAACCGTCAACTGGGACATGTGCACCTCTCTTGCCGGCCTTTGCGAAGATACCGTCATGGGCAACATCGACGAGGAATACGACCACTTCGTGCACCATCTCCGCGATAGTGCTAAGTGAGCCGAGTGCTTGATGACCACCAAGAGACGTCTATCTCCGGAATCTCTCAAGCTGATATGTCAGCGTGGAGCAGCACGAGTGTCAGGCAATTACCAACTGACGTACGAGCTTGCGAAGCTATGCAGAGCGGCGATGAAGGAAGATCTGAAGGAGAGAAGGGCAGAAGTGTTGGCTGAAGCTGCAGAGGCAGAACTGAGCATCCGCAATGCCCGCCGGAACTTTGCCAACTTCAAGACCAAGATGACCGTTCTCCGACGTCCCGACGGAACCGTCACCTCTTCCAGAAGGACCATGGAGAAGGTCATCCACAACTTCTACTCCGATCTCTTCGATAGCCACGTCCACCTGCCCCCACGCCATCTTCCGCAGGATGGATACGTCGTCCCCTCTGTCCTCCCTTACGAGATCCGACACGCCATCTCGTCGGTGAAGAAACGAACAGCACCCGGTCCCGGCAGGATCAGACCCGAACACTTGAAGAACCTCCCACCAACGTTCATCAACACCCTGCCGCGACTATTCACGCGCTGTCTGTCGGAGTGCAAGGTTCCATCTCAGTGGAAGACCAGCAAGACCGTCTTGCTGTACAAGAAGGGAGACGTGCACGAGATTGGCAACCATCGCCCGATCTGCCTGCTGTCCGTAGTCCACAAGCTGTTCACTCGAGTCATCCTGAATAGGATCAGCAGAACGCTGGACGAAGGACAGCCACGCGAACAAGCAGGATTTCGGAGAGGATTTAGCACGATCGACCACATACACACCATTACGAAGCTCATCGAAGTGTCGCGAGATTATAAGCTGCCGTTCATCGACCTGAAGAAGGCATTCGACTCCGTCGAAACTGAAGCGGTCATCAACGCCCTGCTCATTCAGGGGGTTCCTACTCAGTACATCAGAGTCCTTCGAGAGCTGCACAGTGGATTCACGACCAAGATCTCACCATTCTACAACGACGTCGTCATCGACGTGAAGAGAGGAGTTCGGCAGGGGGATACCATATCCCCGAAGCTCTTCAGCGCCACCCTCGAAAACGTCATGCGCGAACTAGAATGGGAAGACATGGGAGTGAAATTCGACGGCCGGCAACTACATCATCTTCGCTTCGCTGACGACATCGTGCTCAAAACACCGAGCATCAGTCAGGCGGAGCGAATGCTGGCCGACTTCGATCGTGTATGTGGAAGCGTTGGACTGCAGCTGAATCTTACGAAGACGATGTTCATGAGGAACGGACAAGTTTCTGATGCCCCATTCTCGCTCAACGGAACGAGCATCTCCGAATGCTCCAGCTATGTGTATCTGGGTCGCGAAGTCAACATGGCCAACGACCTAGCGCCAGAGCTGAGCAGGAGAAAACGAGCGGCTTGGGGGGCTTTCAAGAGCGTCGAAGAAGTCGCAAAGAAGACGAAGAACGTCCGACTCCGTGCCCACCTATTCGACTCCACCGTTCTTCCTGCCCTAACATACGCCTCACAGAACTGGGCTATACGAAAGCAGGATGAACACGCGATCAGCGTCGCGCAGCGTGGAATCGAGAGGACGATGCTCGGAGTGACACGACTCACGCAAGTGAGAGAAGGCCTTCGGAGTGCCGAGCTTCGGCTAGGTTCGAAGATCAGAGACGCTGTCGCGTGGGCCAAGTTGTCGAAAATTAGGTGGGCCGGCCACGTAATGCGCTTCGCAGACACCCGCTGGACGAGAGCCGTTACCGATTGGATTCCGCGGGATGTCAAGAGAACACCAGGACGCCCACTAACGCGTTGGTCGGACTTCTTCGTGAAAGCCCTGAACGACCGATATGACGCTCTTCGTGTCCCTCGAGCGAGGAGGAACCATTGGAGCACTCTGGCACCCGAGAGGGACGAATGGAGACGCTGCTGGCGCTCGCTCGAGCAAGTCGATGATCAACGGGACGACAGGTGATATAGGTGATACCATATGCGAATTTGTGTGCAGTTACGGTATCATTGGTGATATGGTATGATACGGTGGTGGTGCAAATACGCATCGTTGAAAAACTAGCACATATGAAGGCGCAAATAGACAAACTTGGTTTATTGCAAGCATTAATAGTCTAAAGTTGACTCCTGTGATCATGAGAAAGCGTAATAATAACAAACTAATATGTGCAAAAATGTTGGCAGTGCGCATACTCGAACTCAAAACCCTGCCGGTGTGCTTCTTCTATGAGGCAGCACTCTAACCTTCTGCGCCACCGAGGCACACCTTGTAGGGTGTTATAGGGGTTGATGATATAGTGGTGCTCTCCCCAAATTTTCGAATAACCGAATATATATATATATATATATATATATATATATATATATATCCCCTTCATGTGCCACCTCACCGCGGTGAAGGCGTGAACATCGCTTTGTGATGGCTAACGGCACAAACGGTCACGCAGTACGTGACGCTTTGTCGTGTATGGGCGGCTCTCCTGTATCCCTGGCCAGGAACATGTGATTAACCAGACCACCGGTATGGCTCAAACAACTAAACCCGTGCCCCAGTCCTCCGCGCGCCGGAGGTGGACTTCTACGACGTCGGTTGCATCCAGCTCCGGCGAGGGGCCATCTAATCTCGGAGTTAAACTATCAGGACGTCATTGGAATCGGACTACCGGAAACTCCCTCCCACCACGACACGGAAACTGCCTATTCGTCTGCACTTATAACTGTCGTTCGATCGCATCTGAGCAGGATCTTCGGATACTGCTTTACAGAAGCCGCAACATCAAATACGACGTTATCGCCCTGCAGGAAACGAAAGGCAGAACGGAAATCATAAGAAGGACCGACCACAACAAGCTTCTCATTATCGGAGCAAAGGTGGACAGAAAGAATATTGGCGGAGTTGGATTTCTCGTCAATTCGACAATGCACCACCTAGTAGACTCTTACAAGATCATCAGTCCGCGAGTAGCTGTTCTTCGTCTGCAAACCAAAGATCAAGGAACCATCTCCATCATAAATGGATATGACCAACATCTGCGGCCACAGATGAAGAAAAGGAGGAATTCTACAAGCTGTTCGAAAGGACTGTCAACGACGAGAAGAGCTACTACAAAGTTGTCGTTGGTGACTTTAACGCTATCGTCGGTACGAATGATCACGACGAATGGAGGTTAGGACCACATGGAACTTCCTCAAGGAACGAAAACGGAGAACGCCTGATAGACTTCCTATCCGCGTGCCGTCTCTACCATGGAAATTCTATGTTTAAGAAGCCTTCAAACCGACGATGGACCTGGGAAAGCCCAAATGGAGAAACACGTTCGGAAATCGACCATGTTCTTACAAACAGACGCTGGAGTCTGTTCGACGTCTCCGTGCTGCCTTCATTTGACACCGGCTCGGATCACCGTCTTGTCCTTCCGAAGCTGACTCTCAAAAAGAGGACGTTCAAGCGTGACACTCATAAACCGGCTCGGTGAGGATCCCCACATTCAAGTCTGAAGAGTTGGAATATGCAATAAAGTCGTATGATTGGAATCTTCTTGGAGATCCATCGGAAGACTACGACCTTCTCTCCAAAGGACTGTTGAAATGTGCTAGCAGCTCTTGCAGAGCCACATCACCGTCTGCTTCAAGACTCAACGCACATGCGATTAAACTGTTGGAGCAAAGAAGAGCTGTTAAACTGGATCCTAATGCTGCCCATCTGGAAAAAGTCACCATCTCGAAGGCCTGTCGAATTGCAGTGGAGTCCATACAAGCCTACAGAAGATTGAAGCTGTTAGAAGCCGCTGGGAAAGGTTCAAGCATAAAGCGCTGCAAACGAGATCTCTGCGATCAGAAGGCAATAATGTCAGCCCTTGTGGATAAGGATGGAACAACGCAAACGTCTCGAAGAGCGATGGAGGCCATCGTTCAAGAATTCTACACAGATCTGTTCCGTTCTTCCATCACTGTCCCAAAATGCTTGATGCCACCAGCTGAGGAAGTACCTCCCATTCTGGAATCAGAAGTTGCTCATGCCATCAGAAGGATGAAGCCGGGCACTGCTCCCGGACCGGACGGCATTTCTGCTGATCTCCTTCGTGCAGGTGGCAGTGCCCTCTGCTCACTTCTTGCCAAGCACTTCAACCACTACCTTCGACTTGGTAGGATTCCGGACTCATGGAAGGAGTCGAAAACAGTTTTAATCTTCAAAAAAGGTCAGCAGGAGGATATCAACAACTATCGACCCATCAGTCTTCTCTCGGTTGTGTACAAGATCTTCACCAAGATACTGCTTAACCGCATGGAGCGTTGCTTGGATGAATATCAACCAGTGGAGCAAGCAGGGTTTCGCAAGGATTTCTCCTGCATGGACCATATTCAGACTGTCTCACAGCTCATCGAGAGGAGCCGCGAATACCACCTCCCACTTCTCCTTGTCTTCGTGGATTACCGGAAAGCGTTCGACTCTGTGGAAATCAACGCCGTTTTGAACGCACTTGTGCACGCTGGTATACCATCGCCCTACATCCGACTTCTCGACGAATGCTTCTCGAACACATCGACTACCATCCAGCTGTTCGATCGAAAGCTTAAAATTCCTATCGGGAAAGGGGTACGGCAGGGAGACACGATTTCTCCCAAGCTATTCACAGCGGCACTCCAGGATGCCATGAAAGACTTGAACTGGGACGATAAAGGCTACCTTGTCGACGGTAAACGGATCAGCAACCTTCGGTTCGCCGACGATATTGTTCTCATCTCTACCAGCACCGCAGAAGTCGAGGAAATGCTGAACGAGCTCAATGTGGCAGGCATGAAGATTGGATTGGACATGAATATGTCCAAAACGCAGTTTATGGTCAACCAGTGGTGTGACACGGGACTCGTAAGGTTAAATGGAGTCGCTCTACAACAGGTCGACTCCTACGTCTATCTGGGAAGAGAGCTGAACATGGATAACGACCTCGCTCCTGAAATCGCCCGCAGGAGACGCGCAGCATGTACAGCCTTCAGTTCGATTCGCGAAGTCACCGATCAGGTCAAGGATCCCGTCCTCAGGGCCTCGATATTCAACGCCTCTGTACTGCCTGCGATGTGTTACGCGACGGAAACCTGGCCCGACAACAAGACAATCGCCAGAGCGATGCAAACTACGCATCGTGCACTGGAGAGATGTCTTCTAAGGACAAGCCTTCGTCAGCAATGGCAAGAAGGCCTACGAAGCTCGGAGCTACGGGAGAAGTCGCAATTAGCCGACCCGCTGCAGTACATGAAGAAGTCCAAATATCGCTGGGCCGGACACCTGCTTCGACGAAAGGACGGTAGATGGAGTCTCCGTGTCACAGAATGGCTCCCGAGAGACCATAAGTGACCACTGGGACGACCGCCAACGCGATGGGCAGACTCATTCTCAAGATCTTTCAGAGAGCGGAGTCTGCCTCACTGGATGCAAGCAGCCAGAAATCGAGCGGTCTGGAAGAGTTGTGGTCCCCGCTGAGAAGACCTCCAGCAGACAAAAGGACCATCAAAGTATATATATATATATATATATATATATATATATATATATATATATGAATAGCGACGATTTTCGAATATTAAAAAGTCGGACACATTCGAAAATCGCAATTTTTCAAGCATTCGAATCCGAATACATTCGAAAATCGCGATTTTTCAAAGGTTTGAACACGAATATTCGATTTCGTATAGAATTATTCGAATTCGAATGTTCGAATATTCATTCGGACACAACTATAGTTGATGAGTGTTCTCACACCCCTTTTTCAGGTCTTTGAAAAAGCGTTCATTAAAAACTAACTGTGGCTCTGGACTCCGCTCGCACGGTCCTACATCCTATCAAAATAGCATCGCTAAAGCTCACCATGAGTTGGGAACCTTTCCTTGTAAGTCGCCCGTCCAAAGCGTACCAATTACCAGCGTAACAGCCAACTCGCAACAAAAAACCTCCCCAAAACAACATCCCCGGTTGGAATGACGCCCTTAGCCAAACCGTTAACAATGAACAACTTTATATGACAGTATAGGGTAGTAGTTAGAAAGAAAAGTCAACAAAATAACTTACTAATGAGCCCGCACAAAATAAATACAATCCAGCTTAACGCCAGGAATTATTGGCGCCACCACCTCTCCAAGTTCGACGCAAGCGACGAATGCGTATTCTTTGTTGATCGGCCTCCGATAACCAAAGCAGACGTGTGCGTTGATCTAAAAAGTAAACGCCGAAATGTTGGGAGTAAAAGCACAGCATTCGTTTCGCTAGAAACGAAGAATCATGCAACGAGTATTATTACCTACACCGGAGCGGATGCCTGATCCCAACCGGCTTAGTCAACCTGGTCTGCCTGACTGCCTTCTGGACCACTCTAGATGCTCAACGTTGTTTTATATTTCTGCTCTTAAAGGGCTTATTGAAGTATGTCGAAGGAGCAATTCGGAACGATATTTCGTTTTAACTTCAAATTGGGACAATCCGCAGCCGAGACAGCTCGACAAATTGATCAGGTGTGGGGGCGCAAATAGTGTTGGAGAAAGCACTGTGCGCCAGTGGTTCAGTAAATTTCGAACCGGAGATTTCAGCCTCGAAAATGACCCTGTTAGCGGTCGACCTAGAGCAATCCTGGACGAGGAGACCTAGCCAAAACAGCTTTCGTGGGTTTTGTCGAATCTCAACCAGCTAATTTTTTCACTGATGGAAAAAGTCGACTGGTGGCCCGTTGGTAAAAGTGTGCTGATTCGAACGGTGCTTATCTTGACTAAATCCGATAATACTTGAGAAAGTTCTAGTAGTTCAAAGTGAAGCACTCAAAACGCTGAGAACTTTCAGTCTTCGCTAACAGTATGGAAAAGCAAGCCAAGGATCGGCCTATAGCTCAACTGCAAAGGACGCGGAAATTGCCGGCAAAAAGGACATAGGCGTCGTCGCTGCGACTACAGTCTTGACGCGTCAGAAGACCGAACATCTCCAAAGCCTGACCGCATTCTTCATCAGTGCAGAAGACGTGGGCAGAGTGATCGTTGGCGACATCTCTGAAGAGTCGCCAGGGCACTACTGTCCTTCACGACCCCGGAGGTCGAGGAGAGGTCGAAAAAAATTCGCCCAAAGTTCGGCCAGGGGGTATCTGAGGTGCCGATCACGAATCTGACTCGGTTTTGCGTATTACGCTGGAGTACGGTAGATTTGGTACAGTTGACTAAGATCATGGTAACCTAAACAACCTTAATCACCCTACCTACCGTAACCTGCCGTAACCTACCGTAATCAGCCGAACTTTCAAAGTGATGTCAGATCCGTGATCAGCACTCCAAATTACCTCATGAGCGAACTTTTGGAGAGAAAAAAGACCGACCTCTCCTCAAGTCGTTAAAGCATAATAGTGCCGAAATTACAAACTCACGCAATTCGTAGTGTTGTATGTTTGCATTGCGACTGAACAATGAACAACCGGCGCTTACTTACGATAATGGAGCACAGCTGTGGTGCAAGTGAACATGAAGCTCCTAGCGGTCAACTGTAGGTAACCCGGATGAGAATTTACGTTGGCGGCGGAAGGTGACGCGTAACCTGGGTAATTGGGTAGAAAGCGTCCTACTGTAGACCCTGCGCGCGAGGCCTATGCGTTTGGGCCCAGCAAGAGTGAGAACCTAAATTACGTGTAGTTGAAGGATAAATCGCAATGCGAACCTTCGCCTTGGAAAATGTTCTCCTTATCAAAAAAAGAACAATTTGGTGTTGAAAAACGATCCGTTGCTACAAACGCTCAACGTATCCTGGAACATCAAAAAATGTATTGGCGGGCGTGTGTTAGAATCGCAGTGGCGAGGCCCCCTAACAAGGGTATGCTGTTGGGTTGTTCGATAATTGTTTTTTCTTCATATTTTTCAAAGCCAATTTATTTATATTAACAACAAACGTTAATCAATGATATATTGACCACTTTGATGGATGACCATTTGCTATCATCATCCTTTGGTAAGTTGAAAATTTCCACGTACGAAGAAGCCCTGTTCTTTGGAAGCGAAGAACTGGTGCAACTCATTTCTAACAACTTATTCGTGATGAAACGTTTTACCATTCAAACGATATTGAAGGAAACGAAACGAATAGTAATCTGATGGTGCTAAGTCAGGGCTACAGGGTGGATGTGGCACCGGTCCCCAATTGAGCTCCGTTAATTTTTGACGGGTTATTAAAGAGTTGCGGGGACTGGAGTTATCATGAAGGAACATCACGCCTTTGTGACTATTCGTATTCTGCTCGGTCCATTTGATCATTTTCGGACTACTTTATCGCAAACAATCCATTTTCCATCACCCGTTAGGGTTATTTTTAGAAATGGGTCGTTTAGGTTACGACTCAGCAAAGGGTCGCATATGTTAATGCGTTTGGTGAGGTGCATTTCCTTCAATTCGTGAGGAACCCAATGCAGGTGCGACTAAACGATTGAATTCGGTATGACAAGCGTCTCTGCCATCTTTTGACTTGTCATACGCCAGTTAGTTTCGACTAACGCCTTTATTTTGTCGCCATCAGTTGTAATTCTACGACCAGTATGTGGTGCATTCTGCGCATAAGAATTGCCACAGCGAAAGCGAGCAAACCAACACTGACACTGGCATTCAGTAGGGCAGTTCTCATCATAAACTTCACATAATTTCTTCCGAGCTTGTACCGTATTTTTGCTCTTTCGGAAGTAAAACAATAGAATGCTGCCGATAAGGCTCTCTTTGATTGCCCATTTTTAACGTAATTTTTTATCAACTTATTTTTACTAATGATATGCAGTTTTTGAAGGAAGACAGTCTAAAGTGTATCCATTATAAAATCCTACTATATACAAAAGAGTAAGCGGTTGTGTCTGTCCTTCCGTTTGTCTATCTAGCCATTCGTAAACGTCGAGTAGTAGTCATCCGGGTTCAGGCGACGTGTCACCTACGTCGGGTTGAGAAAGGTCGAAAGGTCAGAAGACGTGTCGCCGATGTCACGCAAAGGGCGTCCGGGTTCCGAACATGTGTCATCGACGTCGTGAAAGCGAGCGTCCGAGTTCAGAAGAGGTGTCAGCGAGTCGTCCAACAGGCGTCTGGGTTCAGAAGACATGCCACCAATGCCGCGCAAAGGACGTCCGAGTTGAGAAGAGGTGTCACCGACGTCGCGCCAGGGGTTCCGAATTCACACGACGTGTAACCGATTTCGCGCAAAGCACGTTCGGGTTGAGAAGACATGTCACCGACGTCGTTCATCAGGTGCCTGAGATCAGAAAAGGTGTCACCGATGTCGCGAAAGGCCTGTCCGGATTTAGAAGACGTGTTACCGATGTCGCGCCAGGGGTTCCGGATTCACATGACATGTTACCAGTGAAGGTGGGACCAGTAATGGGGGACCGGTGAAGGATGGGGGTTCAGTAAGGGGAACCGGTAAAGGATTGACCAATAAAGGAGGAACCAGTGAAGAGGGGACCAGTAAAGGGAGGTCCAGTGAAGCTGGGAGCAGTAGTAGGGACCGAGGGAACCAGTGAAGAGGGACCAGTGAGGGTGGGACCGGTGAAGAAAAGGGGGGGGGTCCAGTGAAGGGCAACCTGTAAAGTGTTGACCAATAAAGGGGAGAGCAGTGGAGCTAAGAAAGGGTAGACCATTTAAGGGGGTTCAGTAAAGGATCCAGTAATAGAAGAATTAAAAGTGGGACCAGTAAAGGGGACTAGTGAAGAGGATCAGTGAAAGGGACCAATAAGGGGACCAGCATTTTCTCTGTGTCGTCCAACGTGGCGTCAGAAGACGTGCTACAGACGTCGTGCCACGTGTGTCGGGGTGCAAAAGACGTGTCGTAGACGTCGTGACATATGCGTCCGGACTCAGCAAATATGTCATAGACGTTAGCCAATGTGCATCCAGATCCACAAGACTGCCACAGATAAGACTTTGCACAGCATCCGTGAGATTTTCATGACTTTTTAAAGGCTTCGTGCAACAACGAGTGTGTGCCTACTTGATTCTCACTTCCGTTTTCTTCCGGCACATGGGTAAGGGGGTACTGGCGGAAAGGGTGGAGAGGGGGGGGGGGGGGGTAGTGAGAATGATTAAAGGAATCGGAGTAATGTTATTCCCGTCGGACTCTGAACCGTATCGAGCGGTCTACCAATACCAATTGCTTTCATTTGCGTTTCCGCAGAATAAGCACTTCGGATTAAGGCTCACTAACTGTTCCTCGCCATGTATAGAACGAGTACTTCAGAGAATGAATCGCGTACGTGCAAGAGGGTGGCTAGGCCCCATAGGAGCAGTTTTGAAGATTCTGTCCTACCGTATGCCGCTACACTATTCTATATACCAAAACCAGTTTTTTACCTTAATGAATGAGAGAAGGCCTAAAGAGGACAAGAGGACAATCGGGGTATTCTATTCTCCTGATTTGGGCCAGTAGGCCGCTGAACGTCTGGTAGTATATAGTAATGTAAGCCAAGTAATCACTGCTACATAAAAATATACAGTTCACGCCATCTATGAGAAAGCACGACATTAACTATCGAACAACCCAATAGATAAACAACAGCTCGTAGTTCCTTTTCCCAGTCCTTGCCCAGTTCTGTGCTCTTCATCGCGCCACAAGTGGTCTTCTGCATATACGAAGGCTCACCTGTAAGCCGCTGTGAGTCATTCTCGTTGCAGCTGCGCTCCATCGCCCTACATAAGTGCTAAGAACCTTTACCTTGCAGTCGTTTCCATTCTCCTCTACCAGCAAGGTGTGCCGATTCGTGGAAAAGATAAGATAAAAAATTGCGTTGCTGAACGTAATGCTTACTATTAGATATGGGTCCGACGATAACACCTTAACGTCGAGCAGTCCTCCAATCGTATCCTGTCGCGTTGCGTTGTATACGCCTCCTCTTTTTTCCCGACGTAGCATAAATTTGTACCACAGTCCGATCTCTACCCTAAAACAACTTCGAAACTATGACAGCTATACGGGGCAAAAAAAGGCGAGTTCAATGAAGAACTATAGGCTGTGTTCATAGTAACGCAAAGGAAACACGATTACGTCACCACTTTCTGGTAGTGGAATTCATGTTCTTCAAGTAATTACCTCAACACATTAGAGGTCGAGTCTAAAAGGAAAATGTGAGACGAAATTGAATTCAGTGATCTGCGGCTGGTCCGCCACGTGAACACGATGGTGAGAGTTATATCATTGTTTTCAAAGCACAAGGAGCGGCTCTCTTATAGTTAGAGCTACCGTCTTGAAGAAGTCAGTCGCCCTGCAAAACTTTTAGCGGATATCGAAGCCCTGGTTAAATCTCTACCTCTCTAAATCTCTACCCAATCTCTATCTCGCCATCTATGACTGCATTATCAGATGCGAACTAGACGAAAGGAAAGCGACCACCACATCTACCGGTCAGAAATGACGACCATAGCTCTGCCTTCAAGGGGCTGTGTGTGGCGCCGTCGGCAGCAGGTCTGTTACACCAGGAACCGAGCGTGGATTCGGGACGAGCTCAACGCAGCCAAGCCCACCAGAAGCCGGCGAAATGAAGCCAGTCCCGGCTCGGAAGGATAGAATACTGAACAGCGGTTGTTCTGCGAAGCGCAGTGCATACCACGAATGCGTAGTTAAACTGCTAGCATGATATCCTGCAAGTGTGGAACGCAAGTGGAGCGTTCCCGATCCAGAAATTATTAACTTCAAATTTTCTCGTTTAACACGTCGACGACAAGAGCGATTTTCCCGGTGTCTGGTGCGTGGCGTGGGGCAAAGCACGCCGCACAAATGTGACACGACATATCGTGACCCAACTTCGCCTAAGGATAAACCTGGAATGCCAAACACGATGCTAATGTTCGTCTCAACAGTTACGGCTGGTTAACCCCACTCCCCCCCCCCCTTCCGTTCCCACGTCGTTAATTAGGGTGGTCGTATCGAGATCACCGATTTTGCTGAACTTCGCCCGAACCTTTAGAGGTTATTTGAGGTGCTGGTTACGGATTTCAGACTCACTTTTCGGTATTCGGTCAACTACACTAGGATGCGAACAATAGAGCTGCCCAGGCTGGTAAAGGAGACGGGAGAAATGAATCCGATGTTGCCAAAACTTCGTCTAGGTTATTATGATGCTCACGACGAATCAGACGTCCGTTTTTGAAACTTCGGCCAATTAGCGGGGTATGTTGTGATAGGTACGGGTAACCGGTGCATAGCTACCTTCACATACCCTGGCGGCGGCAGAGAAGGAGAATGCAGAGAAGGTAAGGAGAATACAAAAGAAAGAAAAAAGGCAACGAAGGAAGCTGCTAAGAAAAAACAATGATCGGAGATTAGTACGAAAGTGGAATTGAACGCATCTCTAAAAAGCGGAAGTAAGATTTGTTTCCAGCTTCTCAAATAACTCCTACACAGAGTTTGGGTAAAGTCGGTGGTCCTGAAACGACTATCGATTAAGAGGGAAACCGGCCGTAACCGTCCAAAAGGACAGGCATCGTGTTCAGCATCCTGAATAACATCTCTGGACAATGTTTGGATGGACCGGATATCATTCTTGATAAAATAATATACCGTCGAGCACCATTGAGCGACACCGTCTCACGAGGCAGACTGGCCGTCGCGCACCCTTGAGTGGCATTGTCGTCAACGTGTTAAGAAAGACATCGTTAGAACAGAGTAGAAGGACAGTTTTAAAAAAGCTTTCGAGACCATCGAAGAAGTGGTGGAAAGGACCACCATCCGACTCCTGCTCCTGAAGTAGGCCTAGTGTAGTGCTCTGTCACACACGATAATATAGAAACGTTGATGGTCTTATCCCATGTACCTCGTCGATCAAAGGAACAAAGGGTTATAAAGAAGGACAGGCCGTTGTTTTTTGTTTCTTGTTTTTTTTTGTTTTGTTTTTTTACTATTGCACTGTTAAGATAAGCTACTCAGTTAAAACAAAAGCAGCGGGCTTTTCAGCTAGTGATGACACTTTCATTCATTTTCTAGTGAAGAACAAGTTTGTGGGATGACATTAAGCCTGCAATAGTCTTGCGGCACTGTATGGTGACTTGTTCCTTTTCCTTCCGTGCTACGGTTCCGTGTCTCGCAAATGTGGCCGCCGAGAACTGCGACTAATTTCAACAAAGCATTCGAAAACTGCTGCTCCTGCTGCACGATGCGATCGACGTCTCGCTAGTGGCTGCAAGACGGCATGCCGCAACACTCTGTTGCAGGCCATGAGGCCGAAATTAAACTCCTGGTGGAAGATGTGACGCGCTTTGCGTCACACCAGCACGACGGACGCAGTGGGCTGCTCTGACACACGACAAGACGAAGGCAGCCTTCCTTTGCATCCACATGAGCAACTCTCTGCACCACGTCGACTGGTGAGAACTATTTTCAGAGCAGCTGGAAACCGAGAAGACACGTTGAAATAGACTTACGGAAATAGGGGCTTCAGAGTGATGATACTGTTAGTGGTGTGGCTGAATATGTGGGCGATCGCATCGGCGCTGTTATTATTCTTCGCTACCTCAACGCAAACTCCTTCAACAACATCCTCCTCACAGCGATCAAGGTTTAGGTTTGCAAGTGCCCTGCTAGGATCCTGAAAGCAATACGTTTATTTCAAAATTATTCTGAAAGGGCTCGAAAGAGCTAAAAACAAAACGAATCCATTTCAGTACTGCATTGAGGCAATATTTATCCTTGGAACCTTGAGTTTAGTGGGAACGGATCCAGCCGGAATGCATCGGTATTGTAGAAAAAAACAATTCTTGAATAGTCCAGGGAATCTGTCAAAACTGACTGCCTGGGGAAGCGAAGAAAAAAGGAATCCACTACCTCGGAAGTAAAGAATCCGAGGGAGGAAGGATGGGTGAGCCAGGCGGTCAGGGGACGAAAAATGCAGTCTGGCTCAATGGGAGGGAATCCAATGGAAGTCCCTATGGCCTTAGATGTTCCAGAGCACTCTAAGGATCTATCAAGCAGTGCTCAGCCTTGCCTTACGATACGGGTTGTGCTGGGCCTGGAGTAGCAGCTGCACGCTACTGATATGACAGTGCTCAGGTGGATCTCTGGATGGACTTGTCGGGATCGGGCGCGAAATGAGGAGTTAGGGCAATGATGAAGAAAGCCCCGATCCACCTGAAAATGAAAGCAATGCATGAGTGGTATAGGCACATCCTCAATAAACAAAGAATCAAGCCATAAGGCTAGCTATAAGACATCAAGGGAGATCTCGCCGAAGATGGCGTCACCGCAGATGGCGTTCTTGATGGGACGAGGGGCAACAGATCACAAAAACAGCGAACCCGGCGACTGCGCGGGACTGAGCACCCAGGAGAAGAAGATGAAAAACGCAAAAGCTCGCTCACCCTTAGCTCAGTCATCGTTTTCCTTATTTTATCGGCTTCGCCCTTTCTTATCTTATCGAGTGTATCGTCACTCACAAAGTGGCCATATGAAATAAACGGACTGCTGCTCACACTGAAAAAACACAATGCCAAAAGGATAGAGGAGTTAAACAACCTACAAGAATCAAATGGATGCACAGCAAGTTTTGATTACAAATCAAAGCAAGCTCTCAGATAAACGATCCTGCTCTAGCTACTTGGGGAATGTCAAAAGTCATAGTAAACCCCTGCTGACTGTTATTGCCGCTGGTAAAACACCGGCTGAGGTTTGATGCAAGGCAGATTCATGTTTCCAGGCTGAATGAGTGCCATACATTGATGACGATTTAACAAATTGAGAATCGCAGAGTATTTTTGTAAAGAAGAACCCACAAGGAGAATCTTGGAGGAAAAACGGTCGAAATAAAACGACTGACGCTCAGCAGAAATTGCAGATGGGTGAACGAGCAAGCAGGTCCACAATACTGCAACATCAACAGCCAACGATATGAGAACATAGGCCGACGAAGAGTTCACCGTGCCCCATTCTCGATAAAGCTCAGCATAATTATCTAGCCACACCTTTTCATCGCTAGACTCCGCATAACATTAGAGACTGTTTACTCGGTGTGGAGGTGTGAGACCCCAATTGCTCTTTGAGACTCTTTGTGGCACATCTGAGCGGTGTGACGGGAAGCGCGGAACAGAGTTGAGTCGTATCACTTAACACGAGATGGACAATCTGTTGAACATGCCGTGAAGGAGGACCACAACACTGGCAAGTGAAAACATGGGCAAGCTCTACGCACCAGAACCTAGACATACCTGGGATGGCTGGTAACGCTCAAACTTTCAAGCCATCGAGACATCCTGTCTTAGCACAGCAGCTAAAAGACCTTCTCGGGCATAGGTCTCAAACATGGAGTGACGAGTGGCCACACCTTTGCCATGGCTGGGCTGCTTCCATTGGTTCTTCTCTGCGTTACAGTAAGACGGTATTGGGATGGCTTCAGTCACTTCTTCAGAAACTCGGCACCGAATTAGGCGACGATGGCGCTGTATCGGCGATCACCCCATATCGATATAGCTCTTCCACGTTATAAAGAAGGTTGTATTGCCGAACCCTACGCTAAGAAACTGTAAGCGTAACTACCTTGTGAAGAGCGTAGCCAAAATGACAGCGATGGTGAAAGGAGAATGAAAGGATGGAATAGGAAAGCACGTCAGCAGCCTGTTCCTATTCCAGGTCAGCAGGTAGTGGCATCTGTTGAAGGTCAGCTCGGGTCGAACGTATTGTACTAACACCGCGTTTTATTCAATATTCTAACAAAAATGTTCTACCCCAATCACAACACGTCTCATTGAACCCAGAGTAACTATCGCGCTTTTAAAGGTAAAACACTCCACGATTTCAGAACGGAAACAATCTGAATCCGTGTTTGAAGTAGGACGTTCGCCCCTGTTTCAAGCTTAAGTAAAAAGCATTATTGACAAGAACAGATTTTCGTAGCATAACCACTAGATTGTACTGTCGATCTCAGAGAATTTCTACGAACATGCAAACGCGAAAGAACATCCTTGTATGTAGGTGGGGAACCAGACAGGCTCTGATCCACATCCTGCGTACAAAACGAGTGTAAAAGATAAGAGCGGCCTTTTGAGCTCCTAAGAATACTATAAGTTTGTACAACTCAATCAAGCGACCACAACAACTCTTGTTTATTGACGAAAAAACGAAAGAGAAAATAAGTGAATATCAAAGAAACTTACTAGCGCACTTTCGTTTTATAAATGGCGTCCTTCTCTACTTCTTTGATGTGACTTATGAGAACATCGCCAAACTCAAGGCAGCCAACAAAGATCTTCGCACCATTACCATCCTTTGACCAGCGGAAACACACGTGGGCAGACATCTGGAAATAGACATCCGCCAAGCAAAGAGCATATGAAACATACAAAGCACTCATCACTCCGAGATCAGAACTCGCTTTTGGCTTTAGATGTAAATTTCATTTATACAAAGAAAACGCTCTGTCTACTACAGATTTACTCCTTATGTCACAGCGCTGGGATGAAAACATCACATCCACATCGGCAAAATCGTCTGCAAACGAGAACCGAGGGGTATGACGACGGCTTTCGCCCTTTTCACACTGACAGACTCGAAAATACCTAAGCCTTCCAGCACGCCGCCATGCCGCGACTAACCTGGCGGCTTTTGATAGCGGCGAGATGCCGCAAGGGATTACTGTATATAGTGCTGCGTATTTTGGGTTCACAGTTTAAGTGTCATATCCTTCATATGCAGTCAGTTAACAACCATTCCTAAACCCTCGTATTTTTTCCAGCCCACAAGCCGAAGTTTAGGCGCTCCTGCTTCCCTTCTCTTAGGTTAGCCGGAACGGCACAGTGGGCTAAGGCAGGAGAAGGGAAAACATACTAACTGCCGGTGTACACTTTCGCGCTTCATCATGCCCTGTTGCCGCATGACGGTATCTACCGTGAAGGCGAATTCACGGGTGTGAGCGAAGGTGTAAAAGAAAAGAAACTAAAGCAAACTAATGAGAATGACAGCAACCCTGAAGCGAAGAATAGAAAGGAAAGTTCGGCTTTTGTCTTGTATCCTATCTTTTATGTACTGTATCTGACACAACGAGCATTCATACGCGATAAAAAAGGTTAGACCTCTTCCGCCAACTTGAGCGGATATCCTCGTCGCGATTTTGTTTGTAGTGTTATTCGCATTGCGCTATTTCCTTCATCAAGCTTTTCAGCGATCCGCCATCAAAGTGTATCATTGTTCAATGTTCTTATTTGAAAAAGAATATCTCACTTCCACCCCAAAGGTTTGAAGCGAACGACGCCTTTCAGCGGAGCTATACCTTGATCAGGGTCAAGCGTCGGGTTCGATTTTTGCCAAAAATTTGCGACCCCCCCCCCCCCCCCACATAGGGCGAATCTAGTACGATCCCGCTTGTCTAAGTCACCGTTTTATTTTTTATCTGTGATGAATGCATTTCGCAGCACTCCTTTTGTCGCATGAGGTAATTACACCCACAGGGGACGTTTCACTAATTAGTTGTGTGGTCCGCTGAAGAGTTAAATGAGATCTCACCAGTCCTCTCAACTTGCGTTAGCAGATTTAACCTAAGTGAGTTACTGCGACCAAGTCGATTGCAAACCCTGCCAAATTTGAGTGGTACGAACCCTTTCTCCGACGAGGTCGCAAGAACGATTTCTTCGATATTGCCCCCTATTTTCCAGGCATCAAGATAGGCTAACGAATTTATTTTTATAAAGTGCAAGGTAGAGTGTCTTCTCTTAACTGTGATGAAGAAATGCAACCTTAAGGCCGAAAGACAGCTCTAATTTGTGGCTGCAAACATAGCTGTTTCCCCCGTTGCACTGATTTTTCATACTTTGAGGTGCATGTAACTGTCTTAGGAAACAACTTGAAGAGGTGATTTTTTCCTTGTGCGTAGCAGCACTAGCTGGTTTTCATAATGTGCCAGTAGCTGGTATGAACGTAGCTCGTATAGATTGCTTTTGGACGTCTAATTTCAGCCAAAATCAACTCCTCCTTTTGTTTCCCCTCCTTACTCTTTACCGTGTTTTAGTTTGAAAAATTAGTGTGATAGCGCTCTTATCCTGAAGACGAGCTTTCTGTATACATAACCTACTGCTCATTCGAAAGTACATGTTATTGATTGTTTGATTAAATGATTTCTTAGAAAACGTCGATAAACGTTTTGAGTATGTAATATTTTCATTGTTCTACAATTAAAAATAAAGAATATTTGCGAGCTGCTGTCGAATTATTGACAATGAGTTCAACTTTCCATTTTTTTTCCGAGGATCTCATGGACACGAAACATTTTTCTACCTAATGGAGCAACATCTGCAATCAAAAATGAACTCTATAAAATTTCGAGTGTTAGTTGCTAATGTTGAAATTATTATATGGGGGTCAAGTCAAATTCAGCACCAGTCGGCTCCAATTGCAGCTGCAGTAAAAACAACTGCACAGAACCTAACTAATACGAAAACTGGCATTTTTAATGGTCTCTGGAACTTAACCCGGACGCAGTTTAGATGCGTTTGGTGCTTATCGAATGCAGGCTGTTGTAATCGTCCAGGGTAGAACAGTCTTATTGCGAAGATCAACAGCCAGGAAGAACAAAGGACCAATACAGAACAATCGGGGGCTATTTATATACAACTCAGCGTCCAGTTATTACGTGACGGTGACGTGGATATTACGTAGGTACTATGTGGCTCCACGGATCTCCCTCGATAGAGAGCCTTCGGGCTCTCTTGTTAAGAGGGATCTCGGGCCGCTTGTCGCAGGGCCACGTGGCGCGTCCCCGGGTGGTGGATAGGGGAATTAAACGCGAACCAAATGCGACCGTGTACTGCCCAGAGACGCAGGTGGGATGCAGGGGATGGACTCCTTGCTCCTGCTGTGTCGGGTCGATGCGTTCCTTGTGCGTGGGAGCGGCATGTTCGTGCACTGTGTGCGTGGATGTGTCCGTGACTGTGCGGATTGTAACTGTGTCGGCTCGGCCAAAAGCTTGCACTCGGTAGACTGGGAGTACATGTAAGGCGATTCGAGGCCGCCTTAAGTCTCGCCCCGTCCCTTCGGGCAGTCTGGCTGGCTGCCCGGAGTACCCCGCCCGCACGACAGAGCCTGACTAGCTACCCGTGTTGTATTCCAGTCAAACACAGCAGCACTAAAGGGCCTCATTCCCCTGACCCCGAAAGAGCCCCCATTTCTGCAGCGATGGGAAGGACGAGTACGGAGAGGCTGCTAAAATCTCAGGGCCTAACCAGGCTGCGCAAACTGAGAAGGACTAGGATGACGATCTGTACTTACAACGCCCGCACGCTTGCGTCGGAAGCATCCGTCGAGGACCTGATGACGCAAGCCAGGAAGATCAAGTACGACGTCATCGGACTGACCGAGACGAGAAGACACCACCCCCTACACGCCGCCTACGACTCCGGAGAAGAACTGTTCCTCGGAACATGCGACAGCAGGGGAGTAGGCGGCGTTGGTGTCCTCGTCAACACGCACTTGGCCATGAACATCGATTCGTACGAGTCTCTGACAAGCCGAATCGGACGTCTGCGACTGAAGCGATGTGGCTCCATGCCAGCCTTGACTGTGTTCGTCGCGTATGCCCCAACATCCGACTACGACGACGAAGACGTCGAGGCCTTCTACGTGGAGCTGGAGAAGTTCTATAAGGAAGATCACACCTTCTACAAGGTGATCGTCGGCGACTTCAACGCCAAGATCGGGCCACGAAGGTCGCCGGAAGAACTTCACATCGGAACCCACGGTTTGGAGTGGAACGAGCAAGGTGAAAGGCTGTCTGAGTTTATCATGTCGACCAAGACCATCCATGGAAACTCGCAGTTCCAGAAGCCTCCCTCCCTACGATGGACCTGGGAATCCCCCGGTGGCCAGTTCCACAACGAGATCGACCACATCATCTTCAATCGCAAGTATTGCCTGACCGATGTCTCCGTTGTCCCCAAGTTCTACACGGGATCGGACCACCGCCTCCTTCGCGCGAGGTTCCGCTTTTCGCGTCAAGGAGAGAAGGCCGCGACGTTCAAGAAGAGGAGTCCCAGAACGACCATCAACTGGGATCTCTACACCTCTCTTGCCGGCCTTTGGGAAGATGCCGTCATGGACAACGTCGACGAGGAGTACGATCGCTTCGTGCACCATCTCCACGATAGTGCTAAGGGAGCCGAGAGCTTGAAGACCACCAAGAGACGCCTGTCTCCGGAAACTCTCGAGCTGATACGCCAGCGTGGAGCAGCACGTGCGTCAGGCAACTATCAACTGACGTCCGAGCTTGCAAAGCTATGCAGAGCGGCGATAAAGGAAGATCTGAAGGAGAGAAGGGCGGAAGTGTTGGCTGAAGCAGCAGAGGCAGGGCTGAGCATCCGCAATGCCCGCCGGAACTTCGCCAACTTCAAGACCAAGATGACCGCTCTCCGACGTCCTGACGGAACCGTCACCTCTTCCAGAAGGACCATGGAGAAAGTCATCCACGACTTTTACTCCGATCTCTTCGATAGCCACGTCCACCTGCCCCTACGCCATCTTCCGCAGGATGGATACGTCATCCCCTCTGTTCTCCCTTCCGAGATCCGACACGCCATCTCGTCGGTGAAGAAACGTACAGCACCCGGTCCTGACAGGATCAGAGCTGAACACCTGAAGAACCTCCCGCCAGCGCTTATCAACACCTTGGCGCGGCTCTTCACACGCTACCTGTCCGAATGCAAGGTTCCATCTCAGTGGAAGACCAGCAAGACCGTCTTGCTGTACAAGAAGGGAGACGTGCACGACATTGGCAACTATCGCCCGATCTGCCTGTTGTCCGTAGTCTACAAGCTGTTCACTCGAGTCATCCTGAATAGGATTAGTAGAACGCTGGACGAAGGACAGCCATGCGAACAAGCAGGATTTCGGAGAGGATTCAGCACGATCGACCACATACACACCATTACGAAGCTCATCGAAGTGTCGCGAGAGTACAAGCTGCCGCTGTGCCTTACGTTCATTGACCTGAAGAAGGCATTCGACTCCGTCGAGACTGAAGCGGTCATGGAAGCCCTGCTCACCCAGGGCGTTCCTACTCAGTACATCAAAGTCCTTCGAGAGCTGTACAGTGGATTCACGACCAAGATCTCACCATTCTACAACGACGTCGTCATTGACGTGAAGAGAGGGGTTCGACAAGGGGATACCATATCCCCGAAGCTCTTCAGCGCCACCCTCGAAAACGTCATGCGCGAACTAGAATGGGATGACATGGGAGTGAAGGTCGACGGCCGGCAACTGCACCATCTTCGCTTCGCTGACGACATCGTTCTCATAACACCGAGCATCAGTCAGGCGGAGCGAATGCTGGCCGACTTCGATCGTGTATGTGGAAGCGTTGGACTGCAGCTGAATCTTACGAAGACGATGTTCATGAAGAACGGATGGGTTTCTGATGCCCCATTCTCGCTCAACGGAACGAACATCTCCGAATGCTCCAGCTATGTGTACCTGGGTCGCGAAGTCAACATGGCCAACGACCTAGCACCAGAGCTGAGCAGGAGGAAACGAGCGGCTTGGGGAGCTTTCAAGAGCGTCGAAGAAGTCGTGAAGAAAACGAAGAACGTCCGACTCCGTGCCCACCTATTCGACTCCACTGTTCTTCCTGCCCTAACATACGCCTCAGAGACCTGGGCTATACGAAAGCAGGATGAACACGCGATCAGCGTCGCGCAGCGTGGAATCGAGAGGACGATGCTCGGAGTGACACGACTCACGCAAGTGAGAGAAGGCCTCCGGAGTTCCGAGCTTCGCCGACGTTCGAAGATCAGAGACGCTGTCGCATGGGCCAAGTCGTCGAAAATTAGGTGGGCCGGCCACGTAATGCGATTCGCAGACACCCGCTGGACGAGAGCCGTCACAGACTGGATTCCGCGGGATGTCAAAAGAACACCAGGACGCCCACCAACGCGTTGGTCGGACTTCTTCGTGAAAGCCCTGAACGACCGATATGACGCTCTTCGTGTCCCTCGAGCGAGGAGGATCCATTGGACCACTCTGGCACGCGACAGGGACGAATGGAGACGCTGCTGGCGCCCGCTCGAGCAAGTCGATGATCAACGGGACGACAGGTGATACAGGTGATACTATGTGGCTACGACGCAGGTTCTGTGACGTAATAGGTAAGGACCGATATCGTATCACTGATCAATGCCTACAACACAGACCTAAGGAGGGGTTCATACTGTCAGTCCTCAATAAGTGGCTGATTCGCACCAGGCGTATCGAACTTTCGTAACAGTTTAAAAGTATCCATACCTAACGATTTTAAAAGTTTCTAAACAAATTTCCTGAACGTTCTAAAGGAGGAAAGCAGTGAACCCACACCGCCCTTCGGTCCGCACTTACAGCTCTTCGACATCCAAAACCAGTGGAGCTGCTCAAATCTTCAGACCCATGACTTATCCTTGATTCGCATTTCTCATTAACACCAAAGCAAATTTTCGCACTGATACAGAACGTAACAAGGCTACTAACACGGCACGAACTCGAAACCAGCTCACACCTCACCAGCTTAACATCAACTGGTGAATGACAGTCACTCAGCTGGACTGAATAGCGACCATTCTCGCCATTCGCGGAAGACGAGTGCATTGTTTAAAAAATGTATCGAGAAATGGCGAAAATAGATCACGAACCGATAGCAATGGAAGCGACGGCACGCTTGTAAACGCGTCAGCGGGAGCATCCACTGGATAGTGCTTCCGTAAAGCATATCCGCCTGACAGCTCATGAGTGAGCACGAATCTCGCCCATATCCCCACATTGATGCTAAAAAAACATAGTGACTACTACCGATGGGACAGTTCTAGGGAATAGAGATGATTCAAAAAATTGTATAGAACGCACCGTTCCTCAACTCTTACATTATAAACGGATTTGTCGGCAGGGCAGAAGACGGACACTATTTTGTGCCTGGACGTCCGGCTAGTTCTTTTGGAAGGACCTAGCGAAACGGCAACAATTTCCATCATGAGGTTTCTCAGAACGCAATGCTGCTGGAAGAACATCAAATAAACGGAACGCCATTAAATAAAGCATTGCAGGACCGAGAAGGACATCATTTAAACCGATACTTGAGACGAAAAGAAGCATGTAAAACGATCCATTAAGCAGGAGCATGCGACGTTATGATCTACTAGCAGCAGGACCGCTGTCGCGCGACAGATTTCTGTAATCATGGCGCGCGAGCACGCACGCGCAAAGCACGCATGCGCTGGAAATTGATGTCCGTGCTGTCCAGCCTTTCAGAAGCTATCAAGGATAGATCCGAAATCAGCTAACTTCATGCGGTCCACTTCCTCTTTATAGCAGGTTAAGACCAGCAGCTATGCAGCTAGCAAAGGTGAATTACCATAGCGATCCTGCCGTGTGGGTGTGGACCGGGGGTTTGCGTAATTACGATTTACGACATTTTGGGTCGTAAATCGTAAATTTTCGTAAATGTGATCTTTGATCAACAACCAACTGGCGACCAAATTTATGTGGACTGGGTTATAAAGACGTGCCCACGATAATGGTCCCTCTTATAGCTCATTCCCACTTCCCTTCAGAGTTGATTTTTGATGATCTGATGTGTTACTGTGTTAGACAATACATCCTGTTCACAGGCTTCTCGAATCCGACTTTTTTCCTCGCTAACTAACTTTTCCATTTCTGTAACATTGTGAGGGCTGCCGTTTAGAACCGGACAGATTCAAGAGGAGAAAGAATTGCAATACAATATCAAAAACAAGCTCCCTTTAGGAGACTGGTGAGGCTGGCCTCCTCCGTTTCCGGTCCAGAGTTAGCAAGGCACATCACATTCCTACTGTCGAAGGTTGTTCCATTTCAACCCATAAAAGGACATTGGAAGCAGTTTCTTAGAGAAGGAGAGACGAGTATTCAAGCTTTACGTCCTGTTTGGTGATAACGTCGAGTCAATCTGTTTGCAGCAGATACGTGCTAACCCCACCGAATGGAATTGACACAAATTCACGATCGAACATCATTCGTAATTGGAAGCGGGGTCTAGAAAGTTGCTGCACTCATGTGGAAACGATAAACCACTGATGTCTCGGTATATGTCGCGAAGACGGGCGCATTGGGAGATGGGAACGCCCCCTCCAATAAGACCGCATTGAATGGGCATTTTATTCAGAAAGGGCGTGTACAGTCGGTACCCTGATCGACTGGCAGATGTTCGGCCTGTGCTCTGGTTATTATTGGCTGGCGCCCTCCCACCTACCAATGCTGCTCACATTCGCGACATGTACCAATGTTTCTATCGGTTTGCATTGTGCTTTATAGGGCTGAGCAAATTGGTATAAGAAGTGCGGCAAAATCGAGCGCATAGCATTTCAAGAAAAAGAACTGGTTTTGACAGCTTTGATCTCCATTTCCGGTGGCGTGATTGAGTTGATCGTATTCATCCTATCTAATCCGCTTACGATGCTACAGGTTCTCGGAGAGGAGACGGAGCTGGCGGAGGGTGGCCCGAGCGAGCACACGCAGGGAGTTATTAGATAGTAGAGCAATATTATAAAGTTCTCGAAATCTTACAAGTGCAGGCTTGAGCAGGAGACCAGCGCTTTGGTCAGTGGTGAAACGATTTTTGATTTTTAGTACTAGCAGCGAATTTTCCGTTGTTTCTGCTAATTCCTAGATTAATACGCAAGCTAGAAATTGGTAGTAAGTTAAGAGTTTAATGAATATCCAAACGATGCAAGCTTTTTGCTGGAACGCCATGCATAGGCTTAAGTATAGTTTTTAAATCTACAGTTTTTTGACTTTCCTGAAACGCGTTTGTTTGGTTTGAAAGATGCTTTATTAGCAAAGAAACATAAAAAAGAACTAGTTTGGTAAGAAAACTGTTCAGCTTAAGCTGAAAATAACACAACAATTAAATAAATATTGTTGTTACAGGATGTTTTTTTGCGATCAAAACTCTTGCGCCAGGCGGGACTCGAACCCGCATCTTCTGCTTTCTGGGCAGTGATGTTCGCCTTACACCACTGGCGCTGTTTTACCGCACGTAACGTCCGCCATATCCTCCAGGTCTGTCAGCACCCACCCGTGATACGGGGCCGGCCGCTGATATCAGCATGGCACCGGTTAAGCTGAAGACCTTACTAGTAACAATGCTTTAACACATTTGCTTAAGCCTGGAGCGGCTGGTAGAGAGGCTATATGTTGTTACAGGATGTTTTTGTTGCGATCAAAACTCTTGCGCCAGGCGGGACTCGAACCCGCATCTTCTGCTTTCGATGTTCGCCTTACACCACCGGCGCTGTTTGACCGCAGTTTTGATCGCAACAAAACATCCTGCAACAACATATAGCTTCTCTACCAGCCGCTTCAGGCTTAAGCAAATGTGTTAAAGTAAATAAATTCCAGAATCACATCTGATTAACGTTAGCAGAAAAAGCTTCGGGAAATTTAGTTGTACTGCACTCAGTCCAGGTGACTCTTAGGCCTATGTCATACCATCGCTCTTCGCTAGCGAAGGCGATGGACAACTAACATAATTGGGGAAGGGACGGCATCAGACGTTGTGGAGGGGCAGACGCCTGTAGCAGTTGCCCGATCCACCGCTAGCGAAGCCTCGCTAGCGGGTGTCATACTTTCGAGCGATACGGCATCGCTACCGATGCGACCGCGTCGCTGAGCTGAGCAGAGCGTCGGGCAGCATCGGTAGCGATGCTACGACGCAGCTGCACACAACGCTATTAACTGCGCGCCTATTCGCTAGCTTCACGCTAGTGAAGAGACTTCGCTCATCGCTCTGTTCGTCGCCTTCGCTCGGGATGAGCGAAGGTATGACATAGGCCTTACGATTTACGACGGTTTTTTCGTCATTACGATTTACGAAATTTCGAATTTCATTTCGCACACCCCTGGTGTGGAGGTGTGGCTCATCCAGCCGCCGCCTAAGTGCAAATCAATCGGACCGTCACTGATTCTCGCAAAGTCAGTGTGATGCCAATGATCAGGAGACGTGGTGGCCCCGCTGTGATTGTTCCTACTGTGACGGTTTGAAACGTGATCCGCAGTTAGAATGTCTTGTTACTAACCGTCAATCACCAATCATTCCTAATATTGGTAGAAAATGTGCGAAAATACGTGCACATACTTTGATTCTCTGCATCGCTCCAGACCAATAAAACGTCCTCAACCTTCTCTTCTTTTGGGTCACGCTGCCAACATTCCTACTGCTATCCCAAATATGCCGCTATCCATAAAAGATTATAAGATCGCCTGCCGTTATTCGTCCTCCCGGATTCTGAAGGGTTCGATACATCCACTTTGTTGTTCGTTATTAGGCGGTGCTTGGGCCAGATAACGAACAGCAAATTGATAGAGACTCAGATTTGGGCATTGTGTAGAAAAGTTTATGTAGAAGATGCCCTCTCATCATGAGGTGATCGTAAGCAACATTAACAGGGATTGTAGCCCATGATGATTAAGTGAGATATTTTCTTACTTGCGTGCAGGTGAGACAATCGTGGAAGGCCTAATTTGGCTTAGCACCACGAGTGGCTCTTTCCGAAATTCGCACCGTGTCTTACCGAACTAAGCCCTCCTCTTTGCGGTTATCAAGAGACGTCATCTCCTAGTGAAAACCTCCAAAATCAAGGCTACTCACTCCGATACTCCACTTAATGTTGCAACCTTTTGCGAATGACCTTGTTGAGCCACATGGCTACAACTGCGATCTATGCGGCTCAATCGGCATGAGATGTCGATCTCGTGCAATTTAAGCCCTCCGCACACTTTTGCGGCAGCCGCGTACGCGGCTTCCACTGCTGCGTGCTAGAGTTCACGCGGCACTCCTCCCGCTCGCTCAATCACCAACGCGGCAATGCGGCAACAATGCCTTGAAGGATTACTGCCGCTGCCACCGCGTCTGCCACGTAGGCGGCACCGCGTCTGAAGCATCTACCGCGTAGGCGGCAAATCAGCGGCGGGCCGCGCGAGGCTAGTTTTGCCTCGTGCGGCGACTCTGCGTTTCTGCCCCATGCTTAAAGATAGGGCTGCCGCGTTGCCGCAAAAGTGTGCGGAGGGCTCTAGAAATCGAATTCAAATCCAATTTACGGTGAAGTCCGCTTATGCTGCTCAGACGCATCAGTAGTGAGCGCCGCCTAGTCTCCCACTACTTTAATCATCCCTTTTATCCTCCTGAGCGTTTGATGGCTTTGCTGAGGGGTGGCCTATCGCAGTTCAGAACGAATATCATAGTCGTTTTTTGCGGAAATGCCTTATAAGCCCGTTACATCAAGTTCGTATTGCCTAAGGCCTTTCGAAATAGCGCGCGCTGGTGAGAGACGCAGAGATACCGCCTCCTACCAGCACGCAATCGCGACCGTCTCCCCGGGGGGGGGGGGGGGGGGGAGGGGGTCAGCGTGCAAGTGCGGCGACTAGCTACATACAGCGAATACAAGTGCAGCCTTATTTCCTTTTTTGATTACAGATCCGCGTCTTATTTGTTTTCATATTAGCAATGGAGAGGACTCCAGGATGAAGGCAATTTTAGCACGGGTGCGCTCGTGGGCCCACATTCCGGAGTTCCAGCGGAGAAGAGCACACAACAGGATTTTCAAGGCTTTTCGAGATTTCAAGGCTTATGCCCTGGCTAACCTCTGCTGCAGACTAGAGACGGCGAAATAGTGCGCATCGATAAGAGGCGGAGTCTCTGCGTCTCTTACTGGCGCGCGCTATTTCGCAAGGCCTTGGGCAATTCGAACTTAACATAACGGACTTATAAGGCATTTCCGCAGAAAACGACTATGATATTCGTCCTTCCCATGGCAGGCTACCCCTAGTAGACCTATTTTGAACAAGATTTAGTGGGGTACCATAAGTACAATAGTACCCACTTGTCAGTAAACTTTTGTCGAATGTGCTTTTTGGAAATATTCTCGTTGTTTTCATACATGGAAATAAAGATATATTTGGTATCCATGTGTATCAGCCTCATTCTGGCACCAAAAGGTCACGAAAAGACAGAAGAAGCGCTCCGATTCGAAATTCGGTTCAACTACCGGCAGAATTTTGGACATCTGCTGGCAGAAATCCGGTCACTTGTCGGCGACAGCAGCGACAAGAGCGCAGCGTGCGGAAGCATGAACAGACGATAAGAGCGATTGGAGCGACAAGAGCAACAAGAGCGACAAGAGCGACTGGGGCGACGGACGTAGTGTGATGCACGTAATTGCACCATAACATCTACTCCGTAGCCTAAGATATTACGTGAATAGAGGTCTTCACGTCTAGCTTCAACTTCAATTGCATTCCTTTTGAAAACTGAAACAGACACAAGCAAACAGTTGTATTAGTAAAAAGTTTCCGGAAAATGAGACAAACACAAGCAAACAGCTATATTTTTAGTCAAAAAAGTTGTTAGAAACTGGGACAGACAGAAGCGAACAATCATATTACCTACATCGTCAGTCTGGCACTCAAAATAGACATAAAAGCCCTCCTTACCTTTGTATGAAGAACGTCAGAACAGGAATCGTTTCCTTCCAGCACTATTGCGCCTTCCAGCACTAGTGCGGTGTAATTTCGTACTCCACACTCCGTTCGTCGCCCCAGTCGCTCCAGTCGCTCCCGGCGCCGGCGCGAAGTATGAACAGGCGACAAGAGCGATAACAACGACAAGAGCGACTGGAGCGACGGCGCCGGCGCTCGAGTATGAACACTTTTCGGCGGCGCGCGCTCGGTTTTAATCGATATGCATGTTTTACACGGGCAACGAGTCGCTCTTGTCGCGAAGTATGAACAGGCCCTAAGTATGAACAGGTCTAACGACGTGTCTCTCACTTGCGCGTTTCGTGCCATCTTGCATCAGTGCAATCTCAATCGGGGGAGGGAAGGAGGTAGTCCATTATGAATTGTTATTGGTAGCTACGCATCAACACATACAACATGCAATACAACATATGAATGCCTCAACTTACCCGATCCCCTCGCTTGGAAATGGTCGAGCGTTACGATGAAATATTGAAAAGATTTCATCGGTACGGTGCGGGGGGGGGGGCACTATGCACGGCAGTACGGCTGTGATCGAAAACTCTATTTGCTTCCGAAAGAAATGGCAAACCGCTACCCACTAATTGCATAAGGGGCGCAAATAGGGTCCGGGGGGTCACCACAGCATAGCGCGGCGGGCCGGCGTGGCGAGTAGCTACGTACAGTGAGTGTAAATGCAGTCTTATCTCTTCGTTTCGATTATAGATACGCGTCTTATGTGCTTCCTAATTGGACAAAGGAGGGAACTCCAGGATTTAGGCGATTCTAACACGGATGCGTCACTTGAGCCACACCCTGGAGACCCTTCCCCTGCCTAAATCTGTGCTCTCCTCCGCGTCACTGACACCCCCCCCCCTAAAATTCTCTCTCCTCTAGCTTCAATTGCGTGATCTCATGTTAATTCCGACCACCAATCCAGTTTGGATTGCGCTCGTGTGACCGCGACACGTGCAACTCGAACTCGGCGTTCGATTAGAGCGCGCTAACCCCGAGGCGCTCCGCTCATATGGGATCATGCTACGGAACCTTGGTATTTGCGGTGTTCGATCACGCAGGGGTGTTCTTAGCGGAACTGGCGATCATGGCGGGACTTGACTGGTGGATGGTGGTTGGGTGCCATCCAAGCTGCTTGTGTGGAAACTGCTTTCGTCGTTCAGGGGAGTCCGCAACAGGCTTCCGCGCTCTTCGAGCGGCGAAGCACATATGGCTGAAAAATACGCGAAAAACGACTCAAAATCGCCTAGACGTCGAAAAAACCCCTTGAATCCCAGGCGTTCAGTTGAAATACAAGAATGCCACAATGCAGGAGAACCGAACCCCTGACCTCCTTCGTACGAAGCAACGCACTATTCACCGCACCACGACCCGCATGCCGGGGGCGCCGTCATGGGCGTATAAGACGTCGTAACACGTGAATGAGTGGAGCGCCGTGGGGTTAGCTCGCTGACCGCAACGCGCGCAGTTTGAATTGCGTGCGTCGCGATCACACGCGCGCAATTCAAACTGGAGTGGTGGTCAGGATTTACAGGAGATCCAATTGCGTACTTTTACGGAATAAAGCATTTCATCCCTTCCCTATGGTCAACAGGGCATTCCCTCCGGGCCGCAGAGTAACGTCATTGGTTTGTGCTGCTCAGCACTTTTGTCCCTCAGCAGCCGTCCTCATGTCCAACTGCACCAGCTGCACCATGTCCGGGATACGAGGCGTAACGTCAATGACCTCCTCTGGGTCCGGATCAGGGGCGTTAAATTTTTTTCGGTAAATTTTTAACGACCATTTTTTAACGAAAATTTTTTGCATTAAAATCGGTAAAATCGGTAAATTCGTTAAATAAAATCTCCCTTAGCCGCAGTAAGTTTGGCTGCATTTTAGTACGTAAAAAGCCAGAACTTTTTCTTTATTGATTGTTTCGACTCCAACTGCGTGACAATTATATCACTACCAGTCGTTCAGCGGCCTAGCGGCCGCCGACGACGCTTGAACGACATCCACAAAAATCGATAATATCGATCGATATCGATTGGTCGACTTCAGATTCGTGTTGAGCGACATCGATTACTCTAGGGCTGAAGTTTCGTGCCGCTTGAAGGCCATCCTCAAAAAATCGATAATAGCGATCGATATCGATTGGTCGACTTCAGGTTCGTGTTCAGCGACCTCGGTTACCCCCATGGCCTCCCGTCGATAATCATCAAAATGCCCAGGCACGGTTGCCGACGTGTTCGACACGTCTACGGCTCGCCATGCACGGTTGCCGACGTGTTCGGCACGTCTAGGGCTCCCCATGTACGGTTGCCGACGTGCTCGGCACGTCTTCTGAATATCTACGCACGTTGGACGACGTCTTCAGCACTCCTTCTGAATCCCTATTCTCTGCACTTGGTCCCCATTCATATTCTGACGCCCTGCCCGCTGATTATTAGGTTGGAAAAAAGTCTCTTCACACTTCGAATTTTTTTTACCCTTCTCCTTGTAAACGCACTAGCCGATGTTGATTGCTGACTTCGTAATCCTATCACACTTGTCTACCGTTCGCACGCGGACACAGGTCAAGACTCTTCTTGTACTTCGTTATCTATCCAATCTTCCGAACTCAATGCCAGACTTATCTCATGGCCATTTTCGGCACGGCATTCCTCATGAATTCATTAAAGGATCTACAGCATGTTAGGCAGCCGACCAAATTAACCATATATATGGCTTGGGATCTACTACTCATCGCGCCTGTTATGAGTTGTTCGGAAAGTTTTTAAAGGGAGATTATTCACTCGAGGACAAAACAAGGTCAGGAAGGCCAACTGAACTGGACGACACTGAACTACACCATCTTCTTCGTACCGATAGTAGGCATACGACACGTTAACTGGCAGAGAAGCTCGAAATGTCTCATAGTGGATAGTGGGAATCCATCTGAAGGGTTTTGGCTTTGCATGGAAATTTGGAGCTTGGATTCCACATGCCCTGTCAGACGCTCAGAAAGATCGACGGCTCTCCATCGCTACTTCTCTTCTGTCCAGATACGAGAGAAAATCGTTTCTGCCGCGGATTGTGACAGGCGATGAGTCCTGGGTTCTGTGTGCCAACTTCCGAAGAAAAGGCAATGGGTACAAAAGGGAGAGAACTCTAAGCCTGATCTCAAGCCCAATGTTCACGAAAGGAAGATTCTCTTGAGTGCCAGAACTGCAGTTTTTTAAGCGAGAGGAATTGGAAAATTACCCAGTCTTTGGAGAAGCGTAGTGGAACAAAATGGAGTTCATCTCAATTGATTTGCCTTTGTAGTTGTGAAGTGATAAATCTTTGAAAAAAAAATGAAAAGACTTTTTTTCCAATCTAATTGATCGTGAACTTGGGTGATCCGCCGCCAAGTTATAAGCTCGCCAGCAATCGCCCATGGTTAAGCTGAAATAAGACCCGGCTGACATACGCCGCACTGCCCTAGGCATCTCTTGGCTTCAGTCCCCCTCACCGTGACGGACACGTGACATTAGCAGATTATATATAGGTAAGATTCCTTCACCTTCATAACAAATGACAACAGTCCATCTGTCATCAACAAAATTGGTAAGAGAGAAAAATAATTAAGACTCTGAAACCAAACAGTAAAAAGACTTCTAAAATAGGGAATTCCTCAGTATGCCTATTATGCCTAGTTCCTTCAGCTGGTGGAAAATCGTCCAGCTTCTGGGAAGATCCAAAGGTTATCGTGTCACGGCACAATGTTTTTGAGCTTTTTTCTTCTTAACGAAAATTTTTACAAAACTTGTGCTCTCTAAGTAGACTTTTGCAGCCCAACATTCCTCTATATACTGCCGTAATTGTTTTGGGTAACTACAGAAAGCTTGATAAAGAATTCAGTCATGTAGAGACAACAGCGAATACAGTCCGTGATAAAGTCCGTCTTTGGAAGATATTTATTAATCCATAGATCTGCCTGTTTCACGGAATGGCTATCTTAAAAGATTCTTACTGCAGACGACAGGAGAGTATCGAATAAACAGCCACGAACCGTATATATAAATTTTAATCGATTCGAATTTTTCTGCACTGAGAATTTTTTTCTTTGCCACCTAAAAAACGTGGGTTTCAATTGTTAAGCCATTTCTCCTTTGTATTTCAAGGAAATGCATAGTGGATGCCAGAAATTAAAAGGTCCTGAATCCTCCTATATTAACATTGACCCATCTAGTTGTTATCCTTCCCATTTCCTCCAAATAGGCTTCGTCACCGTCTGTCACTCTTTTACAATTTTTCACTAATTTACCACTTAGATTTTCTTTTTGGAAAGCCTGGTACCATACTGTGCAGCCACATTTGCTTGAGGTTCGAATATGTTTTGCGTTTCTAAATTTTTCCCTAATTTTGGGAAGCACATTTTGGGTTGATGAACGGTATTATAGGAAATTCGCATATTAGACGAAAAAATCTACAGACATAAAGGAAATTTCTTGCTAGAGCCAGACCTGCACCTTCATCTTTTTTATTTAATTCTAGTGCTTTTAGATACATATGCTCATTCTTTTACGTGTATACTGACTGTGGAAAAATCGCCAAAACAGCCCTCGAAGAAGACGAAAAGGTTAAGCAAAATCGTTGACTTCACAGCATGATATCCATTAAACGCGAAGCAATAACAGTAGTAGCAGCCACACTCTATCAATTAGGCGATGCTCAAGGTTGCCTTAATGTAGTTCTATAATTACCGTCTGATGCTGCATGAAAAATCCTTCCAACTTTCCCGAAAACTTGCGGAGAAGAGGGAACGAGCTCATCTCTTCCCTAGTTTCGTTTCTTATTCGTGTTTTTTCGCATAGTTTGTGTTTCGAAGTGCTTTCTTGGCGTTTTCTATGCCTTTTCAACCCCACTTATGAAGCAAATATCACAAAAAAACTGTGAAAAAACTAAATGATTGCTAATCATGAAGCACTAATATGTAGCAATCACACGCAAGAAACGGACCAGGAAGTCGAAAAGCACGAAACGATAGCGGAGAAAGGTGTGGTCGCAAGCAAATAAATTGGTCAATGAGCAAGGAAAATGCCAAAGTTCTCGAAACTCGAGGACAATATCGCTTACCCACATTAAAGTACGTAGAAGGTTTCCTCGGTATACTGCGCAAGCTCATTCAAAAAATTCGTCCAAAATGTATTAACACGAAGAGGAAGCAAAATTTTATAAATGGACATAAAATGTCGTTAATGCAATTTAACGAATTTTTTCGCCGTTAAACTTCGTTAAAAAGTTTTAACGAAAAATGCCGGTAAATCCGGTAAATCGTTAATCGTTAAACGCACACCCCTGGTCCGGATGCTCGCTGCACGATCCGCGTCCATACCCCGACGCGTTTCTCGCCTAATATAACTCCGTCTCGAAAGATTGGCTATGAGGACAATAAACTGAACGATATCACTCATGATGAAGCCGAAATAAACAACCAGTTGGCATACGCCACAGTTCTCAAACAAAGCCTAATCGTTAGTTACGGACAAACCCAATCACATAGTGGCAGATGTCTACTTGTCCAAAAAAAAGTTCCCAAACAGCTTCAAAAACTACTCTCATCACTTTCTTTGTATTTTAGAAAAGCTTTTAGTAGAGCAGTTGTTTCAGCGATTCATCTTAGAAGAATAACATATGCAGTAAAAGATCTTTAACGGTGCAAATTTGTGGTTAGATGTACTGTAAAATGCAGATAAATCGATGTGCAAGTTTACGAATGGTGCGATCCCTCCGACTTCCCTAAAATTAGATGTAAAATGCTAAACCAAAAAGCGTTCTCCGCACAGAAAGTACGCATATTAGTTCAACCTTAGCCAGCTCATACTACTTTTTGGAATCAAAGTAAAGGATCAGTTTTGGTTCAAGGTTTTATATGAAATCTTAGGCAAATATAAGGGTGTCCTGTGACTCACAAACAGCTGTAAGGATTTTTGGCACAGATTGGACACCAAAGGATGACGCTTTTGTTTTCTCCTTGGTGTTCAGCAGTAACTATTTCTCTGAATAACCTTAAGTCATGGCCTTAAGCGCTGCAAGAATGATAGCGCCTACCGGTCCTGTTGCTCTATGCGCTTGTTACCTGTGCATTTTTACGTTTGAAGGTTCGTGTTATGTGTCTAAGGTGTTTTTCATAGTAGTAGGGAGCGTGGAGTGCAGTCGGAGGAGGTGCCGGATGTTGAGTTCACCCAATTCCAGGTTCTTGGTTCGGATTTCCCGTCCAAGCCAACCAAGCCTCCCATCCCTATGGGTCAGTGAATTAGTACTAGACTTGTCTGGGAAGAATAAAAATTGACTTGTTCGGCTGGCACTGCATCACGCAGGCCGATGAATAGGCCAAAAAACTTTCGGATCGCTTCCACATTCCGTAGGAGTAGAATGCATGGCTCATCCCAAAAGGGATTGAATAATGTTATCTTTTATCCTTTAAGATAGATAAAAACGGTCAGTGATAAAGAGTATGTGGTAAACTCGTACCTAACAGCTTAAAGAACGGTCAACGCTCAAAACCGACGACACTTTACAATAACATTCGAACAGTGAAGACCCCAAAAAGAGCAAGAACCGAACCTTTCGACGGCTCCCTCGTGAGTCGAGGACACTACCCTGAACCATCAAGCCGCGCTGTGTCGACGCTACGCATTTCTTCACGTGCCAGAGTACGCGTGCCAAATCTCGTTGCGATCCCGTAGTGCGGTTTCAGGACCCTTTATTCATTTCATTTGACAAGCTGGCAAAAAGAAACATATTTGTACACTAAGTGCAGGGTGGAGATTCTTCCTATGCGATTCGCTTTCGCCGTTCCTGCATACGCTTCGGGCCGTTCCCTTGTCAGTAAATACACAAAAAGCGTTGCTAGTAGACATAGGATCCGACGCCGACTTTTCGAATACTCGAATGATTCGATGGATCATTTTTTGAAAACACGGATTTTCGGATGATTCAAATAAACTATTTTTCGTCAAATCGGATACCCGATTCAGATAACACCGGGTAGTGCAGCAGTAGTTGAGGCAGACAATATCTTCAGTCTGGAGCGAATTAGAAGAGTACATCAGCTATAAAAAAAATTTAAGAAGTCATCGCCAACAAAAACTGTGACAACCTGGATGAATAGCAAATAGCCCAACATGAAGACATGACAAAACCTTATAGGCCGAGAGGGGATCATTTTGTAATGCCGCTACATATCACATCTCGTAATCCATGTAATTAGCAGTATTTTATCGAACTGACACCGTGTATAATTCCACATGATCACGCTGGACAAATTCTAAAGTAGACGGATGTTCATCTGCTTCCTCAGACGTGTTCAGCAACCTTGTGCAAACCCACTCTTGAACCATCAGTCGTCGAATGAAGAGTGATAAATGCTAAACATAACACTCATACATGCTGCTGCATGTCCTTGAAAGAATTTCTACAAGATTTCAAAGTTTGTTTTGCGCACAACGGTACGGACTCCGGAAGCAACCCACGCGAAATTGTTAATAAGTTAGTTAAACAATAATTACGAAGTTTTCTCCGTAAACGTCCGCCTATTGTAAATCGTGATCTTTGGTGAAGCACTGACATATGAGGTGTAAATGTATAAGGCTCACTAGCCAGAATTGATTCGCCTTGCGTCTGTATATGAGCTGTGAAATGGCATGCATTTTTTTTCTCGTTTCCGTATAAATTTTATACCAGATACTAAACCGCCTAGTTGCAATCAAACGTCTGGTTGGGAACTTCACTACCAAATCCCGATAATACAGCATCTTGACCGCAGCAGCTGTTATTTCCAATTTTGATCCCTCTTAGCTTTCCTACAGTAAAAGTGGTTTGAAACATGCACAACAGGACAGTAGAATGAAATACGGGGTCTTCAAAACGGATTCCATGAAGACTGTCTGCCCTCAATCGCATTCATGCGATTTATACTCCAAAGTGCGGTTCTGCCTCTGTGTGGAGACAAACGCACACAGACGCTCCCGTTTAGTATATATATCGAATCGCGTGATCCCCACCCGGAAGTGTCTAAGCTAAAATATAAAATAGATAAAATTTATTGATACCGGTCAGCTGATCGATACTGTTGACCGATTCAGTACTGGTATCCCCACCCCCCCCCCCCCAACTGTGAATATATACATCTATACAGGTGCGTCCCCGCCATCTCATAGGATATAGGAGGATGACGAGATGGCTCCTCTTCTGAATCCGGCCACTCGTTGCGCAACGTCTATAACATCTCTTTCGAATCAGGACGCTCGTTATACGACATGTATAGCACTTCCTCTGGATCTGGACGCTCGTTACACAATATCTATGAAACGCCTTCTGCATCCGGGTCCCTGTTGCTCGATCTCTGAAGCGAGTCGTATGAATACAGATGCCCGATGCCCCATACCTGTGACACGTCTTCTGGATTGGGGCACACGTTGAGCGGTGCCTATTGCACGTTTTCTGAATCTCAACGCGTGTTGGACGAAGCCTATGGCAGGTCTTCTGAAGTCCGATACTTGTCTGACGACGCCTGTGGCACGTCTTCTGAATCGCGGCACTCGGCGCATGATTGTCATCCGTACCCTGACGCGTTGCCCACTTACGTTCACTAACGTGGGTGATCTGGTGCCAAGGTTATGAAGTCGATGACAATCCCGCATGGCTAAGCTTAAAGGAACAGCCGGCTGGCATATGCCACAGTGACCAAGACGTCTTTGACTTTAGTCCCCCCTCTTTGTGGCGGGCAACGTGACACACGGATCAGCTGAATCATACATAGTTAAGAGAGTTGGGAACTGTCTTCACACTCTATTCCCCCAATTATTTTAAATTCAACGGAGTATAGGAAGTGTGTGGTGCCTAGAACCATCGCCTTTCATGCGGCACATTTTAGGAAACTATATGCACCAGATGCATTTGAAGTACAGCGCCATATTTGAAACGAAGAGTTTAGGAGCAGCACTACAAGGAACAGGATAAAATGAAGAGCAGCATACAACACGAACTCTCCTGGCGATAGACTAAGGGTCTAGCATGACATTTACAACGACTCACAGGCGTCGATCAATAACAAGCTAGGTCCTCGAAATTTCTAAAAGGGTTGGAATCAACTCTTATGTCCGAACAAGATGGAAGGCTTAACTTGCGATGGTTCGTACTTCAACCAGAACTTAATATTCGTTCGATTTCGCCACATTGCGAGTTGAGCTTTCATTCGATTGTCATCCGATTTTGTCCGAATCAGTGGAGCCTTGAGTACCCGGATCTTCGGATGATTCATATGACGGCAGTTTTTACCGGATTTTCGGATGGTTCAGATAACATCATCTTGGGTGGAGCCAGTTTTCGGATAATCCGAAATCGGATAAATCCGACTGGATATCCGAAAATGCATGATTCGGATCCAATGTCTAGTTGGCAGCTAGCCTTGTTCCCTACTTTCGCTTTCCTTTTATAGGTGTGCTCTCCCAAAAATCGAATCGAATATATTCGAATAGCGACGATTTTCAAATATTCGAAAATCAATTATGTTCGAATATGTTTCGAGCTCGAATTCGAATACATTCGAGAATCGCGTTTTTTTTCAGCATTCGGCTTCGAATATTCGAATTCGAATGTTCGAGAATTCATTGGAGCGCAACTATATTTCCTTTCTCCTTAGGCTGTCACTGGCGCTTCCTTTTCTACAATGTCCATTCGTTTTTCGATAGGTTTACAGTGAAACCCCTAAGTAGCCATATGAGGGAACGCTTAGAACCACCGCCACCACTCTGACGTCATTACTCCGACAGTCAGGAACAGCTGGAGAAAAAGCGCAGCTGTGGCAGAAAGCCCTTGCAGAAAACCAAACTCAAGTTCAACATGTGGAGTTCCACCCATGAACCAGGCGGAGAGGGGTGAATAGGCGCAGCCTCTCCACATGTAACGAGCTCCCTGGATTCTTCTGCTACAATCAAGACAAGCTCTGTAGAACAACATTTTGCTCTGATCTATACAGAAGTGAGTACAGGCCATGTTTAAGGTGTAGGAGCGACAGCGGTACGCTTGTGAAATGAAGCCGCATATGGGCTTTGACGAAGAAAGCCCCGATCCAATTGAAGCTATGGTAGCAAAACTGAGATGTTATGGGCACCCACTCAGAAGACCAGAGAATCGCCCCATCCGACACTATTGTACTTTACGGACTCCAGAGGACGAGGAGAGGTCGAAAACAAATTTCGCCCAAACTTCGCCCAGGGGGTTATTTGGGGTGCTGATCACGAATCTGACATCCGTTTTTGAGATTTTTACCGATTACGGTAGGTTACGGTAGGTACCGGTGACTAGGCTGTCGAGGTCATAATCACCGATTTCACCTAAACTTCGCCTATGGGGGTTATTTGGGGTGCTGATCACGAAACTGACATCCGTTTTTCGTTTTACGCTGGAGTACGGTAGATTACAGTATGTACCGGTGAGTAAGATATGGCTACCGATTTAGCCCGAATTTCGATCAGAAGGAACGCTTTAGAATACCGAATTGTCTTACCTTAGCGCTGCAGTAGTGGCGGCATCTAACCAGCTTCTCTGGAAAACGTTGATAACAGATTATTGTTTTGGTTTAGTCTTCAGGAATACCTAAGCAACCGACAATTAGGCTTGTTTATTGACTACCGACAAAGTAATTTGAAGCATACCTTAAAATAGGTAAGAGCAATATCAGCATGGATATATTTGCGCCACTTGGTCCCAAAAGTGGAAGAAAGCGTCGCGTTGTCCACCGAACTGCTCCCTCCACAGAAATTCGCTCAAGTAGTCTTGGTAACGGCGGTTGTTTATGCCGTACTTGCGTTTTGCCAAAGCCTTGAACTTCTGCCAATGGCACTCGATATTCTGCGTGTGAGCTCCTGTATTCGGATCGACGAAATTCAGTCGATGATTTACGGCTAGGTGCTGGTATCCTTGTGGCAGTGCGGCTATACGGCTATAAGCACGCCAGCAGTCACTAATGATTGTTGTGCCAGGTCTTAATGGCGAACAATTATCCTGAGCAGCGTGTTCACGCCAGTCTGCGCACCAACTTCAGGAACGATCTGCCACTCCCCCGTTCGTATATCCCGAATAGCCACTGGTTCCGGCGCACCCAGCGCCCTCTATTGTACTTCCTCTTGGTCACACAAGTTTCATCCAGTTCGACCGTGACCCCAAACCCTCCGAGAACCGGGGTATTTCTTCGGAAGTACTCGCAGCAAACATCGCGAAAGTATTGTTCCCACTGGACGATGCTCTTCCTGCTGACCTCAAATTTGTACTCCTTCCAGGCCACCGTGCCTAGCTGATGTATTCAGAAGTACGACAGCGTAAAGACCTCTGCCTCTGAGAGGTGGGTTCGATCAACAAAAAAAAAGAACCCTTTTTGTTAGCTACAGAAGGGATTCTATCCTGACCAGGGCCGAGTCGACATGTCCTTTTATAGCATCTCCATTTACCTGGAGGTTGGTATATCTGCATGGAGTCGTTATATTTGGGGCATAGAGGCCAGCAATCCCATCCTTCTAAGCCATTCCTGGAAATCGGCTGCGTCCATGTTCAACTTCTCGAGACGTCCTTCACCTTGAAGTCGCGCAGTTCTATTTGGCGGCAGTTGTGGTACAGTGCCTGGAGAGCCATGATGCTGATATTGTTGCCCTCGATTAAACCTTCGTCTATCGAAGAGTTTCCCGCAAATTTGCGCACTCTTTCAGGCGATCGCTACGGGACCATTTGCATCCTGTGCCACTACCGTAGCGCCCCCGAAAACCCCTGTAGCCGGGTACGATTGATTCGCACTTAGGCCAATGTTATACTTCGGCGACGCGTCGCCGACGACGTCGCCGAGAGCTCCGCAGGGGGGTGTTATACTTCCGCCGCCGACGTCGGTGGCGACGTCGTCCGTGGGTCGGTCGCCGCGCTGTGCACGGCGACGGGCCGTCGCCGGCCTCATTCAAGGCTGGGAAAAAATGCGCTCAGAGGGAGTATTTTGTTTGTGGGTGGGTTCTTCGTTCCCGGCACTGTCAACATCCTCGGCGGACCTCGAATTACGAAATCGAAAGTGCAAAAACGCCCATCTTACGGGCACAAATGGTGCCTTTTTTACTCTTCATGTCCATTTAAAGTTAGTCACATGAGGACTTCGCAGAATTCTTGTGGTTTTTAATATGTAGCAGTTCTATTCCAACGAAAAATGTTTTCTTTAAGGCTTGCAGAAAAATATGTAAAAAGTTACTTTGGTGTGTTCTTTAACAAACAACGAAATTGAGGCAGATAACAGAGTTTCAACAGAAAAAAGGCATAAAAATATACGTATCTCTACCTGATAGACGGAAGTGAGTGTTTTTTTATACTGCCTAATTCTAATAATACTGGGTGTCTCAAGAAATGAATGCACTGTTAGAAAGGTGATAACTTTGGTCACAAAAAGGTACTGAAGAAGTTAAATGCTCATATAAAATCTTAAGCAAATAGGAATTTTTTGACGTATGAACGTATAGATTGCGCCATGCACACGTCTGTTTTTATCTGCTTTTTTGATGTTTAGAACTTGACAACGACGTGAAAGACACGTAGCATGCGAGTTTAGTGATTACAGAATTTAAATGTGGGCAGCAGACCTATTTTCCGAAACGGATTCCGGGGACTGATGAAGCAACATTAAAGCTGAATGGAGAGGTTAATCAGCATAACTGCAGCTACTGGGCGGCGGAAAAGGCTATTGGCCAATGGCGTATACCCCGCGGCATATCTCGGGCAGTGACTTCAGGTATCGTGGGTCAGATAGCCTGCTATAGGCAAATTATAGCAGCTATGCCAGGGGGCGTAGCCCTGCTCATGGCGGACATAAATACCCGTTACGAGCGTACAAGGGTGGTCTTTTTTGTGGTAGTACATGGCAGTTCTGCTAATTGCAAACTCATTTGGTGTTGCTTCTTTCATCTCGCAATTGCATGATTTATTGCACTGAAAGACTCCGCAAAGTAACGCTTAGTTTGTTTATGTTCCGAACTCAAATATGTCGTCTTTGTAAGTAGTAGTATTACTACCACTGATTTGAAAGACTGGAAGTTACATTCTATGCGGTTTTCTGCCGTACATTCTATGTTCGTTTTTCATAATGAAATTGGAGTTCTCTCTCTAATTGTTCTTTGTAAGATATATTTCTAATTTTTCAGGCAGACTGGTGGCCAAATGATGACATTGAAAGCGCGCTCCGATGCTCTCCTGTCAACGACGTCCCCGACGCCGCCACAGAATCTGTTGACGTCGCCACCGACGTCGCCACAGACGTCGGCTGCGTCTGTGGCGACGTCGGCGACGTCTGTGGCGACGTCGGCGACGTCGCTGGTGACGTCAGCGTCGGCCGACGTCGGTGACGGGCCGTCGCTGACGTGTCGCAGCGTCGGCGACGCGTCGCCGAAGTATAACATAGGCCTTAGGCGGACGCTCCGAGTCATCACGCCGACCGATGGCGCGCGGCTGGGCGGCAGCCGGATGGAGAGCGGATCGAACTTACGAATGGTCACCGCGGCTGCGGCAGCCACCGCCGCGCTGTAATTAGCCGGTGCTGCGCCGCCACTGATCACTGTTGCCTGTGCGGGAGCCGCTGCCGCGAACGCTACAACTACTCTTTTGGACTTTGCATGAAGCTCTCACTGGTTTTTGTCCAGCTATTCGGCCATTCCATTCGTCAGAAAAGATCACTGCTACATTCTATATTGTAAAGAGAGCGGCGAAGCGAATAGGTCATAGCTGGTGAGGAATTAGGACAGGACGCTGAAGACTGGATCGCACGAATACCAGGAACCAATAGGTCGTGCTTGGAAATATTTTTGGAAAACGAATCCAAGCTGCTGAGGGAAACCTAAGGACAAAAATTATGGTGTTGCTGAACTGTTGCAAGCGAGCATAAGAACGGCTAAAAATAATCCCGAGGAAGGTAAATGAAGGGCGTAGAACGGGTAGAAGTAAAGCAGAAGGACTACAAGGAGACCAATGAGAGTACTCCTAGATTTCGACATTCGTAAGTTCAGACCCTCACCCCAGCCGGATGACTCATACGTCTGCATCCACAAGTAGGGTATGGGAGTCCGGATAAGCTGCCTTGAGGAGAACAGCGTCAAGCAAACGCAGTTATTTTCCGATGGCAGTAGCGAAAATTGCGCGAAAACGTCATTATAAACAAATTGCTTCAATTTTTAATATTACACCGCTCTTAATGGCGACCTTCTCGTCCTTAGTTTTGAAGTGCAGGAAATGAAGTGGAAAAAGAGTAGTCCTGCTAATCTTCAGCCCATGCTCCACCTATTCCTCACTCCAGTATCCGTCAAGAAGCGGGTGATAGTGAAAGCACTCTTGAGATATTGCGCAGAAAAGGCATTCATCCTCGAATGCAACAGCACAAGCACCCTGGCTACTATCAGTTTTATGAAATGTTCTTAAAACGAGGGAGCACCATGTTTTGTCCTTGGATTAAGAAAGATTATTGATTTTAGTGATTTGGATTTTATTGATCTGCAAGACACTAGTTCCTGTAGGATCTTTTGTGTAGTTTTCAGGATTGCCCAACTACTGCATGTGTACAAATAGGGGAGCTCTTCGTTCTCTATTATTCTGAGCATTTTTTGTCCCTTAAATCATGACAGAGAGATCATGATTCTTCTCCACTTCTACTAAATCCTGATAGCTATAGCCTAGAGTCGAGAACAGAATACAACACGGGTGAAAGGGTACTGTTTACAAGTGCATAGAGGCTATGCGTACTCCTCTTCGGAACATAAAACAGTTAAGAGAACGCTTTCTCACTACGGCTTCTCAGGAACCCTGCTGTATATCGCTAGGAGACACCAGACAGTATGAGTCATCGCCAGACCTGGCCGCGCGCCATTGGTCGGGGCGATGACTCAGAGCGTCCGCCTAAGTGCGAATCAGTCGGATCCTGTAGCCGAGGTTTCGGCGAAATTGGTGATTACGACCTCGACAGCCTTACAAGGAAAGGTTTCCAAGTTATGGTGAGCTTTCGGGATGCTATTTTGATAGGATGTAGGGACCTGTGAGCGGAGTCCAGAACCACACTCAGTTTTTGCTGAACGCCTTTTTAAAGGCCTGAAAAAGAGGAAAGACACTCGTCAACCGCTACGACACCCCACGAGATATGCCTCGGTGGCGCAGTCGGTAAGAGTACCGCCTCGTAGGAGCACACCGGCGGGAATTTCAGTTCGAGTCTGAGTGCTGCCAACATTATTTTTTGTTGTCATTAGGCTTTCTCATGATTACAGATGTCAATTTTAGACCATCAATGCTTACAACAAACCAAGACTGTCTATTGGCGCCTTCGGCGCAAATAGGGTCCGGGGGGGGGGTCACCTTATAAAAAGTGCCACCAACACCAAGAAAACGAGACAAGGCACACTGATAGTAAGGAAAACAAACAAATAATGCTGTAGCTGTGTTCTGTGCTCTCCCCCGTCAGGGGAAGGGACTCCAGGTGTGGCTCAAGTGACGCATCCGTGTTAAAATTGCCTACATCCTGGAGTTCCCTCCCTTGTCCAATTAGGAAGCACATAAGATGCGGATCTATAATCGAAACAAAGAGATACGACTGCATTTACATTCACTGTATGTAGCTACTCGCCACGCCCGCCCGCCGCGCCATGCTGTGGTGACCCCCCCCGGACCCTATTTGCGCCGCGCCTTCATATGTGCTAGTTTTTCAACTATTCATATCTGTACCATACCATTTCTCTGGAAATAAAAAGTCTTACATATCATTAAATTAAGTCTTATATTTATTACTTCCCTTTTAGTCAACAGCTATGGTACAAAACTATGAAACATTTAAAACACAAGCGTTTGTCACACCAGCAGCATCTTACAGAAGCCAGTGAGGAAGAGTTTTCTCCCTGGTAAGGAATGACCACTTCTTCTTCGTTGAACGCGCAATCTGTGGGTGTTGAGAAGGGTCCCGGGTGAACATCAAAAGTAACAGCTGTCACCCACGCATATGACGAACACCGCCGAAACACAGGAGCGCAGAACTATCGGTAGGTCTGGCTTATAATCTACAATCAAAAGAGAAGTCACGAGTGGTACCCTTTTTGCATGTTATTTCATACCATTTACCTACTTTCAATGTAAGTATATTTTATATATTTTATATACTTTATATATATATATTATACTATAAATAATATATAAAAGAATGTATTATAACTGGTTATTTTATACCAGTTACCTGCTTTCAATATAAGCGTATTTGTGTGCAATTACGGTACCATTGGTGATGCGGTATGATATGGTGGTGGTACAGATATGAATAGTTGAAAAACTACCAAATACATATATGAAGGCGGAAATAAACAGCCTTGGTATGTTGTAAGCATTGATGGCTTAAAGTGACTCCTGTGATCATGAGAATAACAACAGAAGAACAATAACAACAACTAATACGTGCAAAAATATCGGCACCACTCGATCCTGAACTGGTGTGCTCCTGCAAGGCGGCAGTCCAACCGACTGCGCCACCGAGGCACATCACGTGGGGTGTCATAGAGGTTGATGAGTGTGGCGCGCACGCCTTCACACCTCCTTTTCAGGTCTTTAAAAAAGCGTTCAGCAAAATCTGACTGTGGTTCTGGACCCCGCTCACAGAGCCCTACATCCTGTCAAAATAGCATCGCAAAAGCTCACCATGAGTTGGAAACCTTTCCTTGTTATTCACCGGTACGTACCGTAATCTACCGTACTCTGGCGTAAAACGAAAAAAAGATGTCAGATTCGTGATCAGCACCCCAAATAACCTCTCTAGGTGAAGTTTGGGTGAAATCGGTGATTATGACCTCGACAGCCTTAATCACCGGTACCCACCGTAACCTACCGTAATCGGCCGCAATTTTAAAAACGGATGTTAAACTCGTGATCAGCACCCCAAATAGCCCTCCTGGGCGAAGTTTGGGCAAAAAAAAATTCGACCTCTCCTTGTCCTCTGGACTCCGTAAAGTACAATAGTGCCTCCATCCTACTATAATGAATGGTTCGCGTTCTTATGATATGTTCATACTTCGCGATGGCAGCGACAAGTGCGACGAGAGCGACGGCAGCGCCCGGACGGTATGGACAGGCGACAGTAGCGAAGGAAGCGACTGGAGCGACTGAGGCGGCGGACGTAGTGTGGTGTACGTAATTAACTAGGCACTCCACACTCCGTCCGTTTCCTCAGTCGCACTTGTCCCTCCCGTCGCCGGCGCGAAGTATAAAAAGCAGCGACGACAGCGACAGCGATAGCGCACGAGTATGAATAGATTTCGGCGGCGATCGCTCGGTTTTAATCAATTTGTCTGTTTTGTTTTGCACATATAAGACATTAAGACATACGAGACGGCCCATAGTTATTGAAGCAAGCATGTAACAACAAAGCCACATCATACAACTGTTAACAGGAAACAGCTCTAAAGACTGTCCGATTTAACTGGGTTAAAATGCAGTCCTGCTGATTCAAATTGGAATAGCTCTGCATTGCACAAAGACCGGTTTTTGAATAGTTGGAACGGCTCCGCTCCCCTCGACTCGCCGCATAGTCTCCGGTCCGCTATTTTCTTAGAGAAATGGTGTCCGCTACTCCTTTCATTCATTTACCAGTCGTTCGGCGGCCCAGCGGCCGCCTACGACTGGTTGGGGGCTTCGCCCCCAAACCCCGAGAATAGGACGCCATGGCCGCTACGGGTTTCCTATTCTTTCCTAGGCCTTCTGACCATTATGTTAATCGAGATGGATCGGCTGATCTTCCTCGACGTGATCCTCAAAAAATCGATAATATCGATCGATATCGATTGGTCGACTTCAAATTCGAGTTCAGCGACCCTGATTACCCCCAGGGCCAAAGTTTCGTGCCGCTTGAACGTCATCCTCAAAAAATCGATAATATCGATCGATATCGATTAGTCGACTTCAGTTTCGTGTTCAGTGACCTCGATTACCCCCAGGGCCGAAGTTTCGCGCTGCTTAAACGCCATCCTCAAAAAATCGATAATATCGATCGATATCGATTAGTCGACTTCAGATTCGTGTTCAGCGACCTCGATTACCCCCAAGGCCGAAGTTTCGCGCCGCCGACGTGTTCGGCACGTCTGCGGCTCGCCATGCACGGTTGTTGACGTGTTCGGCACGTCTACGGCATCGCCATGCAGGGCTGCCGACGTGTTTGGCACGTCTACGGCTCGCCATGCACGGTTGCCGACGTGTTTGGCACGTCTACGGCTCGCCATGCACGGTTGCCGACGTGTTTGGCACGTCTACGGCTCGCCATGCACGGTTGCCGACGTGTTTGGCACGTCTACGGCATCGCCATGCAGGGTTGCCGACGTGTTTGGCACGTCTACGGCTCGCCATGCACGGTTGCCGACGTGCTCAGCACGTCTACGGCTCGCCATGCACGGTTGCCGACGTGTTCGGCACGTCTACGGCTCGCCATGCAGGGTTGCCGACGTGTTTGGCACGTCTACGGCTCGCCATGCACGGTTGCCGACGTGTTCGGCACGTCTACGGCTCGCCATGCACGGTTGCCGACGTGTATGGCACGTCTACGGCTCGCCATGCACGGTTGCCGACGTGCTCGGCACGTCTACGGCTCGCCATGCAGGGTTGCCGACGTGTTTGGCACGTCTCCGGCTCGCCATGCAGGGTTGCCGACGTGTTTGGCACGTCTACGGCTCGCCATGCACGGTTGCCGACGTGTTTGGCACGTCTACGGCTCGCCATGCACGGTTGCCGACGTGCTCGGCACGTCTACGGCTCGCCATGCACGGTTGCCGACGTGCTCGGCTGCTGCGCCCCAACTCAAAGTGGGACGGACGGACAGTGTGACGGTGTGACACAGTGACACACACACACACACACGCTTGCTGCTTTATATATAGTAGGATTACATGGTATATGCCATGTGTTAAAGCAACAAAACTGAAAGACAACAAAAAAACACTAAACAAACTAAAATAGGGAACAATAACAGGGACTATTACGAAAAAGGAGCGAGGAACTAAAATAACCAAAACATTGTAGGAGAGTAATGAGACATTCTGCAGAAGCAGAGTTCGGGATCTGGAACGACATACTGGCACGCCAACGCCAGCGGAAGCTGGACAGTCAACGGCGGAGAGCCTTCCTAGCGGAAATTTTGAAGACAGACAGCTTTTCCGGCAAAACAGCGGTCTTGATCAAGCGCACAAAATTAGACCCGGCACGATTTGCAAAGAAGCGACATCTTGTTCCTGTACGAGCCCTGGAGTACGACAACTTGATTGAACCCCCTCTAGTTACAGATGGCAGCAATTTGAAAAACCTATCGCTGCTCATACGAGTAAAACCTTTGATAAGTTTGTACACCATAATCAGATCATAGAATTTCCTACGAAATGCCAAAGATTCTAGGCCCAACAGCTTATTTCTGTGAGCATAATTAGGTACACAGGAATAATCATAATTAAGAGTACGCAGTAAAACCTTTCTTGTAAAACTGTTCTGTACAGCCTCAATTTTATTGGAGTCTCGAACCTTAGTGGGGTTGAAAACCGATGTGCCGTATTCTAGAATAGGCCTAACGTACGTTTTATATGCTCGTACTAAAACTTGGGGGTCAGAAGTAGAGAGACCTTTAAAGAGGTTAAATAGACGTCTGCTTGCTTTATTCGCAACATACTCACAGTGCTTAGAAAAGTCTAGATTGTCAGTGACTGTGAAACCCAGGTCCATCGTCTCAGCAACTGCACTAAGAGGACGGCCCTGCATATGATAAGTCGCTTTTCCATTGTTGGAGCCCAAATGCAGAACTTTAGTTTTCTCCACCGAGATTGGTAAGCCCCAAGTATTGGACCATACACGCATGTTCTCAATGGCAACGTGAAGAGCATTGGATCCATTAGGCGAGCTGACCTCATCATAAATCAAATGATGAAACTACATGGCCCTTTAACCTGTGCTGTACTTCTAACATTTAGAACCTGACAATCGTGAAAGACGCGTAACATGTGAGTTTCTTGATTACACAATTCGCCGTTCTCGCTATCGCTCTAATAACGCTTTCTACATATGAGAGCCCACAACAAGATTAATGACCGGCTCTAGGCTTCCCTTCGAAGAGAAGAAGTTTATCCTGAAGTGCTACTAGAAAATCGAAAACATCGCCGAAGTGCAGAGGCGATCCAGCGACTACTCCAAAGTACCACCCAGTCGCGTCACCCATGCACAATTAATCAAGTCTGAAATGCAAGGTTTCGGGCGGGGCATGGCGCAATTTTGACTTCTTGCACGCCAGAAATCACGTTCATTCATTCATTTGATTTATGATGAGGTCAGCTCCTTTCGGGATTAATGCTCACTTCTTAACTCTTATTTACATTGAAACGACTCCTGTGGCGGACAACGGCGCAAGGAATATGCAACCTCAACGATGAAGCGCATTTGAAATTGATCAACATCTGTTGAAGGATCTATTACATAAATGTTGATGTCCCTAGTACTGCCACAAGTGTTAACTGTAGTTCAATCGTTCGGGAGCGCAACTAATTGTACTTCTGAATGGTACATCTGTCAGCAATGCACTCCTAGACTTAATTGATATTTATTTATTTATTTATATAATTTATAATATTTTGATATAATGCAATAATGTTCATTTCGCTTACATCCTCAGGTTGAATATTGGATGATACAATACCGCCAGGTAGCTGATGATGCACTACTGTAGATAAGGCGGGGGGGGGGGGGGTGGGGGAGGTGGCAAAATGGCGATGTTTTCACCGACGCGACTGATCGCTATGATCTTAGGCGTTTCGTTTCAAAGTACAGTCCTCTTCCGTTATAGTGATAAGATACCACTCCCGATTTAACGTAGATTTTCCGGAAACCGGCCAGCTCATTCTTACACGAATACAAACCAACTCCGGTTACAACGCGTCGGATATACTGCGTTCAAAGCGACCCCGTTACAACCGGCGGAGAGTCGTTGGATACACCGCCCTCAGAAAGGGGCGGGGCGAGGTGCGCGCGGAGGACAAGATGTCCGGGTCGCTGCCTTCACAAGGCATCGCATTTCTAGTCACTTCCCTTGGCCCTGCAGCTCTATCCTGAACTGATTTCGTTCTTGATACAAGAGTCAGAATCTTGTTCACCATATTTGGATGAAAAGAGTTTTCAGGTGCAGCGCCAAGGCTTTCTTCAGGTTTCGTCACATTGCTCAGTACTAAGGCGTCGTCCGCATTTTCCGACAAGTACAGCATCATCTTAGCTTAGTATGTCATGACAACGCGACCATCCACTAGAAAGTTCTTCAACACAAGGAGAATTGTCTGATCCTTGGAAAGAGAGGACGGTGAGCCGGTTTTGCGCACAATTACGGTTAAGCCTTCAATGTAGAACTCCTGACCGGAATCACCCATAGTCTCTAGTTGAGGCAAAAATTTAAAGGACTGTGGCGAAAATTGAAAGGATCTAGAGAGAAGAGCGGCGTTCCCCTTTCCTCAACTGCCTCCATAACCGAACCGACTGGGAGATGACTTCAGAGTTCCCTGAGATGCGTTTTCCTATCGTCTCCTATCATCTGTTACGTTTTTGGACGACGTCATGCCAATTAACGACGGTTTCGAGCGCAACAAACTTGTCCAAATAGGGCGGCGTCGGCAGGGCGGGAAGTGGGCGGCGGGCAGCACGGTGTACCGAACGACTGCCCTCCCGTTACAACCCGACCAGAGCACTATCTCAGTCCCACACGGAAACTGGAGGCGCGTTAGATGCGGACTGGTATTCTGATCCGACCTAATCTTCTATTGCCTCGTTCATAGTCGGCCGCCACTGTTGCGTTTACCGCGGAGTTCCGCGGTGACTAAGCCGGAAGCCCCCTCGACTCCGCTACACGTACCCTTAACACTACTACGTAGAGAAGAGATATAGTTTTATAAACATATAAAATGTATAAGGTGGCTCGTGAAAATGAAGAGCGTAAAAATCTCTTCTTGGGACCTAAAAAGCGCGAGCTTCGCAGCTTCAACCTTGGAAACGCGAACAAGAATGTGGTCAAATCCTGAGTGTTACGTTAGGAACTAATTGCCCTAGAACACACCTCTAAAGACCTATGGCACTTTAAATTAACAATGGAACGCATTGCCCTGCGCCATCTTCACTTCGCTGACGAGATCGTGCCCATAACACAATGTAACAGCGCCGCTAGACGAAAGTCCCACAAAGGATGGAATTCTGTGCTTATAATATGCTAGGCCTCCTGGAAAAATCTCCTTGCTTCTGATTGCTGTAGGGGAATGCCCATCTGAAAGGGAAAGGTTACTGACTGAGCTCATACTCAAGTCTCTCAACTGCCCTCAGTGTAACGACCACTTGAATCGATTAAGCAATGCATGTTATCGATACTTTTCGAACCGCCACTCTGTCCAAAGGGTTATATTTATACCATTCGCAGGTCGAATTGGACACTTTTCAAACCAAATTGGACACTTTCCAAATCAAATCGGACACTTTTCACGTCAAATTGGAAACTTCTAAGCTCGCCTAAGACTTTCTAAATCAAAGTTACCTTTCCGAATTGCAACAACCTTTATACAGGTTAAACTACAGACTCAATAAAATGGCTAGAAAAATTTTTGTTCAAGGAAAATTTAGAATAACTTTTTTTGAACCTTTTTTTACTTCAGCTGCCCGAATGAGTGTAATAATTTTATAAATTTTTTACTTTTGGAGAGAAAATAACAATTTGTATTTTGCTTTAAAGCGCAGTAAAACAGCAACCATAAAGTGTACTAAAAGACCGGATTGCGCGTAGTAAAAATTTTATAAAATTATTCCACTCATTCGAGCAGCTAAAGTAAAAAGAAAGTTCAAAAAAGTTATTCTAAATTTTCCTTGAACAAAAATTTTTCTAGCCATTTTATTGAGTCTGTAGTTTAACCTGCATAAAGGTTGTTGCAATTCGGAAAGTTCTCTTTGACTTAAAAAGTCTTAGGCGAGCTTAGAAGTGTCCAATTTGATTTGAAAATGTCCAACTTGATTTGAAAAGTGTCCAATTTGGTTTGGAAAGTGTACCAATTCAACCTGAAAATGGTATAAACCCCCTTCCCTCATAATGGGCCACCTACTAGATGAAAGCAATAAGTTGTCAGGTGCAGATTGATACCTCTCAGATCTTATGAACGACGTTAGTTGCCGCAATGTAATACGAGCACTCAAACCTTGAGGAAACGACCTTAAATCATAAATCGCTCTACTACTATTAACAAGCGACGAAAAATGTACGGCCACATCCCTTCCCATCAGATCTTCATCCTACCTGTGAGCAATGAGACAAACTGGATCCAACGGAACGAACAAATATGGAGATGCAACGTGCGATACTAGATAAGAGGCAGCATGGAGTAATGATGTAAGCAACACTCGCAACACGAGTTGCTACTAGCATGAGATGCAGTGCGATGACTCAGGACACCGTGCACAAACGACTGGTCGGAAGGCTCGACATTGGACATTTCAAGTCAAACATTAGGAACGACGAAAACATGCAGCTTCATGCAGGTTACAACACGGAGAGGAACTATTTATTCAGTACTCTAACCTTAGAGACATCAATGCAAAATACAGTGAAACCTGGTACCTCCAGGTTATGAAATTATACACACCGAAATGGACAACCGTAACACAAACAAATCAATGGTAATTCACATAGTCGAAATCTTGGCGCCATTATTAAATCAAATAAACTGCTCCGCCCATGCATTGAGGCAATTGTATGCGCTCTTGGCATGATTCGACGATACACCAGCGGTGTCCTGAAAACACGCTCACCATCAACATTGCTAACGCCATCTATAAACGAAAACCGTTGAAAAAATCATACTAATATGTCTGCAAAATGTGACATTCATGCAGTTCAAAAATAAGAATGAGTTCTTATTGAACTATATAAATGGAATCAGAATCACGTAATGCACCGATATACCAACTAAAAAAAGCATTTAAATAATATGACCATGGTTCGTAGCTGCATGATGTATACGCAAACAATTATCCACTACCACACCTGACCCCCAAAAAGACGCGTCAGAGGAAAGTATTAGGTTGGAAAAAAGTCTCTTCACACTTCGATTTTTTTTACCCTTCCCCTTGTAAACGCACTAGCCAATGTTGATTGCTGATTTCGTAATCCTATCACACTTGTCTACTGTTCGCACGCGGACACAGGTTAAGACTCTTCTTGTAATTCGTTATCCATCCAATCTTCCGAACTCATTGCCAGATCTACCTCATGGCCATTTTCAGCACGGCACTCTTCATGAATTCATTAAGGAATCCACAGCACGTCAGGCAGCAGACCAAATTGACCATATATATGGCTTGGGATCTACTACTCATCGCGCCTGTTATGAGTGGTTCGGAAAGTATTTAAAGGGAGATTATTCACTGAGGGCAAAGCATGGTCAGGAAGGCCAACTGAATACACTGAATTACTCCACCTTCGTACCGATAGTTGGCAGACGACACGTCAGCTGGCAGAGAAGCTCGAAGTGTCTCATAGGATAGTAGGAATCCATCTGAAGAATCTTGGCTTTCATGGAAATTTGGAGCTTGGATTCCACATGCCCTGTCAGACACTCAGAAAGGTCGACGGCTGCTTCTCTTCTGTCCAGATAAGGAAGAAAATCGTTTCTTCCGCAGATTGTGACAGGCGAAGAGTCCTGGGTTCTGTGTGCCAACTTCCGAGGAAAAGGCAATGGGTACAAAAGGGAGAGAGCCCTAAGTCTGATCTCAAGCCCAATGTTCACGAAAGGAAGATTCTCTTCAGTGTTTGGTGGGATATCAGAGAAGTGATTTATCGGCAAACTCTCAGAAGTGGAGAGACACTTACTGCTGTCACATACTGCGGCCAACTCCACAAAGTCGTCGCAACTCTCTAAGAAAACAGGCCGGAGAAGTCGAAGGTGATGATCCTGCATGACGATGCAAAACTACATGTTGCAAGACTCACAAGAGAAACAATAAAGGAGCTGGGCTGGGAGGTAATGCCACATCCACCGTATCGCCCTAACCTCGTTCGTGCCGACTACCATCTCTTCCGTGCTCTCAAGCAAGAAATTGGAGAGAAATATTTTGGAACGGATGAAGACCTCAAAAATTGGATTCATCAATGGTTCGACTCCAGAACTGCAGTCTTTTAAGCGAGAGGAATTGGAAAATTACCCAGTCTTTGGAGAAGTGTAGTGGGACGAAATAGAGTTTATCTCAATTGATTTGACTTTGTAGTTGTGAAGTAATAAATCTTTGAAAAAAATGAAAAGACTTTTTTTTCCAACCTAATATCTCTAGGAATCATTCTCCAATTTCTCATATAAACTCCCGGCAATATAACAATCTTGTACGCCTCTGCGTCGAGCGAAATTCTAGTTTGAAGGACTATAACTACAGGCCCAAGGGAAAAGCCGTTTGTCGCCTTACTTGCAGCTGTAGAAGGCGAGTTTATTAACAATATCACTTTACTGACTTCAGCAAACACAGTGACATTCTATATCAGCGCTGGTTCAACGGATGAGGTTGTATATCACTTCAGGCTTCCTGATATGTATCAATAATATGACAGAAAAGCAAGAACCGGTGTTGGTCGGGAAAGAAGACACATATGAAGCCTCGATTCACTTATAGGGCTCCCAGCTTCAAACGATACAAACGTCACGCCTCCAAATCAATCGATTCACCCATTAATATGTTTGTGATAGAAATGTTGATATAGACATGCACTTCAAGTATTGAGTACACAGGTTTCAAGGAAAACATTTGCCACGTTTTTAAACAACTTGTTTGAACTCGTTAAAGTGGGAATTTTCTGATCCAGTTTGGTATCTACTCGCATAGGACACGTTCTATCCGTAACACTAAGGTTGTACCATTGTCTGGATGGATTTGAATTCACGATGTGCTTTTGAAATGGGTTGCCTCCACGAGCACTGAATTGCTTAGCGTACATACAGCGCGAAATTTGACGCGCCATATTGCTCTCATAGCTTTAATACTAGGAGAGCAATATGACAAATTATGAAGAACTCCAAAACCTCATTTCGCTCTTGTCATGGAAGAGCAACCTTTAATCCAAATGAGAAAAAAAACGAAGTTGATAAAGAGGCTGATGAGGTTATACGAGCCATCGGTCGTTTAGCAACATTATGCGATAAAGGATAAACAACTGCACTTTTACTACAGGCATTCACACCCCATCAATAGCTGATAAATAAGAAAGGAAAATGAGAATTCAGGTTGTACTCACTCCATGGTATGGATATTTGCAATATACAACTGACAATGGGGCTGCACGTTGCCCTTTTCTAGCAGTGACCCAAACTCCACTAGGACTGAGAAACACATATCGTCAGGAGAGCGTCCAAACTAGTATTGTGGCCAAAAGTATCCAAAAACACCAAAAGCTTATAACAAAATGCGACTCTGTCGAAGACCACTGAACGCTTCATTTTTTGAAGAGTACGGCGCCAAGGAGAACTTGTTATCGCTAACTACGCAATTAATATATGTGAGACTTAGCAAAGCTATCTGAATGAATTTTCTGCTACAGAAAATAATTCGACCGAATGCCGCCACGCAACCCTCATTCGCTGCATCTTCCGGACGACTGTACTATTTCTCATTAAAACACTGAGAAATCTTAAAGAAGCACGATTCCGTTGACTTACGCACAAAATTCTACACTATTTGTTGAAAAGGAACAATAGCCAAAAAGCAAGCAGCAGCGAACCTCACGCAGGAAGCATAGGAATCATAACTCTGAGCTACTAAACCCACTAGTTTAGTTCCAATCAAGGTTTCCTCGTACGGTCTGAAATTATGCCACTTGCGTTCAACCACTGTTCACAATTTCCAAACGAGCATATTCAACACAGTTACTCTACTTTACACCACTGGTCATAAAAAATATGGACCTTTAAGAGCTTCCCTTAAAAGAAACGTTTCAAAAAGCCAATGTTTTCCGCGCAACATCTCCCTCATTGACGCGTGGTGACGGGGTCTAGGGAGGCACCGCCTGTCGTGTAAAACTCAAGATGACCTTCTTCGTTAGGATCTCCACTAGACCAACCAAACCTTGCACTTCTTCGCGGCCGATGAATTGGTAAAAGACGTCTGGGAAGGATAATAAAACACTGGTTTGTCCATCGGCTGACCACCGCAAAGTCATTGCATAGTAACTGCACATTCAACTTCAAATTGCCTCCAGGACATCCCCTAAAATAGAGTGCGTAGCGCACCCCAGGAACGGATTCATCAGTGACTTCCTTTACCTTTGTAGTTCTCTTACTAGATCCATAAACTTGAAGAACGAAAAAGTCCAATCCGAACGTATGGGTCCCACTAATTATTAATGGATCAGCTCATGATGTCTGTCTGGATTCTCCCCCGATAGTGTGTTTCCACAATAATTCACAATGTGTGCTCATAAGATGTTAGCCTCCTAACCTCACCATGTTCACTAGGACGCTTCTGCCCTTACAGCAGCTGCAGAGCTGAACTTCCTGGTCTTTCCGGGAGGAAAAGTATTTTACCTCTACAGAGAGATAGTCCTCCTAAATCTCGACCTACCTTTTCATAGACTTAGTAACTATAACAGTTCTAACAAACTCAGGAGCCCCTAGTAGGTGGATTAGGAAGCTAAAAAATTAGACAGAGGGGTACCACGTACAATATCACGATGTACCTGGTTCGTCACTGCCCCTACTAGAACATATACTTCTATAGAGAAATACTTGATAATTATAGTCAAAGAAGCAATTAGGATGAATCCTAAATCACGTGATAAGAAAAACGCACAAGAAGAAACCGTAAATAGCATAAATTCTTACTTTCAACCATTCGCAAAACAATTCTTCGTCCTTCTTGAGCAGCAAGAATTGCCCGAAAAGAATGTAAGCCTAAAACGACCGAATAAAAAATGATGACTCAAATAAAAACTAAGGAAAATCATGAATATGTCACCTTGTCGAATCCTATTTCCGAGAGTTTGGCTCCGTACGTCGGTCCAATTCCAGCTATAGCAGTGACTTCTTTATCAGCCATCGGTTCGCCAATGAACTCACGATGCTTCACTGACGTCGACATTGTTATTAAGAGCTGAAACAAAACTCCACTAAGTGAATAAGTTTCACGAGAAAAAGGTGAACCATATCTTCCGCGAACACTATTTCAAATTACCTCACCCGACGAAGGAAGTAAGCTTAACTGATAGAGGTGGAAAGGGGTAGAAACAAGTAAAGGCGCAATCCCAATCGGGGGGGGGGGGCAGCCCCTTATGAATTCTTAATGGTAGCTACGCATCAATACATACAACATGCAATACAACATATGAATGCCTAAACTTACCTGATCCCCTCTCTTGGAAATGGTCGAGCGTTACGATGAAATATTAAAAAGATTTCATCGGTACGGTGCAGGGGGGGGGGGGGGGGGTGGGGGCTATGCACGGCAGTACGGCTGTGATCCAAAACTATTTGCTTTGGAAAGAAATGGCAAACCGCTATACACTAATTGATTAAGGTAATAATGTTGCTTTAACGACTTTTCGCAGTTTTATAGTATTGTAATTGTTCCAGGTTTCTGTTCGATTTACTGTTTTCATTACTCCCCCTCTCCGACTAGGAAAGTAATTTAGGAAACCGATTTTGGTATTGGAAGGACAGCTATTTATAAAGTAAACATATTTACATGTATTTATATGTTCTGGTGCATGTTGCATTGCTTTAGATATTGAAATGGACTGCCCCCCCCCCGGACTGGGATTGCATCCAAGTAAAGCTAATCCTTTTTCAACCCTAGAGAAGCAAACAACTAGAATAGTTGCAAACAAACTGACAAGCCACAACAAGGAAGAATAAAAGTTGTAATCCTTGTCTGCGTATTCTACATAGCGAGAATGTATTTAACATAGCATATAAGACTTCGAGACAGGGCGTTATGAATACGACAGCAAGGAGGGAAACGGCTAAATATCAACCAGAGACCTATATAAACAATACGATAGAGAATACCTCAGCAGTTCGCTACGACATAGATTAAAGCAGGATAGAGCACTAGAACAAATCGACGGCGGACCACCATGTCGTCCCACCCAAGTTTTAATAATAGCGATGGTCATGGTCTTGTAACGTTTTCAAAGGCTTCTGATAGATTACCTCCCCGTTTATTCCTCTTTATGCTGCATCCCATTTCAACAACTCTTCATTCTTTTGAAAGTAGAACTCTGCTGCACACTTGAACTGCACTTTTCATCTTCTCCTATCCTTCCATATGTCAGGTGATGTTAGCGATATTGCGCCTTTTTACATAAATATTTCAATTTCTGTCATCACTATGGAATATGTGGTCCTCCAGAATGAAGTTACCTGGTTTGTAAAGCAGATATTGAACGGCATGTCTCCATGTCGTCACAGCGATACATGTTAATCTTAATACGGGTAGGGGAGCCACATTCGAGAGTTATCCCTTGCACAGAACTGATTAAGTGGAGTAGAGTACACTAAACCAACCTCTGGAAACTGCAGTGGATGCAATCCTAGTTCGGTAGGATCAAGGATCACCCACAATTGGGAGCAATTGCCTCCCTTTCCTACGCCTAACCACTCCCTCCTTTGAAATTACCCGAGCGGTCTCCCACCAAGAAGCAGTAGTCACTGGGATCTAGAGCAGATTCAGAGAAGGGGTGCCGGTGCAAAACAGCACTTGGTACCCCCACACTAGGATTGCATAATGCTCTGCCATTTCGCACCCAGAAGCGTCACCATGCGTATGTCCTATCTGCATTTCTATCAATGTCCTTCCACTACGATAGATTTTCTTCACGTTTCAACCAAAGCACACTGAATTGCACCGGATAATGCCATTACAAGACAACATATTCAATTCCCCCTAGATGCACGTAAATAAGGAAGAACAAGAAAACGAAGGGAAGATGACAAACAGCGCGGTAAAGGCTACAAATCAAATGATAATGATAGCTATTTTAGAATTCCAAAGCTGCAAAGAGCATCCCAGCGCTTGTCATAGGAGCTATCACCATAATCGAATCGACACGTTACTGCTAGGACGTGGCAACCAACGGAAAAGTCGTCTCGGAATGCTAAGAAGGATGAAAATCGAACAACATCACACCACCGCGTGGACAGGTGAGTAATGCGCAACACTTCGTCGGATGATATTCGAAACACTCGGAAGCGCGCCGTCGCCGCCTTCAGTCCTTCAAGTGACGATGTGATTAGAGCGCGCTATGTTCAATCGGCTCAATGCTTGGCCGCATAAATGTTAACGGTTTTCAGGAATGGCTTGTAAAAGGACTGCGTTACCAATAATGTTGAATGTGCTGCAGGATGGGTTTATAATGGATCTAAAGGTGAACCCATGCTTCACGTGTTTACTCTAAAATAATTAGCTGAGCATTTTGCACAAAACAATGTAAGACGGATATCTCGATTGGCATTGAAGGATCCATCTGTAAGGGGACATTACAACGACGGCAGGGGACATTACAACGGCGGCCCAAGGTCAAGCGAATTAGACATCTGCGCCGATAAGCTCCATCTGTTATCGGACCACCCGCGCGAGGCCGGAGAGAAAACACCGCCTACCGACACACACAGAGAGAGGGACACACCAACGCCCTGGCCCCTTGGCCTGGCTTCTCCTCTTTGGTTTTCTCTGGTTCGGCTCTCTTCCTTTTCCCGTCCCCCCGTCTGTCTATGTCGCAATCTGTATAACTGATAAACTGTGTTATTCCTCAACTGTTTTGTTATGTAATGGAACGATAGCGTAAAGTGATAGGGACGGGAAAGGCTTATATCCGACTCCCTCAGGTGCCGCTACACGAACACTCGTTACATAAAACCCTGAGGGAAGGAAGATATAACATGGAGGTCCCGGCGAGATTCGAACTCGCGTTGTGTAAGGGGACATTACAACGACGGCAGGGGACATTACAACGGCGACCCAAGGTCAAGCGGATTAGACATCTGCGCCGATAAGCTCCATCTGTTATCGGACCACCCGCGCGAGGCCGGAGAGAAAACACCGCCCACCGACACACACAGAGAGAGGGACACACCAACGCCCTGGCCCCTTGGCCTGGCTTCTCCTCTTTGGTTTTCTCTGGTTCGGCTCTCTTCCTTTTCCCGTCCCCCCGTCTGTCTATGTCGCAATCTGTATAACTGATAAACTGTGTTATTCCTCAACTGTTTTGTTATGTAATGGAACGATAGCGTAAAGTGATAGGGACGGGAAAGGCTTATATCCGACTCAGGTGCCGCTACACGAACACTCGTTACATAAAACCCTGAGGGAAGGAAGATATAACATGGAGGTCCCGGCGAGATTCGAACTCGCGTTGTGTAAGGGGACATTACAACGACGGCAGGGGACATTACAACGGCGGCCCAAGGTCAAGCGGATTAGACATCTGCGCCGATAAGCTCCATCTGTTATCGGACCACCCGCGCGAGGCCGGAGAGAAAACACCGCCCACCGACACACACAGAGAGAGGGACACACCAACGCCCTGGCCCCTTGGCCTGGCTTCTCCTCTTTGGTTTTCTCTGGTTCGGCTCTCTTCCTTTTCCCGTCCCCCCGTCTGTCTATGTCGCAATCTGTATAACTGATAAACTGTGTTATTCCTCAACTGTTTTGTTATGTAATGGAAAGATAGCGTAAAGTGATAGGGACGGGAAAGGCTTATATCCGACTCCCTCAGGTGCCGCTACACGAACACTCGTTACATAAAACCCTGAGGGAAGGAAGATATAACACATCATTAGAAAGAAAACGAGTGTGTGATCTTCTTGCAATGAATAAGAGGGTGTCATGACTCAAAGCCGAAAACTGCAGCAAGCGTTTGTTAGCATTTCTGTGTTCAAGCCCATCAGTTTCCATTCTGTCATCGACCATTAAGGTGTCGATGGCGTGTGTTCACTGTAATCTCGGGACGCGCGGTAGCGTAGTGTAAGGGATGTACAACGACCTGGTTTACTGTAGTTGACAGGTCGGGAGACAGGTGACCGTAGGTTAGCTGTGATAGCTCACAGGGGGCCGCGGCCCCAATGGGATTAGATCTAATCCGCTCGGCGGCCCTCTATAGCGCCTATTCAAACGGCCAGCGAGATGGCGAGCTTGGCGTACATCTAGCTGTTCGTCGATCTCACACGTTGTACCTCGGATGTCCCAACCGCTACACCAAATTAAAGCGGGGGTCCGAAGGATATTATAGTAGTCAATGAGGTGCCAGCTGCCACTTCCATTCGAGTCGAGGTCCTTGGTTCGTGTTTCACGTTGTTTCCAGCCAACTTGAGCCCAGCCCGCCCTCCGCGTGCAGACAGAGGGCTAACGCCGCCAACGGCCCAACTTCCGTCGTCCCTAACTCTGCGCAGAGTTGTATTTGGGCTGAGATATTTGCATTTTGTTGTTTCCTAGTGTAAGGGATGTGTAAAGGGATAGCGGGCGTAAGGGAAATATAGGGGATTTGGTATCTGCTATCTATACGCTCGTGTGTGCGCACCAGCTGGCGGGTTGCCTAAGTGCAACAACAACCGCGCCGTACCAGCCACCCGCCCGGACCACCAGTGTAGGCGCCCGCAAACACAGGGGGTATAAAACCGCCCCCTAAGAGATAGGAGGTTGTTCGTGGGTGTGTGGTTTTTGGTTGTCGTTATGTAGCTGCTCCTATCTTTATTCACATACATCGTTGTTTGTTTTATAAAGCTATTAATATAACTGTGTTCTGTTATGTATTAGGAAAGCGGAGAGAAGAGAGGGATGTTACCAGTAATAACCGCGCGGCCTCAGGTCCGCTACACTCTGGGATTAAATCCTAGGGCGCGCGGATATTATATGGAGGTCCCGGAACTCCATTGCTTGAAATTTATATATTTCACCTTGCTATTCATTAGTAGGAAAATTGATCACTTTTCAAACATGACAGCTTAGACATCTACTTTTTATTAAAGATTATAAAGTTACTTTTATTTACAGCTTAGGATTTACTTTTATTGACAGCTTATTGATCTCCTCTTCGCATCTATGCTCTTTCCAGTCTTCATTTTGATATATCCTGCCGCCAAAGTCTACTTTTTCGATTCTAACTTCTCTCTTAAAGAGATATATTGCGCATTATCGTCACACCCTGCTCTCCTCTTCGTTCGCGAGGTCAAAGATATTTCAATGATAGCGCGATACTACTTGTGTGACGAGGGCTAAAACCCTATAAGAAGACAAATTTTAATAGAGCAGGAACTTTTGCAAAACCAGGCCTGGTCACTACTCCCCCTCGCGACAATAATGGTAGATGGAATCATCACATTTGGGGGTAGTATTCTAAAAATATAAGCGCAACCAAAACTGTTAAGAGTAAGGCGATGAAAAATTTAAATACACAGTGCGAATTTAAGGGAAAAATCACTGCTCATCTTTAATTTTCTTCAATATCTGTATCCATCCTCCTCTCCTTTTCTTTTAATCATTTTTTTCTCTCCCTCATCCGTATGAAATTCGTTTTTACGCCATACGAGCGACTCCGTGCGCCTCGTGTAATAAAATTTAGAAGATATAGAAAAACTCAAGCAGCCTCCACGACCAGCAACAACACGAACGACACCGCCGAACCTATTCCTAAGCGTAGCAGTCATCTTCACGTGACGTTCACTTTGGACTTAATTGAAATTTTTCCTTTTTCTCTCCAATTTCATCCGTCCTACATAACGAATAAAAGTGACATAACGCAATTCCTATAAATTTTTTAACCAAATCACTGCTAAATTCAAACTGCAGACAACTGCAGATTTCTTAACTCCTGCTCTCGATTGAGTAGGAACAGGAACTTGGAACCGACCCCTAGAACCCATTCAACCCCGCACGGGACTTCGATCAGACCACGTAATTAGCCCAAGGCCACCTTCTCCAAAACGTTCTAAGTGGTCCAAATTTTTTGCCTCCAAATTTCAACGTAAAGTTCCAACACTTTCTTCGGAACACCTCAGCCTCCCAAGCCTTGAGACCGATTCTATATCGGATACATTTAGTAACCAAACTATCCAAGATATCGATATCGCAAGCGAAATCGATAACTGGTCTGATCAAGAATCTACAATCTCATTTCAAACCCAAACTCCACCACTCCTTGAAGTCCCTTTAGTCCCTAACAATAATCAACACATACAAATGGCAGCTTTCGCACCAGTAGCGCAAAACCCTCTCTATTTCTCTTGTAAATTAATCGATGGACGCATCGAAAATTTTTCGGGGGAAGGCGACAGAACATTCCAGGAATTCCTGGAGGAGTATGTGTTACTCGTAGAAAGCCTTGATATCCCTCACGAACATGCCAAGACTCTTCTTCCCCTATATCTTATAGGTGGCGCGAAAGCCAAATACCAAAACATCCCAGCCGAAGAAAAGCTCAGCTGGGATACACTTGCGCTAGCCTTAGCGCGGGTTTTCAAATCGCAGGCTATGATGCGAAGCCTGCGGGATGAATTACACCACCTCCGGCAAGGCAAGGAATCAAGTGCGGAGTTCGCTAGAAAAGTAAGCGCCAAAACGCGCTCTGCCTTCCAAGGAGAAAATAATGGCATCCCGGAGCAACTGGCGATCGATTTTTTCGTAAAAGGATTGCACCCCGAGATCCGCCGTGCAGTCCGGAGGCTTCCGGACAACGACAACTTCGATCTTGTCGTCACCAACGCGGAAAAAGAACAACGGCTGCAGCAACAACAAGAGCGCCAGGAGGACCAGGATGTATTAGAAAGGCTAAACTCTTTAGCGATTAACGAAAAAATGGAAAATACAAGCACAGGTAAATCACTTGCGCGCACCACACAACAATGCAAATTATAACAGACCACCTAATAATTTTAACGCACGCCAACAACCCCAACGCGCATGGTGGAATCCCCACAACTTCTCGAATCCCTTCAGGCGTAACCAAAACACAGCCTTCCAATCTCCGCCCTATGCGCAGAACGACGGAAATCGCTTCAACTATAGGCCTAGGGGAAATCGCGGCCAGCATCAAAATATTCCCTACAACCAGCCTCGTAAAGGAATAGCGGAATCGAGTAGTATAAGATATTCGTTCCTGTTATCTCGTGTTGGCGCAGCAGCTGGCGGGCTGCCTAAGTGCAACAACAACCGCGCCGTACCAGCCACCCGCCCGGACCAGCAGTGTAGGCGCCCGCAAACACAGGGGGTATAAAACCGCCCCCTAAGAGATAGGAGGTTGTTCGTGGGTGTGTGGTTTTTGGTTGTCGTTATGTAGCTGCTCCTATCTTTATTCACATACATCGTTGTTTGTTTTATAAAGCTATTAATATAACTGTGTTCTGTTATGTATTAGGAAAGCGGAGAGAAGAGAGGGATGTTACCAGTAATAACCGCGCGGCCTCAGGTCCGCTACACTCTGGGATTAAATCCTAGGGCGCGCGGATATTATACCCGTAAACACCACTGGAGGATATAAAGCCGCCCTCTGAGAGATTGCGGGGGGGGGGGGGTTAGATCTTGGTCTGTCATGTAGCTCCCGCAACGTCGTCGTGGAGACCTGCCTCCTCCTGTTTGTATACTGATGTCGTTATATTGCTGATTCTCGCCCTCATAAAGAGATTATTCGTACCTTGTTTCTGTTTTGTATAAAGGAGAAGAGAAGAGGGGGATGTTATCAGTAATAACCGCGCGGCCTCAGGTCCGCTACACTCTGGGATTAAATCCTAGGGCCCGCGGATATTATATGGAAGTCCCGGAACTCCATTACTTTAAATATTTATTTCTCCTTTGCACCGTCATTACTAGGAAAATTGATCACTTTTTGAATATGAAGCTTAGGGATTTACTCTAACTTACAGCTTATAAATCAACTTTTACTTACAGCTTCAGATTTACTCTTATTGACAATCTATTGATTTCCCATTCGCATCTGTGTTCTTGATGGTCTTCATTTTGACACCTCATGCCGCCAAATTACATTTTTTAAATTCTAATTTCTCTCTTAAAGAGATCGTCACACCCTGCTCTCCTCTCCGTTCGCGAGGTCATTGAATACATTGATAGCGCGATATTACTAGTGTCACGAGGGCTAAAATCCATAAGAAGACAATTTTATTAGAGCAGACACTTTTGCAAAATCTGACCAGGTCACCACTACCCCCCCCCCCCCTGCGACAATAATGGTAGATGGCATCATCACATTTGGGGTAGTATTCTAAACATACATGCGCAACCAAAATATTAAAGAGTAAGGCGATGTAAACCTATAAATACACAATGCGAATCAGGAATAATATGGAATTTATGGGAAAAAATCGCTGCTCACGTTTATTCTCTTCAAGCTCCATTAGTTCTATTCAGCTCTAATCCCCCTCCTTTTGTATTATTATTACCATTCTCTCTCTCGTTCTCATCAAATTCGTTTATACGCCATCCGGGCGATTTCGTGCGCCACGCGTAATAAAATTTAGAATAAAAAAATTCTCAAGCAGCTCGACGACCCGCAGCAGCACAACGTCATCAACAGACCTATCCCTAAACAGTACAGTCTTCTTCACGTTACGACTTTTTTCTACTTCTTTATTCTTCATTTCTTTACTTCTTTTACTTCTTTACTCTTGCCTGATAAAGATAATAACGAATGCAAACCCACGCCGCGCCGTAATTGAAATCACCCCTGCGAATCTAAGTACCCGCTGCGCACATTCGCATTAGAGCGCACTTACTGCAACGATGCACCAAAAGCAACGGCAGCTAGAATTGACAGCGATCAATACATTCGGATAGTACCACTACGGTACAAACACATCTCTAAAAGTGCGATGTCATGTTCACATTACATAACAACCGTTTATGGAAGTTATACTCACTAATTACACACCAGGTTATCCATAACATATAGCCCTGTGCATGAAACCGAGCGACAACGTCGTTCCCTTATCATCAAGCAAAGGAAACTCCTCCTGCTCCATAATTACATCAAATAAGCTTTGAAGCAAGAAATGCAAAATCCTCACTCGCGATCCAACCGAACAAGAAAACAGCCTTGTACAAACCAGTCGTTCCTCAAAGCACCTGCCTTGGTTGTTCCATGATCCCTACACCAAGGGGAAGAACGACACAGAAAAAAGAACAAAAAAAAACCACCCGAAACTGGTTAGCTGTTCTCTTCGATCCGAACGTTGACTAACGACGAAGAGTGCTGCATTTTTCACCTCAGCCTTATATCAGCTCTTTCCAAGAGGAGAAGTCTCTTTAGCACAATATTCCCATGTTTCCAGCTCAGTCTGTAGGTAATGGCGCCGATGTCTAAAATGAGAATAGCTCATTAACCAAATTATTCAATACATCTATGACAACGCATCCTAGAGACGTACTTTCTTCAGAAATCAATCGCAGTCAAATCTACCACAGTACTTTTGAAACGTTGTAGAATATGCGCTCAAGCACCTAAAAACGCGCTCAGTTATATAATCAAATCCCTGCCTTATCTATAACGCCAATATATTTATTTTCCTATCAACAACTCTATTTATAAATTTACTGCAAATTTTCTCCTCTTTCCTACTACTGTTATCTCGAACCTACCAATCATTCAATACTTCCAGAAGTACTTTACTCTCAGCCCTGACAGATGGATAACGAATGGCAGCACTGATCTCCAACATCGACAACAACGCCGAATCCACCTACGCTGTCCCCTTTTCATCTACTACCCCTGCTCACCATCCAGCTTTTAGTCCCGGGGACCGGGACTTTTTCGAACGGGTGGATGTAAAGGAATAGCGAGCGTAAGGGAAATATAGGGGATTTGGTATCTGTTATCTATATGCTCGTATGTGCGCACCAGCTGGCGGGTTGCCTAAGTGCAACAACAACCGCGGCGTACCAGCCACCGTCGGGACCATCAGCGTAGGCGTCCGTAAACACCACTGGGGGATATAAAACCGCCCTCTGAGAGATTGCGGGGGTTAGATCTTGGTCTGTCATGTAGCTGCCGCAACGTCGTCGTGGAGACCTGCCTCCTCTTGTTTGTATACTGATGTCGTTATATTGCTGATTCTCGCTCTCATAAAGAGATTATTCGTACCTTGTTTGTTTTGTATAAAGGAGAAGAGAGGAGGGGGATGTTATCAGTAATAACCGCGCGGCCTCAGGTCCGCTACACTCTGGGATTAAATCCTAGGGCCCGCGGATATTATAGATGTGAGAAGACCCCTGTTACGGTAGACTCTAGGATGAGAGACAGGTGGCGACTATCCGCTCCGCGTTGCCCTCTTGACCCTTTGACCCTCTTTGTAGCAGCGGGCCGGCCGCCTCGCCTATTCAAACGGCCAGCGAGATAGCGAGCTTCTCGCTGTTAGCTTAGGGGGCCCCGCCTTCGGGTCGAGAGGGGGAATATAGTGTTGGTCTGGCTCGGACGACGGTGTGTTTTCCCGTCTCCGAGCCTTATTGTATATGTCATGTGTATTGTTTTGTTCATAAAGTTATGAGAGGTCTCAACTCGCTTATGTAGCCGTCAAATAAGGTGCAAATAGCTAAGTAATACCTCGGATGTCCCAACCGCTACACTCAAATTAGAGCGGGTATCCGAAGGATATTATACCAGAGAGGCTATTTTGAACATATACAACACTGGGGCCTACCGTTGAGATGGTCTCCTGGTAAGGAGGCCGAGCTCTTCATCTCTTCTGGGTCGGTGAATTGCTACCAGACTTATCTGGGAATGATAAAACACTGAATGGATGACCGGCTGGCCACCCCAAATCAATGCTTCGGCGAAATACGCACTCAGGTTGGCTCCACGCACACGCACATTACTGCGGGAAACGCGGAATTGACTAACGGATCATTGTGATTTTTAAATTTAACGGGACTGATGTAGCTCATACTCGGGAAGAAACGCCAACCTCGCGCGTTTCGCAAATTGATACCGGAACTGTCTGAAACGGGGTACTTATGAAGCAGAGGGCCCGTGGTGCCGTGGGCAGCCGGGAAACATGTTAACGCGGCAACGGCAACGGAAACGCGGCAACCCACGGCACCCGAGGACGGGTGCTTCATAAGTACCGGCCCCATGGTGCCGTGGGTTTGCTGCGTTAACATGTTTCCCGGCAACCCCACGGACCCTTTGCTTCACAAGTACCTATAAATAGAACAAAGATTTCTCTTTCGAAACATACTACCGCCGTGCACACTACAATGTGTTCCAATCAACTACCACTCTTCAGCCACCCATTGGACACAGAGGATTAAGCTTCGCAAGTTACAAGCTTGCCGCACCTCACAAATACTGCTGGGTAACTGGACTTTTCCAAAAAAAGGTACACTAACGAAAAGGCACAAGATTCACTTCCCACCTATATTCGAGACTGACCCACGAAGGCTAAAAGGCACAGGTCTTCGTTTTTCCTTGGACTGTGTATTGCCTCTAAGGGCACCTTGGGAGCACAATGGTGTGGTTGCTTCACCCTTTGCAGACTAATCTTGTATCAACTGGGCAAAGTCTCGGATAGAAAATATGGAATGCCCTACTGTTCTAGATTAAACCAAGCCCTTAGTCGATCTCTTTTTCATGCGACATATAAGCGCACAGCCACTGCGCCACAAGCTCCTACCGACTAAACCGTCAACCGACACATTTCTAGAACACAATCGTCGGAATTATCACCGACAAGTCGCATTTGTGACCTGGAAGGAAGCCAAACTCTGGCGACAGAGAGTCGTCTTATAAATTTTTAATTTCGACCCTTGGTGAAAAACTATTTAATAGTACATTTATAAGCAGAAACTTAGCTATATTAATACAAATACAAAATTCTAGCAAACAAAGACTTCAATACATCGGACACTATCTCCTCATCTACGACGCTTGATCAGTTCATGGTCGACAGCTCCTTTATAGCCGCCGAAACCTTCTCCCTGGGCAGGTCTTCGAGGACAACACAGCGCTCCACACCGTGCTCATATCTGCAAGGAAGATAAGTAGAAGTAAAACGAGTTGAACTACTGCATAAACCGCAACATTCTTCATTATCAATAGCAACATCGTATATATTGTCCCAAAAAAAGAAAAGTACGAAGAAGATCTGATCTCATCTTTGAACCTACATATGCCCAATCATTTGCCAACAAGTCTAAGAATGCCTCTTCAACATAAAAGTAAAATAGTGGTATTAGATCACCAAGAAAACATCCGCCAGTACGAAATCGCGGGCTTAAATATTCATAATCCTCTTCCATGTTGGTAGCTTCAGTGGAAGTAAGATCTATTACATATGGCGTTTCTTTCCTAACAAGATCAACAAGGAAGAATTATATGGCTGCGGACACTGGGTCACAAATTTTATAAACTGCTCCAATGTATATTTGACATCGTCTGATTTCTTCTCTTCAAGCGTTTTTGCATATCCGAAATACGTAACGATGACAAATTGACGACGTCCTAAATACGCTAATGTCGCGAATGTGGGCAGCATTGGGAGGTGGGAGCGTGCCAGCCAATTATAGTCAATCAGAGCGCCGACCGAACACATGCGAGCCAACCAGTGTACCGTATACGGCCTCTCTGAATGGCATGCTCATTCGATGCGGTTTGATTGGCGGGTGCGTTCTCACCTCCCAATGCTGCTCTTCTTCACGACATGCTTGGGGAGTACGCACGGATAAGTGGAGCTATGACCTCCGATTACTGTAATTTTTGTATGATAAATTGCTTCGCTATTTTATTATTTTTTCGCTAAATGTAGGCACTTCAGGTTAAAAATAATGAATAATTGAATAATTAAAATTGAAAAAAATTGAATAATTAAACTGCTAGACTTCTGTAACCGGCCTGGCTTTCCGAGCTTGACGAACAGAGCAATTTTCGCATGTCTAGAGTGTGGGACGAAGCGAGCCGCACAAATGTGACATCGTGACCCAAACTTCGTCTAAGGATAAACTTGGGATGCCAAACACGATGCTAATGTTCGTCTCAACAGTTCCGGCCAGTTAACTCCCCCCCCCCCTCCTCTCCCGAATCACCGAACTTTGAGAGGTTATTTGAGGTGCTGATAACACATTCGCTTTTAGGAATTCGGCCAACTACGCTAGGATACGATAAATAGCGTTACGTACGGTGATAAAGGACATGGGAGGAATGGGTCCGAGTCCGATGTAGGCAGAACTTCGTCTAGGAGGTTATTTTGGTGCTCATGACGAATCAGGCGTCTTGACTATTTGCACATCACAGAAATCACGTTGCACTGTACTTTCATAGAGTTTCAAACATTTTCAAAAGCTTCACTAGAAGCAACGTTAGAACCTTTAAAATAGCACCTGTGTATTTTAGTATACCCTGCTTTTATCGCAAGCCGTTGTGCTTCTAAGTTTTGAACTTTAAAAGAAGCACAAATAAATTGAATAAGCCACTTTTTGGAGGAATGACAACAAGTATTCAAGCGAAAAACAATCAATCTAGAGTAAAACGCAAGGTTTCAGACGGGTGCATGGCGTAATCCATACCGCTCATACGTCAGAAAATTTCTGTTTGCTTAAGCTTTCATTTGAGCACTTAACTATTCAGTACCTTCATTGTAAGCAAAGTTATCACCTTTCAAACCGCGTATACATTTTTTTGAGACACCTTGTTGATTGAATTTCGGGATTCATTGTAGATTTATTACCCAGGCATGTAAAAATGTGTGATTGTAAAACAAGGAAAGAATGAGCAATCGAACAGTGATTAACCAATGATATCGATAAAGGATAAAGGATAAAGGACGGCGTTACTCATTCCCTTCTGGGATGCGCCAGCGCATTCTACTTCTACGGGATGTCGTGGAGGCGACATGAATGCGTATTTGGCCACACAATGACTTGCGGTGGCCAGCCGATGAAGAAGTCAGCGCTTTATCCTTCCCAGACAAGTTTGGTACCAATTTACCGACCCCGGAGGGATGGAAGGCTTGGTTGGCCTGGGCGGGAAATCCGAACCAGGAACCTGATATCGGGTGCACGCGGCAGTCGCGCCTCCTCCGACTGCGCTACACGCGCCCCTAATGATATCGATGCCAACGTATTAAGTATGTAAAGTATAAACTACCAGAGTTTGACTAAAGTCGGTGGGCCTGCCACGACTTGCGATTAAAAAGGAAACCGGCCGTAATCGTCCAAAAGGACATCGGAATCGTGCTCAACACCCTGAAGAACCTCTCTGGACGAAGTTTGAATGGACCCGATATCATTCTCGATAAAATAATATACTGTCGAGCACCACTGAGCGACACCGTCTCACGAGGCAGACTGGCTGACCAGCACATTATCGTCAACGTGTCAAGAGCGAACCACATGAGCCATAAACCACTAGCACCAAAACGATTCTTCGAGAGTGAACTGGAGGCACCTAGGACGTTTCGAAGAAAATATTAGTCATTGAAACGATTACACTTTTTATGTTGTCGCAAGGATACGTGTTACAATGGATCACTAAATTTTGACAAAGGCTAGTGCCCTCGAAACAACGGGCAATGAGTTCCTTGATCAGCGTTATTCGACAAGTCTACGTTCATGAAGAAAGGACAAGCATCTGATGCCCATGCATGATTAACGGAAAGAACACCTCGAACAATCGTCACAGAGGAAACCTTGCCAAGAATCTTTGAGTGAATCCTACCAGGAAACTTTGAGTGAGTCCTAATAGCCTCCCTCGTTAGTTTGGCAAAAAGAAAACGCCAAAGACTAGAGGATGGATTCTTATTATAACATTTATTTCTGCCGTTCCGGCGAACCGTTGAGATAATTTCCCTAGTCAGACCCCAGATGGCACGTAAAAACACCCCCCCCCCCCCCTGAGCAATCGATTGGGTCAGGCCTTCGCGATGGCGCGCGCTTGCGCACCGTGTAGTGGAGCCGATGGCGCGGGATCGTCCGCTGGCCTAGCAGCCTCGAAGGGAACAGAAATATAGATTACCTCAGAACAGTACCCACTGAACGTAATCTGAAATTAGGCGCGCGGCGTACTTGACAAGCCGTATTTCGCGGTAAACGCTAAGGAAAAGCACTTTGCAACAGTTGTTAAGAAATTGGGACAATGTAAATGCTAAGGAAATGCACTTTGAACCTGCTATTACGATCCGTGGTTGTGAAATTCAGTTGCTTACTGAGTATGTGCGTCACACAGTCAGTTTTGCTCGTGCAGCCCTCTTAGAATCCAATTTTTCAAAGGATTAGCATCCGTTTCGAGGTTGTTATTCCGCGAGTTTGGTCCAAAAATGTCGGATTTGAGCAGTTGCCTTCGCCCAGAGTTAATCTTAATGATCACTAAAAGAATCTGCACGCTCTGAATTGCGCTGATTCTTACTGTCCTGAGAAATGTAGCAAATGTGGAAGGGATAGGAGTATCTGTATCTGTGTTACTTTCATGGGTGAGTTCGTAGCGCTGGCAGAGCTGCGGTCTTCAGCTAATCGCAGCGCGTTAGTGAAGAAGTCGGACGGCTGTTAGCTCATCCCTGGTGACATCCAAGACGGATCGAAACACGAACACAACTAAACTAAATAACAAACAAAACGGCACTATAGTACTTTCAGGACTCCAGAGCTCTAAGAGAAGTCGAGAAAATTTTCCGCCTAAACTTCGCCCGGGGAGGGAGGCTATTTAGGGTGCTGATCACAAATCTGACATCCGTTTTTGAAATTTGGGCTGGTTACAGTAGAAACTATAGCCGACTATTCATGTCTCACTGATGTAAGTTTATGAGTACTGCATGTCTTCTGAACCACTGCGGACATTGGACGATGTCAGCGGCAGGTTTTCTTATTCCAGTGGACGCCGAATAACGACTGCGGTGCATCTTCTGCGTCCATACGCACATTGAACATAGAAGCAGTCGACTAGCACACGATTCCTTCCTCTTTGCGCGCACATCGCGCGGGTTATTCGGTCTCCAGTACTACTGATTCGTGTGCTCATCAGAACTACATCAATAAGTGTTGTAATCCTTTTCTGTCCCCTCGAAGCTAATAAGCCAGCAGACGATGCCGCGTCGTCGGCTCCACTGCACGGTGCGTAAGCGCGCGCCAAGGCCTGACCCAATCGATTGCACAGGGGGGGGGGGGTGTTTTTACGTGCCATCCAGACCCCTCCCAGCTGAAAAGACGATCAAGGGACTAAAATAAACTCCGTTTCGATCTCTCCTGCTTCTGGGTTACATCTACGAATATTTAGGGCCGCTAGGCACCGAAAATTGTTTGAAACGTCAAGCCGACATAAGGACAGTTCCATGATATTAAAACTGGGTACCAAAGAAGTAGTAAATCTTTTCTTTCAATAGGCTCAGTGTCAGGCATATAAGGAACCTTTGGGGTTTCTGGAAAGTCAGTTAAAACAGCATTTATAATGAGATAGTATAAATTTAACGAAGTGGTAGCATACTCAAACCTAATGGAGAAGTTAATAAAAGAAGAGAACACAACCAAGGCATGCAAATAAATGGAAAAAGAAAGAGATAATTTGGTTCTCGTTTCGCACGGGCCTTTATACGAAAACCAAATTAAGAAGTATCCATCCCACTGCGCTCATCAGTAAGGGAGGGACGGATGAGAGATCTGGTTAACCTACGCCCCACAAGGTGGCAGAATAGTGGTTAATTTCGGGCCATTCGTCTAAAATCGGTTAAAAGTAAATCATGGAAAATAAAAAGGTACATGTTTAAAAAATGAAAAATGTAATTAAAACAGAAGTTTACCTGGCAAAAACTCGCGGAACGATTCCAGAGCATTCTCGAATGAGGATCGGGAATTGAGGATTTGCCTGCTTCAATCCCACGTAATCGTTTTCAATAAAGGCCCGAACACCAGCTGAAAAGAAATAAACTCAGACAACCACTAGCTATAAATAACCGCCAACGGATTTAAGAATTGGCCTCTCGAGATCTTGCATTGTCTGCACGATGTCTCAGGGAGGGCATTTGAAGTTTGGAAGAGATCTCGCCGTCATGGTACTACAGAGGGATCACCTTATGATAGTTCAACAGCTCTGAAGGTGAAGCAGAGAAAAAGCACCGCTAGAAACGTAAACCAACAAACATTGCATTACTGGGTTTAGTGCTACAACTGGGAAGATGAAGGAACTCCGGGTTGTGGCACAACTAACGTTAAGTGACCAGGTCTTGACCACGTGAAGTTAAAGCGGTAGCGTGACTCAAACGATGAGAACAAATTTATTAATACATGCGTACGTAGTAACGAATGATGGCAGGGCCTCACAACACGCTTCGGTGCACCCCGCCGACTCCTACAGCTACAAAACCTTGCCTGAAGAGAAGGGATAACCAGCGATTGGAAACGCGTGGCACTTCCCAAAGTATGACGTAAGCTACCGTTGGCCATAGGTCTTTTATTTTCTGACAAGGGAAGAACACCAAAGAAGCACATTGAGACGAGATGTACGTTTCGGGATGCAGCATAGAACGCTGATTCTAAATGTGTTCCGTATCCGTAACGGACATCGAGAAGCGGAGTAAGCCCATTTTCACTTCTTCGAACACTGCCGTCGACTGAGCAGTGGTGGCGCAGTGGATAAGGAAGCGGTGTAATGGCAGTGGTAGGTTGGCGGCTCGACATACTGCCAAGATGGTTTGTTGCAAAGCTCTCCATGTAAATTGGCAACGGAAAACTTCGCCACGAAGAAAACCAGATTCATCAGCACTATTTGTACTTTCACGATTTGAAGTTCGAGAAGAATTTTCATCCAAACTTCGCCGAAGGAAGTCTGATGTGCTGATTACGAATAACGATTTTGGTTATCATAACATAGGTAACATAGGGTCATGGTATGTTACGGTAGGAATGCGTAGGGGATGTTAGCATTATCGATTTCGACCAAGCCTTGCGTAAGAGGTTATTTAAGGCGCTGATCACGAACGTGATATCGATTTTAGGTATTGTAGTGAAGTGTGGTAGCTATGAGAAATAGTACGCATACTCACAAAGTCTGAGCATGTTGCCAGAATAGGTTTGGTTCTTCTCCGTTATGAGTCATATTCGTGATCAGTGCATCAAACAGCACCTTACGACAGACAGGTTTTGGGTAAAATCGATGACTCTGCCCAACCGCCCTTACTTGCGTCGTACCTATTGTACCGTCTCGTAATCATTCAAGATTTTGAAAACGAACACCATAATCTGATCAAAAAATCCACTTAGGTGAAATTTGACCGAATCTTGCTGTTCTGACCATGCCGCTGTCCTGACGTCGGTTTCTCCATTTACATGAAGTCACACAACACTACCATAAACTACTGTAATCGGCCAAGATTTCAAAAACGAATGTCGCACTTGTTATCAACACCTAACTGGGGAAAGCTTACGCGATTGTTTTTCAGCCTCTAAATTCGCGAGAGTAGAATTGTGCTAATCAACTGAGTCTCATCCTAACAATGTTTTCCGTTGCACTGCCAACCAAAAGACAATTAAGCATTCTATCCTTTCCTAAGAAGTCCGGTACCAATTCGCAACCGCAGCGGCTAAGACTGCGTTACCAAGTGCCCGTACGCTATTATATATCCCAATTTCCTTTTTTACCCTCTGCTCTTTTTGTGTTTGGCTTTTTTATTCGTCTTTCGCGTTCGTCGACTGAAAAACACGACGAACGCTAGGGGGACTAACGGATACTAGAGAACAGAAGGAATCTGGAAAAACGGCCAAAGAGGTGAAGGAAAAAGCGTTCATCTGTTCCTATACGTGAATTACACTAGGAACACGCAAGCGAAAAGCAAATAGTAACCATAAAAATAAGTTCTGCTATGCACAATGTACAAGGAATCTACTGGAGCACTTTTCAGCAAACTTCTATTTTCACCTGTAAGCGCCTTTGCTGTGAGCAAATCGTCACTTTGACACCTTCCTGTTTCTTGCGTGGGATTTGTATAGAACACCAACACTTTAATGGCTTGCTTTACGGACATATTAGTTTCAAGCACCCATAACTTGCTTCAATACAGTGCCTCAACTGGACTATACTGTCGCTCAACGCATGGACACAATGTAAAGGTTACCATGACATGATCCGCGCACTTCAACCTCCAACTGAAGTTCTCACCACAAATTCAGGCGCAAGTAGGGTCGGGTGGGGGGGGGAGGTCACCAGAGCATGGCGGGCAGCGTGGAGAGTAGCTACATACAGCGGATGTAAACGCTTTCTTGTTTCTTCGTTTCGATTGCAGATCCGTGTCTTATAGCCTCCTCACACTTTTGCGGCGACGCGGTAAGCGGGAGGCAGAAAAGCTAGGAGGCAAAACTGCCTCATAGTAGTGAAACGACGACGTGGCGCGGCACTCATCCTCCCCACTCCATCGCCAACGCGGTTTCGTTATCATTATCAGTCTCATTCTATGTCCCCGCCACGATCAGCTAGAGCCCAGAACAGAACTCTGTCGGCGGCAGAGCGGCTGTAGAGGCAATAATACCTTAAATCGTTATTGGCGCTGTCGCCTTAGGCGGCATTCTTTTCGTCTCTGCCTTATGGTTAAAGATAGGGCTGCTGCGTTACCGCAAAAACGTGCAGAGGTTTTTATTAGCGTTCGTATTGGGGAAGGGAGGAAACTCCAGGGGCCGGAATCATCAACGACTTACGTAATTTTAACGGAGAATTGTAAGCGAACAGCTCACATAACGCGGCTTATCAAGTGATACGGTGAGAGATAAGCCGTGTTGCCTGAGTTTTCCACTGCGAATTCCCTGTCAAAGTTATGTAAGTCGTTGATGAATCCGACCCCAGGATGTAAGCAATTTTAACACGGGCGCGTCACTCGAACCACATCCTGGAGACAGGACTATAAACGGAGGGTATCAGGATTGGCTCACCGTAACCTTAGGCGGCGGGTGAGATGCCTTTTGTGCAATCGCAGAGCGCGTACGGCTGAAACAATGCGCAAAGAACGCGAAATGTTGTGTAGAGGTCAAAATCTCCCAGATCTCAGATACTCAGCTGAAACGCAAGGATGCCATGACGAAGGAGAACCGAACCCCCGACATCCCTCGCATGAAGCAAACCCCTACCTACTGCACCACGAGCCACTTGCCGATGGTGCCATCGCGTGCGCACAAGACATAGATCGGACGTCGCAACTATAGTTGTGCTCTCCCAAAAATTTCGAATAACCGAATATACTCGAATAGCGACGATTTTCGACCATTCGAATTCGAATAACATTCGAAAATCGCGTTTTTTCGAGCATTCGAATTCGAATACATTCGAAAATCGGGTTTTTTCGAGCATTCGAATTCGAATACATTCGAAAATCGCGTTTTTTCGAGCATTCGAATTCGAATACATTCGAAAATCGTGATTTTTCGAGCATTCGCATTCGGATATTCGAATTCGAATGCTCGAGTATTCATTTCATCCAAGCAAATACAGGGTGTGTCAAAAAAACACTGTTTGAAAGGTGATAACGTTGCTCACGGTAAGGGTACTGAAGAAGTTAAGGGCTTATATGAGAACTTTAAAAAATGAAAATTTTCTGACATATTAGCGGTACAGATTGCGCAATGCACTCGCCTGATGCTTGCTTTTCACCTTCGATTGATTGTGTTTCACTCAAATACTTATTATAAATTCTCTTTTAACCCATTGACGACCGCGCGGAAAATCGCGTGTCTGCCGCGTGGGACCGCGCGCTGGGACCGCACGGACGCTGCAATCTCGTGAAAACACTAATTCACGATATTCCGAATGAAGCTCCCTCTCATAATGGAGAAGGCCGGAACAGGTTTGAAGCAAAACTTAGAAGATTAATTTGCTCTTGTAAGAATGCCTACGAAGAAAGAGGACGCACGTTTGCCGCGAATCGTGCAAATAAGGTGACTACATGTTGTAGTAGATGTTTGACATATTTTTGTCTAGACTGTTTTCAAAATTTTCACAAGAAATATGACTAGTTATTCTCTGCATGACTATTTTTACAAGATGTGAGTAGCTGTTTGTGAATAGTGCCGATCTTTGTGCAGCTTGAATAATGTGTGGTGCTTATTATTTGATTTTATCAGTGCTTAGAAGTAAATAACTGCCGGACCACAGCACAGTAGCATTGTTAGGATCCAAAATATCTAATGATTACTCGTAAACTACGGCAAAAGCGAGAAATAGGCCGTACCTAACGGTTTTATAACCGCGGGCCAAAATCGGCCCGCGCGGTCCCACGCGACAGAAAAACTGCGGGTCGAAAATGGCCCGCGCGGTCGTCAATGGGTTAAGGAACCTTGTTGTTCGTGCTTCGTTTAATGTTTCAAACTTAAAAACACACTATGGCTTGCAAAAAAATGCAATGCAGGTACTAATTGAAAGGTTCTAACATTGCTTCTAGTGAAGCTTTTGGAGCTATTTGAAACTCGAAGCACAGGGCAACGTGATTTCTGGCGTGCAAGAAGTCAAAATTGCGCCATGCCCCGCCCGAAACCTTGCATTTCAGACTTGATTAATTGTGCATGGGTGACGCGACTGGGTGGTACTTTGGAGTAGTCGCTGGATCGCCTCTGCACTTCGGCGATGTTTTCGATTTTCTAGTATGGTGGCGATGTCCGTTCCTCCACGTGGTGCCACTGGAAACTACTCGCTCTGCGAGTTAAGCCGAACACGGACACTCGATTGCAGGCGACAGGCCCTTGTGACAGGCCGGCCTACGAAGACCCGTGTCACATCACATGGTGTATGACAGCTCAAGTGTTTCGAGATAGTGCTACGGCGTCCGCGGGAGCCGACGCGCACTCGCAGAGCCCGGCGAGTGTGAGAAGTATGCGAGGGTCCCTGATGCGAGGACGGCATCGGGGGGCAACTGAGCTAGTCCGAAAGTCCCGTAACGTAAGCAGGACCCGCGTGGCTACGCTGAATGTGGGTACGTTGACGGGCCGCTCGTGCGAGTTGGTTGAAGCACTGGAGCGTAGAAGAGTTGATTTCTTTGCGGTGCAGGAGACGAGGTGGTCCTGCCGCAAGTCAAGGGACATAGGACGAGGCTTCAAGGCCGTTCTATGTGGAAGTCCCAGGACCACCAGTGGTGTCGGAATAATCGTCTCCGAACGATTTCGTGACTCGATTGTAAGCGTCGAGCGCTTTGACGATCGATTGATGAAGATCGTTGTCGCCGCGAAGGAGCGACTCTATCACTTCTTCTCAGCGTATGCTCCGCAGACTGGCTGCTCGGATCAAGCCAAGGAAGAGTTTTGGAGCCTGCTTGATGAGAAGACAGCAGTGGTACCGTCGAAAGATGTCATCATAGTCGCTGGTGACCTTAATGGGCACGTAGGTGCTACGAAAGACGGGTACAGCTGTCATGGTGGGTTCGGATACGGATCACGTAACGCCGATGGTGAGCGCATTCTTGAGTATGCGGAATCGCATAATCTCACCATTGTGAACACCGTTTTCCGAAAACGCGACTCCCACCTCATCTCATATTATAGTGGGAGCTCCAAGTCTCAGATAGACTTTGTCCTTGTGAGAGATCGCGACCGGAGTCTTGTCACAGACGCGAAGATCGTGCCGTATGAGACGGTCGCCCCACAGCATCGACCGCTGATCTGCACTTTGAAGATCGCCCCTCCGAGGCTGAAGCAGGTTGAGCGATGCGGTGCAGCTAGAATTAAGTGGTGGCGAATCAGAGAGAAGGAAGCAGCTGTGATTTCTCGCGTGCGGTTACCGACAGTCACAACTGTCGACGAAACTTGGAAGAAGGCGACCGACGCGATTCGTCAAGCTGCACAGTCAGAACTCGGCATTACGAAGCCTGGGCGACGGAAGGTCGACAAGCAGACATGGCTGTGGACAAACGACGTGAAAGCGAAGGTTCGAGAGAAGAAGTCGCTCTATCACGTGTTTCTCGGCGAAAAGACAGCCGATAACTGGCAGAAGTACCAAGAAGCGAAGAAAGCTGCAAAGAAGGCCGTGGCTGTTGCGAAAGCCGCTCATTATGGAGATGTCAACGAGAAGCTCGAGTCTCGCGATGGTGAGCGGTATCTGTACCGACTTGCAAAGAATCGCCATCGCCAGACCGAGGACATCGAGAAGTTCTTCGGCATCAATGATGAGAATGGCCATCTTCTTACGGACCGCAAGAAGGCATTGAAGCGATGGCGCGATTACTTTGAGGAAATCTCTACGGTAGAATTCCCTCATCCAGCCATCCCTTCAACGGCTCCAACCCACGGCCCCGTTCAGAAGATCACCGTGGAGGAGACTGAAGCGGCTTTGAAGAAGATGAGGCCAGGCAAAGCGACTGGGCCCGATGACGTGGCAGCTGATTTGTGGAAGTCCAAGTACTGGTACCCTGCTGAGTGGTTGGCGAAGTTCTTTAATCAGGTTGTGGCGGAGAAGAAAGTGCCTGAGTGTTGGCGCCAAAGTACGACGATCCCGATTTGGAAGAAGAAGGGCAGTCCTGCAGACTGCTCCAATTACCGTCCGATTCGCTTGCTTCCGCACAGCATGAAGATCTTTGAGCGAATTGTCGATGGACGAATTCGGGACATCGTCCAGCTGTCCAGCAATCAGTGCGGCTTCGTGGCTGGTTGTGGCACCGTTGATGCCATACACGCCACTCGCCTCCTGATAGAGAAGCATCGCGAGAAACAGAAGGCAGTGCATATCGCCTTCCTCGACTTGGAGAAGGCCTTTGACCGCGTACCGCGTGAAGTGATATGGTACGCCTTGCGACATCATGGAGTTCCCGAAGAGCTCATAGAGTGGGTGCGAATTCTCTACTCTTGTCCAAAGAGTCGAGTTCAAGCTGCAGCTGGAACCTCGATGGAGTTCCCCATCTCTGTCGGGGTACACCAGGGTTCTGCGCTTTCCCCACTCCTCTTTGTTGTCGTCATGGATGCCATCACACGAGATCTTCAGAAGCCCGTCCCTTGGACGTTGCTTTATGCCGATGACGTGATGCTCGCTAGCGAAGATAAAGGAGAACTCGAGCGAGAGTTGCAAGCTTGGTGTGATCGCTTGGAGCGGTTTGGACTCAGATTGAACGTGAAGAAGACCGAGTATTTAACGACGGACGTTACCGAGTCCAGCTCCATCAAGGTTAACGGCATCGAGCTTCCACGCACTGCGGTCTTTAAGTACCTGGGATCAGCAGTCACGTCTGACGGCAAACTGATGATTGAAGTGAATTCACGCGTGAGTGCAGCTTGGTCCAAGTGGCGCTCGTTGACTGGCGTGCTCTGCGACAAGAAGATACCAGAGCGCTTTAAGTCAAAGATCTACAGAGCAGTCATCCGGCCAGTGGCGATGTACGGCGCTGAGTGTTGGCCTGCGACAAAGGAAGTTGAAACGCGCCTCAGCGTCATGGAGACGAAGATGCTGCGCTGGACGGCAGGAGTCACGCGCATGGACCGCATCCGAAACGATGCTATTCGGCATAAGTTCGGTGTCGCGCCGATAACTGACAAGATGCGCGAAGCTCGCTTACGATGGTACGGCCACGTTCTGCGTGGAGAAGAAGACAGCGTCCGCAAGATAGGCCTTAACTTCGAGGTAACAGGAAAGCGGCCTAGAGGACGCCCGAAGCAGCGCTGGGCTGATACGTTACATACGGACTTGAAAGCGGCTGGTGTCCACCCTGATCTAGCGCTGGATCGGGAAAGGTGGCGTCATGACACCAGAATAGCGGACCCCGCTACGAAGCGGGACAGACGCTGAAGAAGAAGAAGAAGAAGAAGAAGAAGTAGCACTTCAGGATAAACTTCTTCTCTTCGAAGGGAAGCCTAGAGCCGGTCATTAATCTTGTTGTGGGCTCTCATATGTAGAAAGCGTTATTAGAGCGATAGCGAGAACGGCGAATTGTGTAATCAAGAAACTCACATGTTACGCGTCTTTCACGATTGTCAGGTTCTAAATGTTAGAAGTACAGCACAGGTTAAAGGGCCAAGTAGTGGCAAGATTTAACACGCATTAGAGCTATGCACTATCATTCGTGTCTAAAATGTAAGGTTTCAGACTAGGGCATTTCGCGATCTTGAATATTCGCCCACGGATCTCCCTCGATAGAGAGCCTTCGGGCTCTCTTGTTAAGAGGGATCTCGGGCCGCTTGTCGCAGGGCCACGTGGCGCGTCCCCGGGTGGTGGATAGGGGAATTAAACGCGAACCAAATGCGACCGTGTACTGCCCAGAGACGCAGGTGAGATGCAGGGGATGGACTCCTTGCTCCTGCTGTGTCGGGTCGATGCGTTCCTTGTGCGTGGGAGCGGCATGTTCGTGCACAGTGTGCGATGTGTCCGTGACTGTGCGGATTGTAACTGTGTCGGCTCGGCCAAAAGCTTGCACTCGGTAGACTGGGAGTACATGTAAGGCGATTCGAGGCCGCCTTAAGTCTCGCCCCGTCCCTTCGGGCAGTCTGGCTGGCTGCCCGGAGTTCTACGCCCGCACGACAGAGCCTGACTAGCTACCCGTGTTGTATTCCAGTCAAACACAGCAGCACTAAAGGGCCTCATTCCCCTGACCCCGAAAGAGCCCCCATTTCTGCAGCGATGGGAAGGACGAGTACGGAGAGGCTGCTAAAATCTCAGGGCCTAACCAGGCTGCGCAAACTGAGAAGGACTAGGATGACGATCTGTACTTACAACGCCCGCACGCTTGCGTCGGAAGCATCCGTCGAGGACCTGATGATGCAAGCCAGGAAGATCAAGTACGACGTCATCGGACTGACCGAGACGAGAAGACACCACCCCCTACACGCCGCCTACAACTCCGGAGAAGAACTGTTCCTCGGAACATGCGACAGCAGGGGAGTAGGCGGCGTTGGTGTCCTCGTCAACACGCACTTGGCCATGAACATCGATTCGTACGAGTCTCTGACAAGCCGAATCGGATGTCTGCGACTGAAGCGATGTGGCTCCGTGCCAGCCTTGACTGTGTTCGTCGCATATGCCCCAACATCCGACTACGACGACGAAGACGTCGAGGCCTTCTACGTGGAGCTGGAGAAGTTCTATAAGGAAGATCACACCTTCTACAAGGTGATCGTCGGAGACTTCAACGCCAAGATCGGGCCACGAAGGTCGCCGGAAGAACTTCACATCGGAACCCACGGTTTGGAGTAGAACGAGCAAGGTGAAAGGCTGTCTGAGTTTATCATGTCGACCAAGACCATCCATGGAAACTCGCAGTTCCAGAAGCCTCCCTCCCTACGATGGACCTGGGAATCCCCCGGTGGCCAGTTCCACAACGAGATCGACCATATCATCTTCAATCGCAAGTATTGCCTGACCGATGTCTCCGTTGTCCCCAAGTTCTACACGGGATCGGACCACCGCCTCCTTCGCGCGAGGTTCCGCTTTTCGCGTCAAGGAGAGAAGGCCGCGAAGTTCAAGAAGAGGAATCCCAGAACGACCATCAACTGGGATCTCTACACCTCTCTTGTCGGCCTTTGGGAAGATGCCGTCATGGACAACGTCGACGAGGAATACGATCGCTTCGTGCACCATCTCCACGATAGTGCTAAGGGAGCCGAGAGCTTAAAGACCACCAAGAGACGCCTGTCTCCGGAAACTCTCGAGCTGATACGCCAGCGTGGAGCAGCACGAGCGTCAGGCAACCACCAACTGACGTCCGAGCTTGCAAAGCTATGCAGAGCGGCGATAAAGGAAGATCTCAAGGAGAGAAGGGCGGAAGTGTTGGCTGAAGCAGCAGAGCCAGGGCTGAGCATCCGCAATGCCCGCGGGAACTTCGTCAACTTCAAGACCAAGATGACCGCTCTCCGACGTCCTGACGGAACCATCACCTCTTCCAGAAGGACCATGGAGAAAGTCATTCACGACTTCTACTCCGATCTCTTCGATAGCCACGTCCACCTGCCCCCATGCCATCTTCCGCGGGATGGATACGTCGTCCCCTCTGTTCTCTCTTCCGAAATCCGACACGCCATCTCGTCGGTGAAGAAACGTACAGCACCCGGTTCTGACAGGATCAGAGCTGAACACCTGAAGAACCTCCCGCCAGCGCTCATCAACACCTTGGCGCGGCTCTTCACACGCTACCTGTCCGAATGCAAGGTTCCATCCCTGTGGAAGACCAGCAGGACCGTCTTGCTGTACAAGAAGGGAGACGTGCACGACATTGGCAACTATCGCCCGATCTGCCTGTTGTCCGTAGTCTACAAGCTGTTCACTCGAGTCATCCTGAATAGGATTAGTAGAACGCTGGACGAAGGACAGCCATGCGAACAAGCAGGATTTCGGAGAGGATTCAGCACGATCGACCACATACACATCATTACGAAGCTCATCGAAGTGTCGCGAGAGTACAAGCTGCCGCTGTGCCTTACGTTCATCGACCTGAAGAAGGCATTCGACTCCGTCGAGACTGAAGCGGTCATGGAAGCCCTGCTCACCCAGGGCGTTCCTACTCAGTACATCAGAGTCCTTCGAGAGCTGTACAGTGGATTCACGACCAAGATGTCACCATTCTACAACGACGTCGTCATTGACGTGAAGAGAGGGGTTCGACAAGGGGATACCATATCCCCGAAGCTCTTCAGCGCCACCCTCGAAAACGTCATGCGCGAACTAGAATGGGAAGACATGGGAGTGAAGGTCGACGGCCGGCAACTGCACCATCTTCGCTTCGCTGACGACATCGTGCTCATAACACCGAGCATCAGTCAGGCGGAACGAATGCTGGCCGACTTCGATCGTGTATGTGGAAGCGTTGGACTGCAGCTGAATCTTACGAAGACGATGTTCATGAAGAATGGATGGGTTTCTGATGCCCCATTCTCGCTCAACGGAACGAACGTCTCCGAATGCTCCAGCTATGTGTATCTGGGTCGCGAAGTCAACATGGCCAACGACCTAGCACCAGAGCTGAGCAGGAGGAAACGAGCGGCTTGGGGAGCTTTCAAGAGCGTCGAAGAAGTCGTGAAGAAAACGAAGAACGTCCGACACCGTGCCCACCTATTCGACTCCACTGTTCTTCCTGCCCTGACATACGCCTCAGAGACCTGGGTTATACGAAAGCAGGATGAACACGCGATCAGCGTCGCGCAGCGTGGAATCGAGAGGACGATGCTCGGAGTGACACGACTCACGCAAGTGAGAGAAGGCCTCCGGAGTTCCGAGCTTCGCCGACGTTCGAAGATCAGAGACGCTGTCGCATGGGCCAAGTCGTCGAAAATTAGGTGGGCCGGCCACGTAATGCGATTCGCAGACACCCGCTGGACGAGAGCCGTCACAGATTGGATTCCGCGGGATGTCAAAAGAACACCAGGACGCCCACCAACGCTTTGGTCGGACTTCTTCGTGAAAGCCCTGAACGACCGATATGACGCTCTTCGTGTCCCTCGAGCAAGGAGGATCCATTGGACCACTCTGGCACGCGACAGGGACGAATGGAGACGCTGCTGGCGCCCGCTCGAGCAAGTCGATGATCAACGGGACGACAGGTGATACAGGTGATACAGGTGAATATTCGCACGTCACAGAACTTTCGTTATCCTGTGCTTTCATATGAGTTTTTAACAGCTCCAAATGCTACCCTAGCAACAATATTAGAACCTTTAAAATTTAGGCTGGCCGAAAAGTCTTGAAACAAAATTATGAAAATTTTAGAATATTCTGGAAAAAATGTAAAAATCCTGGGTCAGTGAGGATCTTGTGGAAGGTTCCAGGGGCTTTCGCTGATTGAGTACATAAGTGCCTGCGCTCGTCATTTTGGTGACATGTCGAGCATGATTAGCCAACAACAACGTCGAGTGGCCATCTTCTACAAACGGTGCCGAGGCTCCAACGCAAGCAGAACGATCTCTAATATCACCGATGCATTTGGAGAAGGGACTGTAAGCCGCAGCACAGTGCTTCGCTGGCGCAGTGCTCCCGACGATGATGGGTTGCTGCTCGCTGTGAAATCCAATCCAAAAACAACTACGCGGGAACTGGCAACAACCCTCGGCTGCACCCAATCCACCAGCTGCATCCCCACGACCTAGGCCATCGAAAATGTTGACAAGATGGATCCCTCATAGGCTGACCGAGGCACACAAGTAAGTGCGAATGAACATGTGCCAGTCACTTCGTCGTGCAGCCGCGTCGAAAGGAATTTCTTGAGAATCTAGTGACTGGAGATGAGAGCCGGATAGTCTACGATGACAGCGCACGTCTTGCCGTCTGTCTCCTGCGTGAAGCAGAACCACCGTTCCAGCCGAAGCCAAACCCACACCAACGCAAACATTCACTTTGCGTTTGGTGGGATGCGACAGAGCCAATCTACCATGAGCTGCTGACTGCTGGCAGGACGGTCGCCGCTTCCAAATTACACTAATCGGCTTCAGAAATGAACGCTGCAATGAGAAAAAAAGCGAAAAAGATCAGGTGTCCACCTGTTGCACGACAACGCGCATCCACACACACACGTTGTATCGACCACCTGAAAGAAGATAGCCGAACTTGGCTGGCATCCGGTAGCCCATCTTCCGCATTTGTCGGATCTTGCGCCATTGGACTACCGTTTGTTTGGACCACTAAAGCGTTATTTGAGAGGAAAAAATTTGGAAGGTTTGACGACCTCAAAATGGCCGTAGACAACTTCTTCGTGTCGCAATCCGCCGATTTCTGGACAAAGGGAATCAGCGATGGGAGAAGGTTATGTCGCTTTATAGTGATTATATTATTGTTTGATAATTTGTATTTAAAAAACCAGGGTTGAACAAAAAAGGATTTTTGTTTCAAGACTTTTGGCCCAGCCTAATAGTGCTTGGATTTTCATAGGATACCCTCCAATTTTCGCAATCCGTAATGTGTTTCTCAATTTTAAACTTCAAAAGAACACAAATTAATCGACACCGTCCCTTCAAGGAGAAATTACAAGATGTGCTGTTGTGAGTCATCAAAGAAATACGCAGTACAGAAATGAATACGAGCAAAGGAGAAAAAGGTTTAATCCAGATACATAGAGAAAGCGACATCTCCATTCAAAATTTTAGTGGTGCAACAAACTACAAAAATAAAGCTTATCATAGCGGATGTTGCATGACATTCAAATGTGTTCTAGTTTGTGAGTTTCCCAGTGAAACTTCTCTATTACATAGGAAACCACCTCCTTTTTAGGGTCTATAGACATCCAAAGACCATCCTATTTTTCAGCAGCTTTAATTTAAAAAAAACTAGGCGGCTGATCAATAAAACAATACAGGCAACCTTCTGGAAACAGGCGAAAAGCTTTTGTTTGCATTCCTTCTGATGTGCCGAAAATCTTATAGAGCGGCATTAATGTGGCGACTGCACGTTTGAAGAAACACTATTAAGATGTCTAGAAATGCCTTATAAATTAACAATACCTCAACTCCTGATCTCTACCGCTTAAAGTAGAGCAATTCATAACGAGTTTTCGTTTTCGTTCTTTGTTCGTTATCCGTTTTGTAGTTATCCGGCCATTTTGGGACAAAATTATCCGCTATTCGGCTTTCAAAATTTCGTTATCCGCCCATCCCTGGTGGCGTTCCTTCATGTGAGGAAGGTCGGGGATTCGATTCTCCTGCGTTGTGGGATTATCGAATTTCAATCGAGCGGTGGAGATTTGAAGGGTTTTGACGTCGACATGATTCGCTGGCGTTTTCCGCGCATTTTCCAGCTGTATGCGTTTGTGCTCCAGAGTCCCGGAACCTAGCTGCGACCTCCTCCTGAGCGGTGAGAACAATTTCTACACGAGCAGCTCGGATGATACATATTCTGGAGTCCTACCTAGCATGGTTATGCGCTCAAAGGACATGCAGCCCCTGAGTGTCCGATGAGGGTGCAAACTATTCTAGAGCTGGAGGGTAAATTATTTGCTCGTGGGATATTTGAAGCAGGAAAGATAGGTTATTTTGTTGGATAGCAGATTTCGTAGCAATCGAACATTCGAATGCGAATGTTTCGAGCATTCGAATTTGAGCATTCGAACACGAGTGTCTCGAGCATTCGAATTCGAATACATTCGAAAATAGCGCTTTTTCGAGAATCCGAATTCGAATATATTCGAAAATCGGGTTTTTTCGAACGTTCGAATACGGATATTCGAATTCGAATGGTCGAATATTCATTCGGGCACAACTATAGTCGCAACGTGGACACCGACGCGCGATCTCTAAGCTAGGAGGGCGCAGTAGCAAAGTCTCGGCGCGACCCGCACTGCGGTTACGGTGAGCCGGTCCTGATATCTGCCGTTTATAATTGTCTAACCCTGGAGTCCCTTCCATTGCCTAAATCTGCTCGAACAGAGCTATAGCATTGTTTGTGTTTTTTTACTATCAGTGTGTCTTGTCTCTTTTCTTCGTGTTGGTGACACTTTTTGCAAGGTGACCCCCCCCCCCCCCCGCTCCGAACCTATTTGCCCCCAACTTCAGTTAGGTTGTTAGGTGGGTATCTCTATGGTTTGCTAACAACGCATTAACATCCGCTTGATGCAACTACACACCACATTTGCGCGCCACAGTATGCCACGGTGACCGGTTCCAAGCATCACTGGGCCGAAAGTCCGCTTCAAAGGACCATTTCGGGCAAGGAGGATCCGTGGAAACTGAAGATCAACCAAACCATAAAAGATAACTAACCAGAGGCAGGGCTCTTCTGACACAGATGGATACGCAACTCGCGAAGATGCGACCCAGCCAGGCGAATCGCCGAAGCCATCCTGAAAGCTTGAAATTCATCTCGAATACAATTCCATCTAGAAGAGAGGCTATGTGAAATGTTACGTAGCAACTTCGTTATGAAAACGGCAGAAACTTAAAGGTCATTATGCAGTGATTAGCGCAACCGTTTGCGGTGGAGCGCGTTCTTCTCGCTATATTGATTCTGGATCTTGTTGTTATTCATTAATATTACGACCAGTTTTAAAATTCAGAAGATGTCGCTAATATTCGGAGAGTTGAATATTCATCCTATGTTGCTTTACTATGTTGAATGTTTTTTGTCTTTGAATCATTCCAAAGTCCGTTTTCAAGTGGTCTTTAAAATCTTGTTCAGCGGCTTCATTCTTGAGTTTCAGGAGGACAACTTAAGTTTTCTATGTCATGTTGAATAGCTTGTTTATTGTTAATACATCTGGGTGAGTTACATTTCGATTTCTTGTTTTGTTTACTGCTTGGGCTATGTTAATACGCTTAAATACTTTTCAGCGACGTAATTCTTGAGAAACATTGGAAATCTGTTATTCATCGCTCAATATGTGACTACTTTTTTGATGCACAAAAGAAGGTGAGGTTTTGTTGTTAACTTTAAGGTCAATGTGGTTTTCATAGTGTTACATTCCGTAAACGCTGACATATTTTTGTATGGTCGTTAAAGTAGGGACATCCGATTTATGTAAGACTTTTCTACAACAGTGTTCATAAAAATGTGATTGGATTTGTGTACTGTGTACTGACTATTTTGTCGTGTCACGCGATCAGCTTCCATGTAATTTCTTCCTGTCAAATAGATGTGACAACTTTCCCAGACGGTTGGAAATTCATATAAATGTCGTTGCTTGGAAGTTTTTGTTGTAATTAGCGGGCAAATTACCTTTCGCAGATCTGTTCATTTCAGGCAGCATCCCCTGAAGACGTCTTACCGGTGCTATCTACTCCCCATCATTACCTTGTTAATGTCTACCATAATCAAATTTATTTCCTCGCTGTAACAACAACTGAAAGTGAGTTTCGCAAGGTGGTTCGGCTTTGGTCTGAGTTTCATGTTTTATTATTTGGTCGATTTCCCGGTTGGGACTATTGCACTTCCATAACTTCAGAGGCCGAAAATTTGCTTTGCCGATCTCTACGCAGCAGTAGGTTTCGTTTAAGGCGCTGGTCATGGAGATGATTGATGAATGATATATAAGTAAAGCCATATAATTCTGATGGTTTAATTATAAAGGTGTGGAAAACAAAGAATTAGTTGGCTTTCGTTTCGCAAAGGCCCTTAGACGAAAACCAAACAGAGTGTCCTTCCCATCTGCTCATCGGTAAGGGAGGGGAGGAACAAGGAGTTGCTGCTGTAAAGTAACCTGAGCTCCTCCTGTTGACGCTGGACATGGCGAACATCAATTGAACGTAAAGAAGCAAGTTTAAAATGTTATAGAATTAATGCTAGAATGATACCACCATAAATAAATAAACCTTGAATGAAAGGCTTTAAGGACGTGTAGGAAGGTTAGGAGAAAATAGAATAGATACAACTGCTCGCAGCAGTGGCATGGAGAGCGCAACGTGGTTCAACGAGAGGATCCATCAAGATATTCGCTTTTGAGATTTTACACGTTCTGAGCTCACATCAGTTATACAACTACCTTTGAGCATTGGAGACACTGATTTGTGAATAAGGCCTACGCGCAATTGTACGGCTCTTTCGCTGCTTATACACCAGAATTCCTAAGGTCCTACTCATGGTACCATCATATTTAATCTAAAGAAGAGGTTGATTAACCTGTGGGAAGGAGTACGATTTAGTTTCACAAGGAAAACTATTAAGAACGGACAATTTTGACTATAGAAGCATACCTGATAGCACTCAACGTAATGTAGTCTTAGGACTACCAACACTGGAATGCAAAAGAAAAGTCATAGATGTAGCAATGGAGCGAAAAATTGTGACAGTTCGTGTTAATCTCAGTGGTCCTTCTTCATCATGGGTAATTCCTCTACCAGAGGCGCGATTTAAAAGATTTTTCTACCCCTAGCCAAAACTGCTTTGAAAACGGCTTTCTTTATTCACAGGGCGGGAGCAGCATACCAAAAGCTGTGCAAGCGGATTTTTCCATGCAATTAGCCTGCTCATGAGTTTCCGCATATCTAGCTATTGTTTTGATCTTTCAGTTGTTTTATTTTAATTCGAATATTGTAGTAAACGCTGTTGCTGTGCAGTTTTCTTTCATGGTTCTATGTCACACTATTTTTTCTCTCATTTCTTGTATGAATGTAACATGTAATAGACATCAACATCAACTTTAAGATGAGATATAGTGTACGAAGTAGTGAGAGTTCTGAAATCAGCACCCAAGGTAACCCGATAGGCAAAGTTTGGGCGAAATCGGTCGATGATTACGACTTCGTTACCAATACTCACCCATACCCACCGTTCTCCTCGCATTCATATTCTTTTCTTCTTCTTGTGTTTAGCGTTTAATTTCTCCCAGTCGTGGGGTTCGATGTTCTTTGTGAACTCTCGCCTCGCACCGTCTCCTGTAAGGTCTCTCTTGATGGCTTCCTTCTATCTTTTCTCTAGTGCTCTTCCCAGGCGCTTTTTAGGCGCTTCGGACAGGGGATCCAATCTTATAATGGAATTCTCTGTCTTCTAAGGATAGGCCGCACCACCTCATGCGCTGCTTCCATCTTCAGCTGAATCGGGGTTGTCTTTATTGCTGCCCTAACATCCTCATTTGGAACCCTGTCCGGATGGGTCCATCCACATTCCCTTCTGAGCGGCATGATCCCAGTAGCGTCCAGGTGCCTCTCATGCCCCTTATCCGGGGCCCGGCACTTCTCTGTCAAGCGTGTCACACCTTGCCAATTCAGGATCGGTCCAATGTACTGACATGAGCTGGCCAACTTTGTATTATTTATGTTCAGTCGCAGTCCGTTGTCTGCTAGGGCTCCCTGTCGCAGCTATACCCACCAGCTTCTCCCTCTGTATAGTCGGTGATCCTCAGCAGGCCTTCTTTTAAGTGATTCACAATGCAGTCCACCGAACGCTTGAAAAAGAGCGAAATAATAACCCACCCCTTGTGAACCTCTCTGTGGTGTCCACCTTCCTTGAGCTTTCACTTTTTTCCGTCAGTTGCCTGCCTAGCGCTGAATATTCCAAATGCGATGAATTTCTCGTGCATGAAGCCGAACAGCTCCTGGGATTAAGGAAGGAGGAACATCTCCCTCAGCCCCGAATTGACCAGTCGTTCGTAGATCTTCATCACGGGGGTGTGGCTGATCTAAATTACCCGTTTTAAAATACTTTGCCGCTGTTCAGCGGGCACCAACCCACTTAGTACCGATGGAGACTACGGTGTTGCTCCTCCAGTCATCCTATATCTTACCGTCTGGTGTGACCCTATTGAGAAAATGCGTTAGTCAGTTGACTCCACAATCCCTAAACACCTTCTCTGTAGTCACTTCACCAGGATCTGCTGATTTTCCGAGCTTCATCTTCTCTATGGCCTTTCGAACCTCTTTCTGTATTCAGGATGGGACCGCTTCTTCTGATGGCTGGTTCATCTAACTTGCGGCCTATGGAATTCGCCGTTCAGGAGTTCCTTGTTGTAGTCTTCCCATCTTCTGCTTTCGGCTGGCTTCCGTAGTACCCCACTTTCAGAACTCTTCATATTCTCAACTTGTTGCGTGTCGAGGCTAGGCTACGCCATGCTTTCGCCAATTGGACGGTGAAGTTTTTCTCTTGAGGCCCATAGAGCTTTTTGTGCAGGGCATTTATCTCCGCGCTCTTTCTCTCCGCTGCGTCTGCTTTTTTCGGCCTTTCTGGTACTATAGACAAATGTTCTGGTGTTCTGGTCTCCTGTCGCAACTTATAGGTATCTTTCTTCTTCTTTCTGCGCCTTTTGTTATCAGAACTATGCCGAGTTATCCCTTCTATTAGGGGGGGGCCAAAAGTAATGAGACAAAATGAAAAAAAATCTTTATCTCCTTATAACTCAATTACAACTCAACGATGCTGAGGAGTGTATTTGCCATTAAGGGCAAGGACCTTGCTGCCATCGCTCAGCCAACTTCCTGATCCCATCCTTCCAGAACTGCTCGAGCCTGGTGTTGATCAACTGCTCGATATGGTTGTCAAGGACTGCTTGGATTTTTGTGTCCCTTCCGACTAGGAAGTCCTGTAGGCTCAAGTAGTAGTGGTGGTTGCATGGAGAGATGTCCAGCGAATACGGTGGGTGAGGCACGTGAACGTAGCCCAGCTGGCCAAGCTTATCCGTGCTTACTTGTTCCCGATGGGGTGCGGCGTTGTCGAAGAGGAGAACCTTCTTGAAGCGCTGCGAATGAATAAGAGCGAGTCGCCCGCCCATCTCCTCTATTTCGTTCACCATGGCCTTGGAGTTCATCGCGGTGCTCTTGGGAAACAGCCTCCGGTAAACCGATCCATGGGCGCAGACCCAAAAGCTCCAGAGATGCTTCTCGCCGTGAACATCTCGCCGAACGAAGGTCGGTAACAATTCACCAGGCCTCACCCAGACTCGCTGCTTGGCAGGGTTAAGGTAGAAGACGTACTTCTCATCTTGCGTGAATATTGAGCCCAGGCTGCTCGGGGTTGGGAATTGGGGGAGATTTGAGCGACACAGGTCGACTCGTCAGACTGGGGTTTCGGCATGAGACAGGCTGGGGGTTTTTGGCATGCTTCTGGAAAGAGCGGAAGTGGTAACTTTTCAGATGGGCTTCAGTAAGTAGCATACAAACATACAAATACAACAAGCACGAAACCAGACTCCAGCCACGAGATATATGGACACGGCGTGGGGTGTCTCATTACTTTTGGCCCCCCCTAATAATTCCTCTCTTTGCTACATCGAGAGTTTCCTTGCCACATCATAGGTTCGTTTTGCTCGCCCTCCAAGAGGTCTCGTTCACGGGTCGAGTGGGATCGGTGAGGCTTACTCCGGGAGCTCTACTTTGTAGTTCGTTGTGATCTGGACCCGCAGTTTTCACCATCGGGTTCTGGATTCCCTAATTACCTTGGGATTGCTGGACAGAGGTGTAACAAAAGGTCGGCTACTAATTGCTTGTGCGTTGATGCTATATCGTTTCCCAGTAGGACCTTCAGAACCCGAACAGTTTTCAGGGTGGGTCTCCTCAACATAATGTTTTCGATTGCCGTCCTTCTTTACTTGCTAGCATAGGTCGCCTTCTGGCTTTTTCAAGAAGGTGCGACAGACATTCAGGTCGTGGGCGATAGCCGGGTCGAGAGTTCTTTCTCTATCTGAGTTTCTCAATCCGACCCCATTACTCTTACTGTCATGGATTCTGTTCGCTCCCACGTACCTGTTCATCTCCTTTCCCGAGAAGAGGTAGTCGTCCTTTGATATGGACCTTGTAGCTTGCTCGAGCGTGAGGTAGAGGTCGCCATTATCTTGCACGGGCATCCAGTCTGTGAGACGTTGACCGACTTGGTGGTACCGTAGCCTTGCCTCTTTGGACCGGTAGGATTGTGTAGTTTATTCTTTCGACAACAGATACCGAATCTTTGAACGTCCCGAGCCCACCCCTGCTGTGCTCGTAGTTCTTATGCTGCTTGATCCCATCTCCAGTCTCTCTGGTATTCGACCACTTAAACCGCAGTTTTCCTGAATTTCCCAGTTATCCATTTCCACATTCAGGGTCCCTAGTCGAGCTACCTTTTTTTTGGCGAGGTCGTTTGACTCGGGTGTGAGGTTCTGCGCGCCACTTCCGGTTGACATTCTTCCCTTTAGGCTGATTCAGTTGCGATTTGTGATCGCGGTTGTGACCGTTTCTGCCCATCAGCTGGCCTGCAAACCTGGGCATGACGCTATAACCATTCCCATCTTTGCAATGGCAAAGCGTGCTGTGGCCGAGAGTCGAACCTGTGATCGTTTCTGTATGAAACTACACTGCCAATCATTACGCTAACTTAACTTTCACCTGCCTTGCTTGGCCGTCATACCAAAAACGTATATGTATTCGTGATCAGCACCGAAAATAATCCCTAGGCAGGATTTCAACGAACTCTCTGGATTTAGCGTCAGCGTCCTTACTTATACCTACCATATATAGCCTGCTGTATTTGTCTGAAATGTAACGATACGGATCTCCTGTTCGTGACGTGCTCCTCAAATAACCGTTTGTGCGATGTTTGAGCGATTTTCAGCTTCTTTTCGTTCTTAGGAGGTGTGCCTATCAGTTTTGTCAAAGTCACATTACGTTATACCTTTGATTCAGTACGAATTGGCGTGGCATGGCGTTTCACACTCTGGCTATCCTTAGTGCGAAAAATCTGAGAATGGGCTGTCCGATTCACTGATGTGGTGTCGAAGTTCTACGGAACAGCTAAATAGGATTATACCGTCAAGCTCACTAAGTCACTAAAGTGTGACTATGCAAAGATCGTCAGTGCAGCGAACGAGCTAGGTTGGATACCTTTCAGAAGTGTCTAACGGTTAGGACTAGGGTACCGATACCGTAAAAGAAGAATATTTCTTATTAATGTTGAAGGACTGATCCATACACAAAAGAGACTCAAGCATCAGTTGGAAGCGATTCCGACAAATTTTTTCCACTTCAAGCAAGGGGCGCAGGGCAGATTCTTATAGAAGAGGAGGTATTTCGATGAAAAACGCGTCAGCTTTAGCTGACTACCGCTTGTTTGCCACAGTCACGACGAAGTTCTGCAAGCAAGCGGTGGCTGGCTGAGGTTTAATGAAGTACATCTATTAGGAACATTATTTAACTAACCAGGGAACAGACTGTGGCTTTCCAATCTAAAACCACTCCTAATAGGCCGTGGTCGAGGGTTTGAGCAATAAAAACAGACGAGAAATAGACTGAGGCAGTCAGTCACCGCTTTTCACAAGGCAGTTGTTTAAATTTCTTTGTGGTCAATACAACTGTTGTTGTAGTTGACACTGATAGGAATAATTAGAGTTAAAGCCAAAATCAAATTTGTTCGCTTGGGCTCAGCTGAAACGGCACTCCTTGCTTTTCTGGCTAGGATGTTCGCTACTTGAGCTGTTTGGTTTTGTTCAAAGCCCAGATGAAAGAGTCAGTGATTTTTCTTAACGGCATTCATGACAGAAGAAGCAAACATAGTCTATTTTTGTGTGCGAACATACCTTTACTGCAGGTTAAACCGCTGTACGTTAGACTGGGATTTGTAAAGCATTCGGTTTAAACGAGTCACGGTGGCTAACATCCTGCCGTGGAAACTAAGTGATATGGCTTCGAGTGCCCTTTGGCGAAACAGTTTTTATCATAACCCTCGTTGCTATGGTTCTCTATTGTACGTTGGGTAGGACCTTTTGCTTGTTCTCCTAATCCTTCTCATATTGCTCCACATTGTGCGTGGTTGACACACTTTGTAGAACAAAGCAACGCGGGTTCAACAAGCGCCTGAACATGCTTGTAGACATATTTATTTATTTATTTATTTATTCACGACGTGAGCTAAGGCCACACGTGAAAATACAATGTTAGAATAAAAACGCATAAACTCAATCAAAAACAAACGAATACAACCGAAGGCACTCATTGCATACGCAAAAGCAGCTTCTTGAAACCGTGCAAGGATAGACCTAGGACTTCCTCATTTGTGCTCAAAATGTGGTTAAACTCCTTTTTCTGTAAATGAAAAAGCTTGCTCGGGCTCGTGATTTCGCCACCGAAACATAAAGTCTGAGCTTCCCTCTTATGTTTCTTGTCAGCCTAGTGCCAAAAAAGTTGAGTGGGTTTATAGAAACCCTACCAGTGAGTATCTTAAACATCATGAGGAGGTCAGCTCTTTTCCTTCTTATGAAAAGGCTTGGTAATCCTAACATCTCCGCTCTTTCGGCACCATTTGGCATCTGATAATAGTCATTCCCGTAGCACCTCATCATCAGCTTACGCGTGAAACTATTCTGAACATTTTCTAGAAGAAGAATGTTTTTTCTCTTCGAAGGATTGAAAACTGTTGTTCCACACTCTGCCATGGGCCTCACATATGTCTTATACGCCCGCAGAAGGATTTGAGGATCTCTGCTCTTCAGTGCTTTAAAAAGGTTGTAGATGCGGTAGTTAGCTTTCTTGGCCAATGCTTTATGATGCAAGTCAAAACTGAGGTCCTTAGATATTAGGAAGCCAAGATCACGAATGTCAGCAGTTGTTTCTAATGTGACACCTCTTAGCTTGTAAGATGGGGTTACGACAGTGCGATTGGTCCCAGTGGCAAAACATTTAGATTTTTCTGCTGCTAGAGGTAATTCCCATTTCTCAGCCCAGGAATCTATATAGTTCACTGCTTCTTGAACTGCATATAAATCATCTGTATTTTCAATGGTTTTATAGATCTTGATATCGTCAGCATACATTTTACAAATAACTCCAAATCGTGAAAGAGATTCTGGCACGATTTGGAGTTATTTGTAAAATGGGTATAGAGCAGGAAGAGCAGAGGGGAAAGAACTCCCCCCTGCGGTACTCCGCTGAAAGCCTTAAAGATCTCGGAAAACTTCCCATTTATCTTAATTTGGTAAGTTCTTTCTGAGAGGAACTCACGTATCCTGTTCACTATCATGTGATGAACCCCGACCAATCTTAATTTAAGTAGCAGCTTTGATAATGGAACTCTATCAAAAGCCTTAGAGAAATCAAAATAGATCACATCTATACGCTTCTTTTCCTCAACAGCTTTCGTCCAATCATTTAACGCTGTAAGTGTAGCAGTCTCAATCGACCTTCCCTTCAAAAAGCCAAACTGATCTTCTGTCATATCTTCTGTTTCTGTACCAATTTCTGTTCTACGTTATTCGAGCTTGTTTTGAATGGTGGGACGCTTCATTTGTTTTCCATTTAAAGTTTTCAGTTCCTCCCTTGATGGTCATTGAGTTTCTGCATCGTGTCGTTCACACATTTACGCAGTATTTTGATGAGTGCTCCGATACCTCTATAAAAGAGAACTGCGTGATGGTTTTCGAGGTAGGCTTGCACTTTTTTATTGTTTGGATTTCTTCTTACTATTCCGTTTCCTTTCAGTTACTCGATGAAATGCTCGACAATGGATATCCCCTAGTTACTGAGTTAAATATACTTCAAGATCTCATCAAGCCTCCGAATTTCCTCAGAAACATTGCCAACCAGGTTAGGTGATGATTGCAGGATCTTTGGATGCTTTAAAACTAATGTTTTTACAACTCTGCTTCTTATTCAGGTTACGGGGCGTACCAATCACTCTGAAACTCTTCCAACTGGTCAATTGTCAAATATTCCTTGGCGAAGACAAGGCGTGAAATACACGAATAATGAAGCGTATTTCGATGTCATCGAGGAAATTGATGCGATCATTGACCGACAGGGTTCCACAGTTTTTGCAGAGATTCAAGGCTACGTACGTTATTTTGTCTCCTTTCAGAGACTGTTGTTTTCTCGCACAAATGGTGTTTTACGAAAAGTTTTGCCTTTGTTTAATTGCATTGGCTTGCTTACTCACAGCTGTTTAAGATTGATGTCTGCTGCAAACTGTCGGGTATGCCAGATCTCACAATGACTCTAGTTAATCCTCGTCTCCTTGATGACGTGTCGTTTCACCCATGCGTGCGGTTCAAACGATGGGAGGTTGATATTAAATTCTCACTTTCTTTAGTTAAGTTTGCCCTCATCTTACTTCTCTTTCAGAACGAGCGCGTCCTTTCATTTGTCCCTCCTGACGGTAACTTTCGGTTACTATCATACCATATTGCCACTCAGAAGTAAGTTTTGACCCAAGTATCTTTCCTTAGAAAGTACTGAAAGAGCCGTTTGTGTGTATGTGTTTTTTTAGCATGGTAGCTATTCCGATTTATGTCCGACATACTATTGTCTTGAAAGGCGGAGCTGGAAGTCGTCTCGAAATGACTGTGGGACCAAAACAGAGCATGGGGAAAATCGTGAGTGCTCTTGAGTAACAGTTGTGTTTTTATAAGCGCTCATCGATTATTTGAGTTGAAATGGATTTGTAATATACTCCGTATTGAAGAAGTAATCTCTGATCATGTGTGACTAAAAATGAAGTTTGTATGAAGAGCACAGTTTTGAGTTTTTAAGCATGAAGTGTTTGGAGATATTAAATTTTTACGTGGTCTCACGTGGTTATCCGCGAATGACTTGAAATTGCAACGCTCACTACTTTAGTGGACACCACTGAGATATATCTAGAGGAAAGAGTGATAAGTTCATGTAGTAGCATTTATAATTTCAAACATTTTAGCAGCCGTTTTCCAAAGTAATTTTCTAAGCATCACTATTCCAGATGTTTTTGAGGCCAAACTCTAGAGAATTTATTGTTTTGTTAAATACTGCAATTAGAGTTGTGTTTCGTACAAGAATTAACGATTATTTGTCCGAAACTTGTCCAAAATCAGGTTGGAGCGGTTAGCATTCATAATTCTATACTCTCTTATCAGAGATTTTAATAGAGTTCGAGTTCGTATTACATAGGCTTCTAGATTTGTGCGAGATGGTGAGGAGACATGAAGTTTTTTCCTCGATTCTACTATGGAAGTAGAAAATTTAGGCTGTTTTTCTGGTGAGAAATGCATTTTTGGCTTCGCATCATAGCGCCGAACCTTTGACGGTGTTTTGTTACTCATTTTGCTTGAGAAATCTCATTTTATTTTATTCTTAGTCAATGACAATATGAAACATTTAAACCGATAGCGAAAGAAAACTTCATAAGGTCAGTCCAGCCCATATGCCCTCCTGTGCGCTTTAAAAAGCCTTACTGAGAAAACAGTTGGTGGTGAGCAGCAACCTAACATAAGAGAATAGCGGGTGTTCACTTTGAATGCACAGTGATTGAATGAGTAAATTCAGTTGGAACGTCATAAGTCCATTAAAGCTTCTACGTTTTGTATGAAGGTAACCTTATTGGTACGTCTTCACTGCTAAGTAGGGAAAGGTGAATTTTCAATCGCTTGCCGTTAAAAAGTTAACTATATTGCAGTTGGAAGATGTCGTTGTGGAAATGTCCATGCCGAAGGCGGTTCTGAACTGCAACTTGGTACCGTCTCAAGGAAAGTGCACCTTTGACCCATCCTCACATTTGCTTCAGTGGACTATAGGCAAAATAGAGCTCGGAAAGCCGCCAAATATCAAAGGAACCGTGAGTAAAATTAGGCCTCTTTTCTGCTATATATTTGTCCTTATTCTGGTCTTTTGAGGTATCCGTGTCCGGAACGGCGGTCATTGAAACGCCGCCAATCTCGTTACGTTTCCGAATTAACCAGCTGGCCGTTTCCGGACTCAAAGTGAATCGGTTGGATATGTATGGCGAGAAGTATAAGCCTTTCAAGGGCGTGAAATACATAACTAAGGCTGGAAAGTTTCAAGTACGAACGTAACCGGTAGACTAAACTAGGTTGCTTTGGCCAATTGTTTGTGCTGAGGCTGTCATTTGTATGTGTTCTTCACGGAAGAATGATGGCTGTTCCTTTTGTGATGTAGATAGCATGTTCTAGTGGCATAATTAACGGTCACTCTAGACTGATACTTATCGTTTATATGTTCCAAAGTATTCCGTTGACTTCTCTTTCACTTTCCCTGTACGCAATGGTTTCCGTCGTGATAACTGTCTATTGTCCAGCTGTAATTATGATGTTGTGAATTTCTTCTTTCTATCTCATTGCAATTTGGGGCCATATAGTGTTCTTGATTACGATAATTTATAAAGCATTCTATTTATATGCGAGTAGACCATGCCAGAGCAGTGGTGATTTCCATGATGATATCGCTTGTTACTATGTTTTTAGATGTAACTATTCTATCGGAAAGATCTTATATCTGGTTTATATTAGTTGCAGTATGCTGGGTACGGCACAGCTAGCAGCTCGCCGCTTCTTTCAGACAACGTCGGTGATATGTAGGCAGAAAGGGTTCAAGGATGTGTTACCACCAGAAGAGGTGATTTTTTAAAAGTCTTGGTTCTTTTCGACTGTTATATGCTGTTATATAGGATTGAAATTGAGATGTGCCCTCATCTCAGTGCTCAGCGTTAAGGAGTGAATAACCCACAAAAATCATTTCAGTTTTGGAGTTCAATCAAGTGATAGAGATTTACTCGCTGTGTCTATTACCGTCTTCCTCCAATTTTGCGATGAATTTCTTTTGAAGCTTTAGCATTCGTTCACGTTATCCGCTTATCACACTACTCGCCGTACTTGGTACTGTTAACATGAAGGCTTTAGCTGCGATTGACTCGACAATTTTCTAAGGAGTCGAAGTTTTCGTTCTCTAATACCATGGATTTATTACCGGCGGAACTATGTTTAGTAATGTAGTACGGACATTCTCTTTGATAAATCGTGGTACTGAACAAGGATGTGCGGATTTTTTTGTTGTTGAGAAAAGCGGAATACGGATTATGGAACGGAGAGCTCAAAATGGGCGGAAACCGGAATACGAAACACGGAAACGGAAAGAACTCAAAACTCATTACTTCATTTAATTTCTCATCCTATTCTTTCCCAGGGCGCGTGTAGCGCAGTCGGAGGAGGCGCGACTGTCGCGTGCACCCGATACCAGGTTCCTGGTTCGGATTTCCCGCCCAGGCCAACCAAGCCTTCCATCCCTCCGGGGTCGGTCAATTGGTACCAGACTTGTCTGGGAAGGATAGAGCGCTGACTTGTTCATCGGCTGGCCACCGCAAGTCATTGTATGGCCAAATAGGCATTCATGTCGCCTCCACGACATCCCGTAGAAGTAGAATGCGCTGGCGCATCCCAGAAGGGATTGAGTAACGCCGTCCTTTATCCTTATCCTTATTCTTTCCCATCAACATATAAAAATAAAAAGCCCGTTTCATTACGAATATGACTTTTCTAATGTAAGAAGTCGAAGTTTGTGCAAAATCCTTCTGTATATAGGAAGGAAGTGAAACGCAATGAATCCAGCTGACGAGTAAGTTTCCAAAGATTTTACCACTCATAAAAAACTTCAACGGTGTTGTACAATGTCACGGATCTATCCTTATTGGAAGGCGGCAGTGCTAAGCTTCTAGTTGCGCTCCATCTAACGACACCACACCCACTTCTAGCTCGCATGGTTCCCATATATCATTTGGCAGTGGCAGAAGCTCTGAGAGGCGAGACACCGCATGCCCTCCTCTGACTATTATAGATTTAATGCTCTCTATGGAAGGTAATGTTAGCAACCTAAGAGTGCTTATAGAACTCTGATCTAGAATTGGTGTTCCAAGCCAGACCTAGAATTATTAGGGAAAAAAAGATAAGCATGCTCTGGATAAGGAATTTGATTCTTGATTCAAACACTCATGAAACTTTCTGTGGCTTTAAACTGTTCAGTAGTACATCGTTTCAAAAAAAAATCCAATTTCGTCATCACGCTTTCGACATCAAGATGCACCACTAATTTGAAAGCAACACAATCACAAAAAAAAGACGCATAGTTGATCCATTTGTTCAGTCAATGTTTGAGTTCAACAGGTGAATGAAGTCAGTGCAAAACTGTCAGTGAGTGATGCGTCACCATTTCCGTTCCATCTTGCGGCTTTGAAAAACACGGAACGGAACTGGAAGGGCCGGAAACCGGAAAATGGATACAGAAATTGCACACATTGCTGGTACTGAAGCTTTGAATCCCGACTGAATTCAAAATTTCTTTGCGCCTAAGTGTATCGGGCGAAAACTGGCTTCTGATGAAGGGATTACCATTACTGTTTGATGGGTATCCATGTATGTCGGAAGGAAAATCGCTATCGCTGTAGGCTAGGAGTGGTTCAGTGTGGTCCAGCATCGATGTACTGCACACCAGCGTGGGATAAACTATTGAAATTCGCTGTGGTGTGGTGGCATGGTGGCATTATAAGGCAGCTCCCTATGCGACTTAGCGCCGCACACCGTATTTGGGTTAATATTATATCTATTGTAGGAAGGGTTGAGGTTGAAAGAGGGCGGGAAATACTAACTGTAAGGGTTTGCTTTCAGGCAGGATGGGCGTTCAATCATGTGGAGAAGAAGCGAGGGCTCTATAAGCCAAGACACACTATCGATGAACAGATTGCCTATATGAGGAGCAAAGGTGAATAGAAAAAAGATATTAGGGAATTTCATTCATTCTTCATTCATTCTCCTCTTCTAGCGCAAGGGCTGGGCTGTGGAAGATTCAGTTTCCTATGCCAAGAAGCAGTTTAAAATTTGCATTCTTCACTTGTAGAGGTGGCACGGAATTTTTGAAGTTGTCAGAAAGCACACATTATCAAACTCACTGTAAGCACGAAAGACTTGTCGATCGGTATCTTCAGGGTGTGCCTTAGAAGTTTATCGTTTTCTATTCTTCACCGTGTTGTCCTTTTTTCGTAGTTATTCCCGCCTTTGCTAGGTTCTCTTATTAGTTTGTGTGCTTTGTAGCATGGATTTCCATGTATAAAATAAATACATAAAATATATCTTGGTTCTCACATTATGTCAATTTTATGACCTTAAGCCGGGCAATTTTTCTTTCAGCTTTCCAAGACGCTTATAAAGGACTGCCCATCTACAGGTGGTACAAGAGGAATTTCAAGGTAACTCTTGAGAGGAATCCATTTCAATTTTATCTTCTTCAAGCCATTAATAGGCTGTTTTGGCCTGTTTTCGGATTGCCAGCTAACAACTAGAGATTTTTAATTTGCGTTTTATTTTATAGGGCCAATCGACACTGCAGCCCCCTCCTAGATTGTTTTGTATAGATAGGTACGGACGCTTTAATGTGAACAACGCCTGTCCGGTGGGTTGTTCTCATTATTTTTGATATTCCTCGTTCTTGGTTATCATTCCTTTATTTTAACTGCTTTTCATAGTATTACTAACGGAGTAATGCTCTCACTGGTTCACCATTATTGTCGGCTCGTGTATTTCCTTGATATATGGTGGGATGAGAAATTGTACAGCTTTTTATTTAGATGCAGTGGCTTCAGGCATCCTAGGGCCATACTGTATAATGGTGATGCTAGAACTAAATTAGAGTGCCTATACTTGGATAAAGAGTGCTTAGACTTGGAGGTTATTATACTTGAAAAGCTATAATGAGCACATCGAATGACCGGAAATTGTGAGCAAGATTTTGGTCGTCGGAAGAGGGAGGGTGATTTCATGCATGATTTTTTCTGGACTGTATTGAGATGTTAGATAGGCAAAAATTTGAGCACTATGCTAACATGGAAGCTTTTACATAGCTTATTTGAAAATTGAACTGGAAACATCAATAGAAGCTCATGATGGCGCAAGCGTCGTAACAATCGTTAATTAATACATCCTGAAATCTTGTGGACAAAATTCAGGCAGTGTGGAGAATTTTGAGCCAGATAATATCTGCGAGCAACTTCAAATCCGAGAATCAAAGCTTGTTGGTAATGAAAACATTACGTTGTGTGATGGCTTTTGACCCTAGGAAAAACAGCATTCCAGATGTGACGCGGTTTGGGTGTTAATGCTCTGGGCACCCACAATACTCTGCGACCTTTTTCGAAACTAAATATTCGCTACCTAAAACTGTTAGAGGGGAAGGTATAAATTTCAAAATGGATGACGAAGGCGTCCACCAGGAAATTAGCGGCTTCGGTACTCCACGCCTTCATGCTTTTAGTCCTTGGTTTGCTTGTCGGCAAAGGGGTAGTCAAAATGCGCCTTTATTTCTTATCAAAATATTTAATAGGCTCTCTGAGTACGCCCACCTGAGCTACCAGATATTATTTTGAACGTTTAAAAGCATATACAGTGCTGTTGTCAGAATTAGAAACGAGGCGGGCAGAGGTCTACATTGTACTAATAGGAATGGAGGATAAATGTCGGCGATCGTTCCTCCCCTTGTGCTATGCGCGAAGCATTCTACTTCTATTTCTGAAATAGTCTGAAAATAGAAAAGCATGCGACTAAAGTATACGAGCTTATTCTCCTAAGCAATAGCAGTGGCCATATTGTTATTTCTGTTAAGGAATTTGTGTATCGTAAACTGCCGCTATTGATCGTCATACTTCGTATATCCCAAAAGGAACATGCGTGCTGTTTGAACGAATGCATATTTGTGACCACTTTACCTGCAACATATCTCGTAGGATTAAAGGAGATAGGCAAAAGGGAGAATATTCTTTTGTGTTGTGCAGTGGTCGACTCTGTCTTGCTGAGCTCTGCCATGCAATTTGAATTTCCAATTACAACGGCAATTTCAACTACCTATAAGGTTTTAGAAAACTCCGATCCCAAATTTGTGGTTTAAATTAACCCAATTGCTGTACACAAACATTACTTCTGGTTTTGAGATAAACGTGTCTTAAGCTGTAGTACAGATTAATTTTTATTCACACGTTTTAGGATATGAAAGAAATTCGAGATATTTCGTGTACAGTCTGAAGATTTATATAGCACTAGGTGTTTAAGTGATCGTAAAATACCGAATATGTGTATAGATCTCTCAATCTCGCTTTAGAACTTCTCTCTTCTTCACGGTCTAACGTGGTTGTTAGAAGTTATCTGAGGCCAAAGTAGTGAGTAATACACATTAAAGCGATACTACGCTTTGTTGCACACCTGTTTGAGCCGTTTTTCTGCGATTATATTCATTGGCAGCGCTGACCACCATTTACGGTGTTATGCTGTCCTATAATGTTATACATACTGTAATGCTGATGTGTCGTAGGTGTGCCGCGACGAATATTTGTTCTTCGACTATCGAAATCCGGCTCTCATCGAGCAGTTCCTTTCTGATGGCACTCATCAGCCCATTGAGATATTGAAGAGCGGTCTCTGCAGAGAGCAGTACGCCATGTTAAAGGCTCAACTGCTGGCTGCCAAAGAACATGGTGCGTCTTGTTTTTTGACTTTGTCTTCAACATTTAGCAGACTTTTGCTTTGTGGAAATGACTCTGTTTTGCCGTTAGCAAAGTATGAATGAGCATTGTCTTCAAGGTACCATTACGTTTGGCATAGATTTCCGAAATTTCGATTTTCGAGAGTGGTACAAGGATTGGACCGAGCCGCCTATGCCTCATGTGAGTTTGGCTTACTTCATTGTTGCCTTTACTGCTGGATAATTTCGTTCTATTACGAAAGTGCAGCTGTTAAGTCCTGTGACGTTGAAAAACGGTGCTTTTGAAGTGAAAGGAAACAACGTTGACCATGGCAAATGGTCAGTTATACTAAACATTAAGTTGAGGAGAACAGGCTGTAGTTTTTGCATTTATTGCCAGGTATATTGCAATTCTTTCAAAAAAAAGTTTCCAACAGTAGAAGCCCTACTTCAAATTGAGTCTAATTTCATTTTTTTCATTTTTCGTTTTTCACGTGAAGTTGAGAACAAAAGCTAGGCTGACCATTGTTGAAAAGATAATTCTCTGGCTGTTGAGTTCAACCGCTGGTTCTAAACGCAACTGGATTAGGCTGCAAAAATGTGCGGAGCACTGAGAGTCATTATTCTGCCGTTTTCAACTTTTTTTGCTTTTCCGGTAGCCAATAATTACCAGCGACGTATTCCAGCCAGTATTAGCAAAACGCTTTAATAGGGTTATAAGGGTTAAAGCAAAACAAAACTGGTGGTGATTACCTCCTTTCATCCACATTTGTTCTCAGTTGTTAAGCCACATTGTGCTCTGTTCTATAAGGGTATGTAATGCAATTGGAGATTTGTACTCTTGCACGCGCTGCAAACTGATTCAAGGTTCGGGTTCAGCCCAGACCAGTCAACCTCACCATCGCTCCGTAATCGCTGTGTTGCTAAAAGATTGTCCATCGGTTGACCAACGCAAGTCATTCCGTGGTTCCCATTTAAAATGTTCTTCACAACACGTTCAGTAGAAGTAGAAAGCATAGCGTATCTCAGAACATTGTTAATCAACGTCAAATTTTCTATCCTCATTTTGTCTCTTCCAGGTTGAACGTGCCGGAATTCGGCTTCAAGACATCCATCCGGATCCGTTGGTCTCATTTCCTGTGTTCAAGCGCGACTATAATAACGACTGGGATCAGTGGTGGCTCCGACATGATAAGTTTGCTCGCAAAGCAAAGTGATCTCTTTCTTTAGTGTCCAAAATTGCTGTTTTATATTAGCTTTCTGACCTCACAGGTATACTGTTGTCATTTTCTTATGTATGTTCCGAGATGGCCGTGTTATATTGGCAGCGGGAATTGTTATCGGTTATTTTGTTACAACGTTTGTAGTAAACAAATTTTATCAAGCAGATTGAGGCTCAGTTGAATTAGCAGTCGATCTGTGTCGATCTTTATCTGTAGCTCCCGACAACGACCTTTCCAGAAACTATTGTATTCATATGCAGATGTTGTGGTTGAGGATTAGTGTATTTTTGCTGCTCCTCACGCTTTCCGACCAAAAGGGAAAATCAGATCGAAAGATTAAACAGGTGATTGGTCAGGATCTGTCCCGTATCTAGAAGTAGAGAGCTTCTGAAGTCGGCTTAATAATCTATTCATTATTCATGCAATTTAAGGAGAAGAAATTAACTGCAGAGGAGAAACCACTCGAGCAAGAAAAGGAGAAGGTACTGTTTCCATGATGGGAACAATTATTCGGATTAGTAGGAATGCCCTTTTTAGGAACATGAGCTCCCTTTACTCCACCCCTCATCAAGCGTCACGAAGGATTCAATTCTGAAAGGTCATGAAACTGTGGACTATTCAGAGCGAAGGTTTGAAAACCCAGTGCTCGTCTATGTGACACCGGTAAGTATCGTGAGGTTACAGAAGCAGAACGATTTTTTCGGAGAAAAATATTTAGTGGAACAACAAGGGCTACGACTTAGCGAAATGGGTATCGCACAAGGTCACTCATGTTTCACCTGTATGGCTTCAGGTATGTGTTATGGAGTTTGCTTATAAGGAAGCTGTTCTCTTTGTTATATCCTTGTGATAATTGTGGCTGGTCTATGCAACTCAAGTGGTTTTTTGTTAACCTTACCTGCTGTAGCGTGGCCAAGTGGTCGATTAATAATCTTCCTTGCTTCACTCTTCAGAATAGATCCTGGTTTTCGAATACATGTGGTGCTGTTAGGGTTTCCTCGTTTGAGAGAGCACATGAGTGCACCAAGCAAGAGATGCGCATCTTGGTACCACGAACCAGTTTTAGGTTAGGTCCGTCACAGGCCACACCTCCTCCTCCTCCGTCTACTACGAATAAATAATCCACCTGTCCGTTGTGTTCCCTCGATCAACTGCTCCAATCACCGTGATTTTAGATTCTTGATGCTTTGAATTCCGCAGGGCTTACCGCATGTTGAAATGCTTTCGTAGAGACACGTGATCTACATTTTTGAAAGCTCCCAACCCGCTCCTTTCCTCTTGTCCACGTGCGATACTACTGTTGTGCGTGTTGGTTTCGGTACTACGTACTATACTTATGCTCTCGCAAAAATTTCGAATATTCGAATGGTTTCGAATACCGAAAATTTTCGAGCATTCGAAATCGAATATATTCGAAAAACGTGATTTTTCTGAATATTCGAATTCGAATACATTCGAAAAACGCGATTTTTTGATTATTCGAATTCGAATACATTCGAAAAACGTGATTTTTTGAATATTCGAATTCGAATACATTCGAAAAACGCAATTTTTTGAACATTCGAATTCGAATACATTCGAAAAACGCGATTTTTCGAATATTCGAATTCGAATATTCGATTCGAATGTTCGAATTCGAATGAGAAATAATGCCGCATGATAGACATGATAGACGACAGCACAGAAGAAAAGTGGGAGCAAGACATAACGGATCCCTTCCTAGTTAAGCACGAGGTTTCTATAGACAGGCCTCTTATAAACCTTGTGCATCGTAAAAATGAGGTGGAGAACTTACACATAATAGGGCCAAACGGCTTATAGAAGCGTCTAATTTCTTGTTTGCCGGAAGACGAATTTTTTTCAAAGCAGTACTTGTGTGTTGTAAACTGTTGCTCATGAGGAACAAACGAAAACTTTACAATACACGTGAAGGGGACACAATTTGCTTGAGCCAGTGTAAGGTTCTACGTCACTTCAAACGACTTTCATTTTTGGAATTGGTGGCTGACTGGCTGTTCAAGAACTTTCACGAAACAATGATTTCGCCTAACGGCAGCTAATGATAGACTGACGACGAATATGCAAAACTGTAGAAAGTCTGTCCTGCTCATCTAAAAAGATGAAATATCACACCGCCAATTTTGCGGCCACAAAATTTATTACAGGTAGCTTGGAATGCGCCAGCTATGAGGACCGGTATCATTCATCCCTGGTGATTCGCCCAAATGGTAGAAACCGATACTTCTTATTCTTATTAACAGCCGGTCGATCTACACCGCCTCCCTTTTGTGAAGCCTGGCATACGGCCGACATATCCACGGTTGGTTTTACTGCTCGGATAAATCCCGTTCGTTACTCGTCTATTTTTCACCATAAAATAGATAGCAGAATGTGCAAGAGCACCGCAAGTGAAGAGCTAAGGAGAAAGACTGACGAATGAGTATTGGCGGGGTGCTACCGAAGCCATGCTATATGCTGCACGCTTCGAACTTGGCACTACGAAACCGGGACGGCGTAAGGTCGATAGGCAGGCTGTGGACTAACGAAGTTAAAGAAAAAGTCCGTGAGAAGAAGAGGTTATACCATGCATTCCTCAGCGACAAGACAGCCGACAAATGCGCTTGTATCAGGATGCGAAAAAAATCGGCCAAGAAGGCAGTGACCGTTGCAAGAGCCATTACGATGATGTCAATATGAGACTTGAGTCGTGCAATGGTGAGCGATTCCTTTATCGACCCGCCAAGGTCCGTCATCACCAGACCGATGATGTTGAAAAGTTCTTTGGCATCAACGATGAGAATGGTCATCCTCTAGTGGGCCGCGAAATGGATTGAATCGATGGCACAGCTAAATACCTCGAGGAAATCTCGGCGGTTGAGTTTGCCCATCACGCCACGCTCCTCCCGTATACGGCCCGGGTACGAAAGTCACTGTTGAGGAGACAGAATCGGCTTTAGAGAAGATAAAGCCAGACAAGGCAACGGGCCCTGACGATTTGGCGACCGATTTTTGGGCAGTAAATGATAGTTGGCAGATAAGTACGACGATTCGGATTTGGAAGAAGAAGGGCAGTCCTGCAGACTGCTCCAGTTACCTTCTGATTCGCTTGCTTTCGCACAGCATGAAGATCTCTAAGCGAATTGTTGATGAACGAATTCGTGACATCATCCAGCTTTCTACAAACCAGTGTGGCGTCGTACCTGGGTGTGGCACTAACAATGCCATACACTCCGTTGTCTACTTATAGAAAGGCACAGCGAGAAACAGAAGCCGTTGCATCTTGCCTTCTTCAACTTTGAGAAGGCGTGTTCCGCGTGAAGTGATATGGTATGCTTTAAGACAGCATAACGTTCCCGAAGAGCTTATTGAGCGGGCACGGTTACTCTACTCTTATCCGAGGAGTAGAGTGCAAGCGCCAGCAGGTACGTCGATGGAGTTTCCCATCTCTGTTGGAGAACACCAAGGGTCTGCGCACTCCCCACTGTGCGACTCAAACATTATTATGGATATCTTCATCTTATGGATGTCATATCACGTGATCTTCAGCAGCCAGTCCCTTGTACGTTGCTTTACGCTAATGATGTAATGCTCGCTTGCGAAGATAAGATTGAACTCCAGCGGTAGGTACAAGGTTGGTGCGAGCGCATGGAGAGATTTGGACTCTAACTTAATGTCAAAAAGACCGAGTATTTGACGACTGATGAAGATGAGTCCAGCTCCATTAAGGTAAACGGCATGAGCTGCCACGTACTTCGATATTCGAGTACCTGGATCAACCAACAATCGCGTCCGATTGCGGTCTACTCGTTAAGGCCAACTCACGCGTGAGTGCAGCGTGGTTCAAATGGCGCTCTCTGACGAGAATGCTTTGCGACAAGAAGATACCAGAGCGCCTCGAGTCGATGATCTACAGAGCAGTCGTCCGACCTGTAGCTATTTACAGAGTTGAGTGCTGGCCCGTTATTAAAGAAATTGAAAGGCGCCTCAGCGTAATGGAAACGAAGATGCTGTGGTGGACGGCCGGAGCTACGCGTTTGGACGGAGTGCGAAACGACTCCATTCGACAAAGTTTTCGTGTCACCCCGATAATTGAGAAGCTACGCGAAGCTCGTCTGAGATGGTACGACCACGTTCTTCGCTCAAAAGTTGACCCTGTTGGAAAGGCTGGCCTTAACCACGAGGTACCCGCGGAAATCGGCCAAGAGGGAGACCAAATCAGCACTAGCTTGATACACTGCATCAGGACTTGATGATGGCTAGGTTGCACCCTGATCAGGCATTTGATCGGGAAAGGTGGCGTCCGCATTCCAGAAAAGAAAGCGGACCCCGCAGCTAAGCGGGACAAACGCTGAAGAAGAAGAAGGTACACATAACACCGGAAAATATCCAGACGTCTTCAGCGAGCGCTGGAAATCTAGAAGACAGTGTCACAGATCGATGAGAGAATCAATATCGACCGATATTGCCGACCTTTCGGTTTTCTCTCAGAGTTAGCCGATCGGGGTGAGAGTCGCGTGAATATGACGGCCGACGGAAAGGCTTCACAGCTGGGGAAATTTTTGTTCACACAATCACTGCTGATCGATATTATCGATGTTTTGAGCGTATCCTGCGCGCGTTGTGATTCAGAAATCGTGCAACAGATGTTGTCCAACGCGCGTCTGGATTCAGAAACCCTGAGATGTAAGTCAGAAGACGTTGGAGATCGATCAGGCAATCGTTTGATAGTTTTTTTTGTTGTTGATGACGATTAGGCGTCCGGTCATTCACCACAGCAGCGATTCTGCGTGGAAAAAATTTATGCCGTTCAACATTGTAAGAAGTTGTGGAAGTTCTCCCTTTGACAAGAGGACTTTTCGGAAAGTGACCAGAAGAGGCGTTCAGAATCCTGACATCGAGCCACTATCGTAGCTTTGATTCAAAAGCAGAACCGCTTTGGAGATCCTAATTACCCGAACAACCTAACAAGCCTCTTCAAAATACGCCTTTACACAAATTCTCGTTGGGCATTCGAATGGCACTTTTCGAATACTCGAATAATTTTGGCTTTCTGGGAAATTTTGAATATTCGAACGTTTTCGAATACCGAACATTTTCGAGCATTCGAAATCAAATATATTCGAAAAACGCGATTTTTCTGAATATTCGAATTCGAATACATTCGAAAAACGCGATTTTTTGAATATTCGAATTCGAATACATTCGAAAAACGCGATTTTTTGAACATTCGAATTCGAATACATTCGAAAACCGCGATTTTTTAAACATTCGAATTCGAATACATTCGAAAAACGCGATTTTTCGAATATTCGAATTCGAATGTTCAAATTCGAATGAAAATCATTCGAATACCTATTCGAATAGGTCATTCGAACATAAGTATACTACGTACGTGTTGCCGAGGCATGCAGAGGCGTTCATTCCATTGAGCGGGAATGAAGTTTCTACACTTCCGCTCCTCATGATCATCATTTCCGTAAAATTCACTTGCGGCCTAACGCTTTCACATACACAATCCGGCAAGTATGCGCTCCGTTTGAGTAATGATTGTGTTATGAGAGCACGATGCCATCAGCGCTGCGTAGATGGTCTTCTGTCCATCTTCATATCCTCCCATTCCAACCCTGCTGTAACGTTTTCACGCTAGAGATATTTGTTCGTTAAGAGGATATCCTCTTGTCGAGTCCCTATTTTACCGTCTTACTCGAAAACGTGACAACTTAGAGAAGTGGAGCATGTGGAAGTGAAAATCGACACATCGTCTTCTCAGTCGTCTCTCTTTACATAGGCGATGACGTCGTTGTACAGTGATGAGATGTTGATCGTGAATCTGTTTCACACTCGAGGTATCTGAGATCCTTTGCAACGACTGAACGAGCACTTGGATGACCGACTTGGCGTGACAGTGTCGAATTGCTTCTCCTTGTCGATTAATGTATGTAATAGCGGCAGTTCTAGTCCATACTTCGATGAGCATCAGCATAGGATGGATGTAGTTGATTGTGTTGAATCCTCTCTGAAACCATGCTTGTACGTCTAGCTTTTCTATACTTCGAGCTGTGTCATTCCTGTCTGGATGACTGGGATTGCAATCTTACATTGCGATAGATGGTGTGTGCAGAAGTGCAAAGGCAAGTAGCCAAAGTTCCTGCGCTCTCTCCAGTTCTCTGGATGGCTAAGCGTAGTTCACTTCTCCGCACAACATAGGCTGGCAAGCCACCCACGTTATGCTCCCGAAATATCGCAGAATTAAGGGGCGGCATTTCCCTGGCGCGGAAGGGATCCTCAATTCCCTGCTGAGGCCATGTGTTGTTTCAGGATGTTTTGTCGCGATCAAAACTCTTGCGCCAGGAAGTACTCGAACCCGCACCCTCTGCTCTCCGGGCAGTATGCTACGCCTTAGGCCGGGGGCATACTTCCATCGCCGCGATGCCATCGCGGCGCTCAGTTCATGGCCATTCCGCCGCACGCGGCCGAATAGTCAAAGAGGACTTCGACGCGGCCGCCGCAACAGTGGCGGTCGGCATGCGCGATGGCTTCCCGCGCCCATCGCGGGTATGGCATACTTTTTCGCGCCGCGCGCGGTGTTTAGCGTTGCTCCTGGACGGATCGCCGTCGCGCTTCCTTGCAGAGCGATGAGCGATGCGACGAGCGCTGAGAAATTCAAATTCTTTCGCGTCGCTCTGCAAAACTCATCGCCGCGATTCCATCGCGGCGATGAGAAGTATGCACGAGGCCTTACACCACCGGCTTTATTTGCTCGCACATAACATCCGATATGTCTTCGAGGGCTATCAGCACTCACCTGTGATGTCAGGATAAGCCGGCCGCTGATATCGGCATGGAACTGGATGAGCTGAAGGCCTTAATAGTAACAATGTTCCACCACGTTTGTTTAAGCCTGGAGCGGTTGGTGGAGATTACGCCATTGACGCTGTTAGATCGCATGTAACGTCTGCGGAGCCGGTTTAACGTCCTCTACGATATATGCAATAGCTCCTCTCACGTACATTTGCTGCTGTTATCCTTTCTGTAGTCCTGCTTGCCTTTTTACATAATCAGACCTTCAAGTCGACGTAAGAGTCGTAGCAATACCCCTACAAATCTAAAAGGGCAGCTGATCCAAAATCGTCTCTAGGACCGATTATGCACAACACCATCGTGCGTCATTTTCCCTTTTGGAAGAGGAGGAGACTGTATTACGTGTGGGGTGGTTTACCCCAGTACGTGCCTGGAATGCAGGAAGAGTATTGGGGGAAGCAGGTAGACCCTTGAGTAAGGGTCGAGGAACACCTGGATGGGTTGGGCAGGTCCCAAACGCTCACTGCCTTGGACGAGCACTGGTGGGTGTGGTGGCATGGGAACGGCTGTTTTGTAGTGGAGGTTAAGGTGCTTGAGGCGGAGATGAAATTTCGGCGCGACGAACTCTCGAAGTGCTGTATTTGGCAGCGAGGTCTCCCCAAATGGATAGGAAGGACGAGTGCTTGTCTGTGACCCAGGAGCTGGCGCCGTACCGGGCTTTGACCTCTGGGTCACGACCCGTTAGGTTCCCCTAGGGCGGGTGGTTCCAAGGGCTCCAAGTCATTCACCCACATTCCGTCCAGCTAGTGTATCGCTGGGTTTATTTGTCCACTTTTAAAGGTTCGCCATCTTCTTGACTTTCTACGCTGTCGTTCTCTTGGTCATTTCGCCTTTTGGGTGGTTTCCTGTAGAAAGAAATGGCATCTGGGAGCGTATTTTCTCAAATGGCTCTTATTTTCCAGGCTCCTAAGAAGTCGACTACCCCGAGAAGTCAGCCACAACAAATATTTGTAACAATCTTGGCTTAGCTAAACAATCAGTTCAGGCGAATTTGTACATGATCGTTAATGAACTGATGAGTTTCAAGGCCAATGTTCATGAACCTGCAATCTAGAGCTGTGCAATGGACACTAAACAGCAGTTTTTCTTCAGAATTGAGCCAAGTGATCAATGGCATCATGTTGAGACCTGCTCAATTTATAATTTTCTTGAATAGTGGAGGTCATTTACTGCAGGCTGTCAGTAAATCAGTGCGGAAATGTGTTTGGTAATAGAGAATACTGACCTATCCAGCTCACAACCAGAAGGCGTAATTTGGACAGAGTAGATCGAAAGTGTCTGCACGTTATCATTTGGAAATAGAATGCGTAGCGCATCCTGGCGGACCCTCGACCTGTTGTTCTTTCAGCTGAAACCACAAACTGCCGATATGAGCCTCAGTTGTCGTATTCTTGGTACACACGACATCGATCATGGTACGTTTTCAAAACCAAGTTTTAGTCTACGCTTTTTGTTTAACTGTAAACTGTAGGCCGTGGTGACCTCAAACTGCAGGCTTTTTTTTTCGTTTACCATAAACTATATGTGCGGAGCACTGGGTTTCAATAAAGTTTAAACAAAATAATGCTGAAAATGTGATAAAGGGGATGTAGTTTCCTCGGCAGTGGGCAGTCGGTAAATGAACAGGAGGATAGCTGGTTGGACGCATTTTGTCGGTAAAGTCAGGAGGCGATCCTCAAAGAGCTAGAACCTCATACTAGACGAACCTTCCTTGCTTTTATCCGTTTATCCTCATGCGCCCTCAGCTTAACCTGTGTAGTCGCGCGCGCTCACAAGGGAAGGGTCTGAAGCGTATGTCTGAACGGGGAGAGCGAGTCAGTATAAAAATGTGTTTCTTTTTTGCAATTTCGTTAATCTCAAGGAGTAGGGGTCCTTGAAGTTACTATGGAATGGCGCCTCACGAGCGCTGGGGGTCTCTTGTACGCCCGCAATGGCTCTGCTGGTAAGCGGCTCGGAGAGCAGTAGGTAGTGGCGTTGCTTCATACGAGGTAGTCGGGGTTCGCTTCTCCTGGGTTTCGAAATTTTCGCATTTCATCCAGGGTGCACATTTAACGGTTAACGATTTAACGGATTTAACGAATTAACGGTATTTTCGTTAAAATTTGGCTTAACGACTTAACGGAAATTTTTAGAAATTTAACGGAGTTTTTAACGGACTTTTTTCTCAGTGAGTTTATCACATTTGTCCTTAGTCTTCACCAATGTTGCAGGTCTCATCCTCCCTATTAGGACTGTTCCTAAAAGAACTATTGAGATCAGCAAGAATATTTCAATGTTTTCGTGAATATGTTTTGAATTAAAAAAAAATTAAATGCATTTCGGGTGCGCGAGTAGCGCAGTTGGAGGAAATGCCGGCTGTCGCGTGCCACGATACCAGGTTTCTGGTTCGGATTTTTCGCCCAGGCCAACCAATCCTTCCATCCCTCCGGGGTGAATTGGTACCAGACTTGCCTCTTGTTCATCGGCTCGCCACCGCAAGTCATTCTATGCCCAAATACGCATTCAACCCGCCTTCATATCCCGTAGAAGTAGAATGCGTAGCGGGGATAGTAATTGAGTAATGCCGCCTTTATCCTTCTAACCTTTGATGCATTTTGGACCTAGAAGTTTCTTCGCCGAGCCCACAAGCACGCCAACGAATCCACAAAGATAGCGGTCTAACCTCCTCGTAAGATATGCCTATCCTCACCTGGCGTTGCTTATCACAGAATAATTTTGCCCGCCACCTGGAACAGTCCTGACGAAAAGAATGTTTTCGCTCGCTGGACATATTTTAAACGATTTTAGAAAACGCTAATAAAAAAACTAGGAAAGCTACTTTTTCTGAACTTTAACACGTTGACGACGCAGCACACCTTTTCGGCAGCGTAGGGCAGTGTGACACGATGTCGTGTCATGGTCTCGACGTTGCAAAAAAATGGATTGGTCCCACACACTCGAAAACTCGAAAATCGTGCGTTCGACAACGTGTCCACATTCCACTGATAGGCTTTTAATTGTATATTTTTAAATCATTTCTGTAATTAATGGGGTGATGCCGGCATCGAGACTGTATGTGCTCGTAGAACAGTCACCTAAAACGGTTTCGCAAAAAAAAAACCAAGAAGGGGGAACTCCGGGTTTTGCCTGATCGCACACATTAAGATGCCTTGTCGGTGAGCATCTTGCATGGTAATTCCGTACCTATCTTATTTCACACCCTGAAGATAATTTGTTACTGAAGGCTTATTTATTTTTCTGTGCTTGATGATGATGAACTGTTTTTTATATTGCAAAGTTACACTCCATCCCTTGAACTTTAGCTGTTGACCTCATGAAGTTTAAACGTATAAGGGTTTACTTGATTTTTTCACTTAAAAGAACGGTTTGCAGCTAATTGTACTTTTCAACGAAATTTAACGATTTACCGGAAATTTAACGAAAATTTTCCGTTAAAAAATTTTAACGCACAGAATTTTGTGTGCACCCCTGGTCCTGACGTCTACACAATTTTCTGGAGTTTTCTGCGTTTCCAGCTGTATGCTATGGAGAGAAACGTTCTTGCGATTTATTTAGTACTGACCGGTTTTTAACCAAAATAAAATGGGAAAGGTATCCAGCACAATGATGTATGAACTTTTAACACCAGTGATACACTGACACAATCACCGGGATTGAACACAACATAGGCAACGTATAAAAGCTACAGGCTCTCCACAGTTTGCTTCCCTACATGGACTGATGACATCGGCAAAACCACCCTGCTCGGATTTTTAAAGGGTCCACGATGCGACCCTATAACTAGCCTCGAACCAGGCATAAGCTTTTCTCCACTCAGCTTTTCAACGTGAGAATGGCACAGGAATCGGTACACCAGCGGCAACACCTTCAATGCCATGATAACAAATCCGTTCTCCTTCATCTACCTGCATCTACCCGTAATCAACGAGTCGCAAGAGAGTCCACAGCATATAGCTAAAAAATTAACAGAAACGCCTAAAAATTGTGTAGTTGTCAAAAATTCTCAAATCTCAACCAGTCAGCTGGAATGCAAAAACACCGCAACCCTGAAGAACCGAACCTCTGACCCCTCTCGCATGAAGCAACGCCGCTATCCATTGCGCCCTGGGCCGCTTGCCGGTGCACCGAATCCTTACCCCTCAATTACTACAAAAATGCATTTCTTTTCTGCCAAGTCGATAAACCCAAGGAGTAGGGGGTCCTTGAATTTACCATGGAATCGGCGCCTCAAGAGCGCTGGGAGTCTCACGTGCGCCCGCGATGCCTCCATGGAGCATGGACTGCAAATCACAATCTAAAAACGGCTGGTCTTGCGTGGCAATCAAACCCATGACCATGACCACACTTCTGTGAGAGAAACACACTACCACTGCGCCACAGCAGCCGCTAGCTTAGGAGAAACATTTAGCTTTTTTAGTATACATATTTGTAATCAGCAGTACAGGATCTTTCAAGCAATCTGTGTCTCTTCAAAGCTCTCTAGGAAGCCAAAAGAATTCCCTGGTCAGTCTTGAGCTGTGGACAAGGCATATTATCAGTAGTAGATAATATAGATTTACTAAAAATTATTCGAGTTTCTGCTTCCAGAATGGATGCATGAGGTTCGGAAGAACAACAGCAACGTCGCAATAGTACCACGTGTGCTGTTTGAGGATTGGTCAGGAGAAGAGATTGGTAGTTTCCTTGAGAATGAACGATGGATGCAACGATGTCTATTAGACGTAATGAACTTGCTCACGGTAAGAAATATTCAATCCCGATGTAAGTTCATCTATGTCTTGATCACGAACGTAGATTGCTTCTTAGAGAACGCATTTTGATGGCGCCGTGATTGAGCTTTGGTCAAGTGCTATGATTCAGACGAGAGGTGAAGCAGGCGAGTAAGTACATAGTCAAGTTTCAAGTGCTTCTCGCGGGTTATAGCTGCCTTTCCTGTGCGTCTTCGCAACGAGTTTCCTTTGATAATTTTAGTCTGCTTGTGGAGATGCTGAACGCGTGGGGGGATGCGTTCCACGATCGGAACCTTCAGCTCATCGCTGCCGTTGGTCCTCCGCTGGGCCCGAAGAAGTGGGTTGCATCACTGTGACTTCTCTAAGAAGATTGTCCTATATTTCTTCAGCACGTTGACTGGGATGTTTACTCCTGCCCATATGCTTTCGTTGGCTGGAAAAGTCGACTACGTACAGGTTGGGATTTTTAAAAAATTTAATGTCCATTGTAGTTCACAATTGTTAGGTGGAAGAATTGCTATTTCATTAGCGCTTGAATGCAATCTTCCTGTTGAGTTTTTTGCCGTTGAAAGAGTTTTTTTTCCATTTGGCGACTACTTGTTTGAATTCGGAAAGCACTTCATTTGTAGGCAGCCTGTAGCCAAATTCTATGTAATTACACATATCAGTTTCTTAATCTCTTGGCCACACCGAGGCTTGAGCACAGGGTTGCTACTATCTTGCAGCCGCTTCTAGAGTTGCGTAGATTCGGCCGAATATACCGTTGCAGATCATGACTTATGATTACCGAAGTGACGTTGTTGCCGGAGTGGCTCCATATGACTGGGTGGAGCAGTCGATCGTCACGCTTGTCGAATTAGCACCAGATTTAGCCAAGCATTTGTTGATAGGCATCAACCACTACGGTTATGAGCACACTGATGGCGAAATGCAAGCTGTTAACTTTGACCAGTAAGTGGCTACTTTGAGATTTGAGTTGGAATATTTTTGAGTTTTTTTTTTGCTTCAGGTACATTGAAAAGCTCAAGAAGTCGAACAGCAAGTTGGAATGGGATGGAAAGTCGAAGGAGCACCTTCTTAAGATAGGGTGAGGTGTACTGGGACTTGGTTAGTTGTTTAGTGCGCTCGTATTAGTAAGTATAGCAATGTAAAAAAATTATCTTTTAAGCTTAGAGTGCCCTGTTTCAATTCCATTCGAAAGCGATTGCCTGGCTTTAGTAGTCCTATATTAGAAAAGCTGCTAACGAAGCTAGAATTTCTTCGAATTTCGTTAAACGTACTCCTAATATCGTTTTTACTTTGTGTATTTCATTAGAATGGTAAAATAGGCAACCATATCCGTACCTTGTTTCAACGCTCAGCATCTTTACGTTTAAATTCGCCTCTGTATTTTGAACATCGATTACCATAGGTAGATTGTGTTGAGGTTCTGAAGCAAGTTTGTCCAAAGAAAATAGTTGCTTCTAAGATGTTATGTAGACCGAGCTTGCAGGCAGATGTGTGGCGGCGCAGGCAGTAGTCACATATGCTCGATTCCAGGTTTTTGATGTGGATTTTCCGCCTAGGCTAAACAAGCCTTCCATCAATCGCGGTCGGTGAATTGGTACCAGACTAGCCTGGGAACGATAAAGCACTGACTTGACCATGGACTGGCCATTGCAATCCACTGAATAGGTCAAACATACATTCAAGATGCCTCAGCGATGTCCTGGAGAAGTGAAATGCGTGACGCATCCCACGAGGACTGACTAACGCGGCCACTTATTCTCTACGAGACGTTCAGCGGCCTAGGGGCCGCCAAACGTCTGGTTGAGGGCTTCGCCCCAAACCTCGAGAATAGAACAGCCTCAACTTCTTCCTTCTTTAGACCTTCTCATTTCTATTAAGTAAAAAACTGGTTTTACTATATAAGAGATTAGTGCAGCGGGATATGGTAGGGTATAATCTTCACTGCTTCTATGAAGCCCATCCACCCTTTATCGCACGTACGCGATTTATTCTCCGGAGTGCTTTATCTGTAGAAACATGGTTAAAATTAATCATTACTGGTCAACAGGTCGATACCGTTTACTGTAATAATACTCTTCCGAATCCCATAGTCACTCTACCTACCTCTTCCCTCCCCCTCCCCCCCCTTATCGTACAGATCGTTCCCTGATCTGCAACAGTGAAGCGTAGAGCCCACTAATTAACAGTTGTTTGAGTGACAGCAACCCTCGTTGATGTCGTCGGTGGCCTACCATGTATTGCTTTCACCCACGTAGTTATCTCAATGGAGGGAACCGCTTTACTTGTGAAGGCGATCCATTAGTTTGATGGGGAGCTGTCCTACAAACCTGGTGTAAAGGGCTAATCCGTCCATACGTTCCTTCTGTGCATCAATCCATCCTAACAACGATCAGAGGAAAGCTTCACATGTCAACTGACGATCGCGATCTCTGCTCTGGGTTAATCGAATAAGTTGCAGATCATGCGAATGTAGTGAGGGAAGGACTTCACAACCGGTAAAAATGGGCGATTGAAGTGGATACACGTGAAAATGATGGCTGGTGGACTTATGGTCGGTGAATGGTTGAATAATTTCTAAGTCTTTAAAATTGAACTATTGTGTTTATAGAAGACCAAGGTATTTAATTTTGAGTTGGCTTAGTTCAAAGATTTGGCAGGCCTATCAAAACGTGTACACCAAATACCCAGGAACGGCTTCACCCTCGTTTATTTGCTTATTTGGTAAGCTACTCATGTTCAGTGCGGGGCAGTGTTTGCTTCGACGTTGTTCCCTAGTGTCATTCAGGCAGCTGTCCCTAAGCGAATATTGAGGGGAACTATGGAAAAGGGTAGCTTGGGAAGCAAGTTATTAAGGTCATTGGATTAACCTTTTCCACGCAGCGCCCTTAGCTCTAATTAATTTTTTTCTCTAACGATAGTGCATGCGAGGTTCATACTCAGCAATAGCATGCGATGACAGCAGCTGTTAACCAGAAAGAAGTTCTTTACGGGTGACGAAATCTTACCGAGCATTACAGGGACTACGGCGTCATAATCGGAACATATTGTGGTACCACCAGATTCTCATTGTCGCATTCTACTTTTACGGGATGTCGTGGACGCGATTTGATTGCGTATTTGGCTGTTGACCAGTTGACGATAAACAATTCAGCGCTTTATTCTTCCCTAGACAAGTCTGGTACCAATTCACCGACCTCGGAGGGATGGGAGACTTGATTGGCCTTTGCGGCAAGTCCTAACTAGGAACCTGGGTTCGGCACGCGGCAGCCGGCGCCTCCTCCAACTCCGCTCTACGCGCCCGTGTTGAACTGTATTAAGGAAAATTACAGGTGTGTTTAGGATATGCCTTGGCAGTTTTAAACAGTGAACAAAAGATGAGGTGCTGATACTGAAGTAGACTTAATAAAACCACGAAAAGAAGAATGTGAAGTTGAGTGAACCCGACGAGCCGTTCATTTTGCTAGAAGAGATGTTTGAAAGAAAAGTGTACTAAGAAAGCGATTTTGGGATGAAACAGTTTAGTTTGATTTGAACGGCTACATTGCTTGATCGTTTTTAATTGTATATTATATGTATCGTAAACAAACTGTTTTTGTGTTTAGGAATGCGCAAGTCTACTATCCATCGTTGACGTCCATTGAAATGCGTCTGAATCTTGCTCGTAAATACGGTGTTGGTGTCGGTGTCTGGGATTTCGGTCAAGGGCTCAATTACTTCACTCAACTTCTCTGAAGAGACTCGAGAGTTCCTAGGTACAGCGTGGGCTGAAAACACCACTAAGTGATATTTATACTATATTGGTTTGCTAATGTGTCCTTTTATCGTTTTGGTGAATTTTGTTGCATGTTTTTTGCTGTCGGGTAACGTTTACTGTTCTGGGTTTATTCATGAAGAAGTGTTGTGATAATGAAAGGCTTTCTTTTGATGCGAAGCTTCTTGCTTGTATGTGTTTGGTAACCCAAATTTAACAGGACTTGCAAATTCGATTGGTAACCACGGTACTTATGAAGCAGAGGGCCCGTGGTGCCGTGGGGCAGCCGGAAAACATGTTAACGCGGCAACGGCAACGGAAACGTGGCAACCCACGGCACCCGAGGACTGGTGCTTCATAAGTACAGGCCCCGTGGTGCCGTGGGTTTGCCGCGTTAACATGTTTCCCGGCAACCCCACGGCACCACGGGCCCTTTGCTTCACAAGTACCGGTAACCACTATTTCAGTGGTCGCTTCGACACTACAGCTACTGCTGATCGGGTTGGATGCCTGCATCCTTCATGCCTTCATCTATAACCTACACGTACCAGACCAATTCAGACCATTTATGCGCGCAAGCTTATTTTAAGGCCATTCTTTCGAAAAGTATTTAAACACATTTGCCTAAGCCTTGATCGGCTGATATTGAGGCTATATGTTGTTGCAGGGTAGTTTGTTGCGATCAAAACTCTTGCGACAGGCGGGATCAGGAACCAAGCTTGAGGTTCGGGAACCGAAGGAGGGGGGGGGGGGGGGGGAGGGTCGTACTGTGGCCTCGTCTGGAAGGCGTTGTGCTGTGACGTTACCACACAAGATCAATACTGTAAGAGCTTTAACAAATTTAACAAGCGGTAGCGTAAAGTGCTGCAAGACTCTTCAATCAACCCAATAAATGTGAGCTTTTTTCGTGAAATGTCGACTAAGTGAACACCATTCTTCTCCTAAATCCGCAAAAAAGCTAAACGCGGTAGGGTTAGGTGCCCTCAGCTTTCTCCCCAAATGTTATAAGATCATTTGGGACATTCCTAGCGGGCTCGACGTTGGGATGGGCTTCTGACCCCACATAGCTTACCATACCCGACGCCGCGAAGCCGGCTAGCCTAACGTGGCCCGCCCGGCCAGAGTCGGGTGCGGGCGAAGCCCGCAACCGACGCTGGTGGTTAGTATACACTGATTCCGAATCATTTTCGACAAACCGGTCAGATACACCTAATCCGGATCATTCAATTGTCCGGGGTTATCAAAATTGCTGCTATCCGATGCACCCTTTTATGCGCAATAAAAAATTCGATGATTCAGCTAAAATCGGATAAAAATCGGATACAAATAAAAGGCTGAAGTCGTGGACGGTGAGAAACGGTTTGATTCCGCCTCGAGAAGGCTAGCATCAACCACGAAGCGATAGCAGGTTCTAAGGGCAATCTTGCATGAAGTACTCGGGAACGAGCAATGATGAATTTTTTCGTATTTCTATGGTTTTCATTCTGTGGAGCGCAAACCTATGGCGAACTGAGACCTGCGATGTGATTATTAAAATATCTATCTCGACGTTATTGGATGTCATGTCATCCGAACGCAGAAAGACATCTCTTCTTGAAAAGAAAGACCATTTCAAAATAATTTATTTCAGTGCTACTTCGAAAGGGCTCCTTGTTGTTTACAAGAAACGGTACTCAATGGTTACATCTGAGCCGTAAATTCTGTTGTAGGTTATGATGGGAACAACGTTGGATTCCGAGCGCAAAACGGTGCCTATATCACTCTCAGAACAGAACCTGAAGAGACCATTTTCGTTTGCATACGGTGTATTTCGACTCTTAGATTCACTTTGTGTTCAGCTTAGCGTACCTGTAACCTGTGAGACGTTGATCCTTTTGTGTTTTTATCTCGACGCCAGCATACGTGCACCCGTCGACTGCAATGCCTTGTGGAGAGAAATGGGTGAGCTTAACCTCAATCTTTTTGCCCTCTGGCGCCTTAAAAGCCAAACATATGCAAGTACAATACAAAAGCAACGTGCATGCTGAGCGGTTACGAAGAAAACCACCACCGTACCGTGAGCCAGTAATGACATTTGTCAAAGTCCTCTCGAGGAGCTGTGCCTAATGACTTGTCGCCAACAGTGTCTTTGAGAGTTTGGAACGTCGCTGATGCTTGCAACTTCTGCCCGCATCCCGATGGCTGAAATGCGCTAGCTTGTAGTGGTCATTATTGGGGCAACCGGCAGTGAATGAGGAGGCGATGCGTTTCTCACTCTTTCGTTACAGAGTGCTCCTCCATATCCACCTGGGCATATGCATTTCTTGCAGTCTCGCGGATGGGGGAATCCGCCCATCTGACAGTTGGCAGAAGAAGCTTGATTGCATTTTTCTAAACACACACAGAGCTTTGGATCCTGTTCTACTGCCTTAATTGTTCGAGTGGTAGTGGAACTACCTGTGCAGTTGTAATGCCTATTAAGCATGAGGAGGTCATAGAACGAAATGAAGGGAGATCCGAGCGTCTCTGTATATGTGACATCCTTTGGTACCATAGTTGGCTGCTTGTTTGAAGAGGCGCTGCAATATTAAGCACATCACTGGCGTTGATGCGAATTAGTGAACCAATTTTAGGCATTTATTTTTGCCGATGATACCTCGTAGATCCGTAGTGCATGACGCTGCCGGGGTCGTATGTTATCTCGTAGTTATAATTGGTGTTTGTCGTCTCCAGTGGGAACTGGTCGAGCCAGTCTGGCTGAAGAGTCGAGAGCAGTTGCAGAGCTGTGCACTATACTGATGTGCCGATTACCTACCTTGATGTTTTTTACGTTAACCGTGATGAACTGGTCACGATCGTGCCTTGAATGCGTGTGGAAAAATCCGAGTGCATGGCCTAATTCGTGGGCTGCTGTACCGACCTACAATCGGTCTCTACTGGCAACGATGTCGCTGCCTTACTGAGGTCACACTATTAGCTTTAGCTTCAAAAATTAACAGCGATGCGCGATTGTGCCATACCGATTCACATCCAGTACCAAGAGAAAGGTTCTGTACACCGCCAATTCTACCAACAAACGACCAACATCCCTGCTCCATGTAGACACGAATCCTGTCAGGTGTTGAGCTGGAGAACTGTTAATTGCTTGGAGGCCAAGTCGTTCACTGCCCTTGTGGTACCTGATACTTCCTCAAATATGTCAATACATGTATCGTCATTCCAAGCCTTTGCTCCTTTTCTGAACACACTCTTCACGCTTTCGCCTGAAAGTAACCAATTGTTAGCGCATAAGATGTACCACTATTGGAAAAACAATAGAAAACACCCCACTTGCGCTCTCGTCGAAGAAATATGGGACCTTCGGCCACGTTGTTCTAGGGTATCTTTTGTCACGGAAAGCCTGGCGTCTCTGGCGCTTGCTGCCATCGTCGTTGACGTCCTCAATAATCTCTTCAGCCTGACTCCTCAAATTCTTTTCATAGCAACGCTGAGTAAATAGCGAAAAGGAAAGCGTTGAACCTTGTAAGAACGATGTCGCTTTGGAAAAGGTACTCTCCTACTTGGCTGTTCATGTTAATCTCTTCAATCGAGTCGCCTGCTTGTTGAACTTTGTCAACCTTTTTTCTTTTCAGAAGCTGAAATCCATTGAAGGTAATAACATAAAATTTGAATTCTCTTTCAGAAATTTTTTAACCTTCAGCCTTTCTGCAAGCGATTTTGCTTCTTCCGCCGAGATAGCTAACTTGGCTTTAATTTTCTCCTTTAATCCTGCAATCTTCTTGTGAATGTCAAGAAGGTCTGCTTTGTTCAAAACCTAAACAGGCTGAAGATTACTTGAACTGCGACATACTTCTTCGCTTGCCAAAAGTGTTAAAGGCCTCTCAAACCTTTGTCAGTTTATCCAACGTTTTCCTCAGGCTTCCACCAAAAGTATCTCCAAGGAAGCCTTTGACTTTTCCGCCAAAGCTTGAGTTCTTCTGCTCAAATATGCTGGCGCTGACAGCAGCAGCAAGGAGCAGGATGAGTATGGGAGCCCTCATCCTAAACAAGCAAATCGTGGCGATGGAGTGAAACGAAACCGATGAGCTTAGTGAACTTGTGCCTTGCCAGTCAAGCGTTGTGCATTTATACATGCGTTTCAGATCCTGGTAGTTGACACAGCAGGCGCGCGTTTGACGTTCGTCCTTGCCTCTTTTTCACATCTTTTTTCATCCTTCACTCAGGATGTCAGACGGAGCATTCGTCAGGTAAGGTATCTGCTAGGAGCTCGGGATATTGTGACGATATGGAAGATTCCTCGTTCTCATGCCTTCATTAACATCATTTATGGACAGGCAACAGCGCTCCAATGTTTTCATTGCTGTAGTCATTCAATGCAAAAATGTCGTTCGGTGTGAAAAA
>OX375870.1:69214247-69257272 GCA_947359475.1 Heligmosomoides polygyrus bakeri
CAAGCAGGCGACTCGATTGAAGAGATTAACATGAACAGCCAAGTAGGAGAGTACCTTTTCCAAAGCGACATCGTTCTTATAAGGTTCAACGCTTTCCTTTTCACTATTTACTCAGCGTTGCTATGAAAAGAATTTGAGGAGTCAGGCTGAAGAGATTATTGAGGACGTCAACGACGATGGCAGCAAGCGCCAGAGACGCCAGGCTTTCCGTGACAAAAGATACCCTAGAACAACGTGGCCGAAGGTCCCATATTTCTTCGACGAGAGCGCAAGTGGGGTGTTTTCTATTGTTTTTCCAATAGTGGTACATCTTATGCGCTAACAATTGGTTACTTTCAGGCGAAAGCGTGAAGAGTGTGTTCAGAAAAGGAGCAAAGGCTTGGAATGACGATACATGTATTGACATATTTGAGGAAGTATCAGGTACCACAAGGGCAGTGAACGACTTGGCCTCCAAGCAATTAACAGTTCTCCAGGCTCAACACTGACAGGATTCGTGTCTACATGGAGCAGGGATGTTGGTCGTTTGTTGGTAGAATTGGCGGTGTACAGAACCTTTCTCTTGGTACTGGATGTGAATCGGTATGGCACAATCGCGCATCGCTGTTAATTTTGAAGCTAAAGCTAATAGTGTGACCTCAGTAAGGCAGCGACATCGTTGCCAGTAGAGACCGATTGTAGGTCGGTACAGCAGCCCACGAATTAGGCCATGCACTCGGATTTTTCCACACGCATTCAAGGCACGATCGTGACCAGTTCATCACGGTTAACGTAAAAAACATCAAGGTAGGTAATCGGCACATCAGTATAGTGCACAGCTCTGCAACTGCTCTCGACTCTTCAGCCAGACTGGCTTGACCAGTTCCCACTGGAGACGACAAACACCAATTATAACTACGAGGTAACATACGACCCCGGCAGCGTCATGCACTACGGATCTACGAGGTATCATCGGCAAAAATAAATGCCTAAAATTGGTTCACTAATTCGCATCAACGCCAGTGATGTGCTTAATATTGCAGCGCCTCTTCAAACAAGCAGCCAACTATGGTACCAAAGGATGTCACATATACAGAGACGCTCGGATCTCCCTTCATTTCGTTCTATGACCTCCTCATGCTTAATAGGCATTACAACTGCACAGGTAGTTCCACTACCACTCGAACAATTAAGGCAGTAGAACAGGATCCAAAGCTGTGTGTGTGTGTTTAGAAAAATGCAATCAAGCTTCTTCTGCCAACTGTCAGATGGGCGGATTCCCCCATCCGCGAGACTGCAAGAAATGCATATGCCCAGGTGGATATGGAGGAGCACTCTGTAACGAAAGAGTGAGAAACGCATCGCCTCCTCATTCACTGCCGGTTGCCCCAATAATGACCACTACAAGCTAGCGCATTTCAGCCATCGGGATGCGGGCAGAAGTTGCAAGCATCAGCGACGTTCCAAACTCTCAAAGACACTGTGGCGACAAGTCATTAGGCACAGCTCCTCGAGAGGACTTTGACAAATGTCATTACTGGCTCACGGTACGGTGGTGGTTTTCTTCGTAACCGCTCAGCATGCACGTTGCTTTTGTATTGTACTTGCATATGTTTGGCTTTTAAGGCGCCAGAGGGCAAAAAGATTGAGGTTAAGCTCACCCATTTCTCTCCACAAGGCATTGCAGTCGACGGGTGCACGTATGCTGGCGTCGAGATAAAAACACAAAAGGATCAACGTCTCACAGGTTACAGGTACGCTAAGCTGAACACAAAGTGAATCTAAGAGTCGAAATACACCGTATGCAAACGAAAATGGTCTCTTCAGGTTCTGTTCTGAGAGTGATATAGGCACCGTTTTGCGCTCGGAATCCAACGTTGTTCCCATCATAACTACAACAGAATTTACGGCTCAGATGTAACCATTGAGTACCGTTTCTTGTAAACAACAAGGAGCCCTTTCGAAGTAGCACTGAAATAAATTATTTTGAAATGGTCTTTCTTTTTAAGACGAGATGTCTTTCTGCGTTCGGATGACATGACATCCAATAACGTCGAGATAGATATTTTAATAATCACATCGCAGGTCTCAGTTCGCCATAGGTTTGCGCTCCACAGAATGAAAACCATAGAAATACGAAAAAATTCATCATTGCTCGTTCCCGAGTACTTCATGCAAGATTGCCCTTAGAACCTGCTATCGCTTCGTGGTTGATGCTAGCCTTCTCGAGGCGGAATCAAACCGTTTCTCACCGTCCACGACTTCAGCCTTTTATTTGTATCCGATTTTTATCCGATTTTAGCTGAATCATCGAATTTTTTATGCGCATAAAAGGGTGCATCGGATAGCAGCAATTTTGATAACCCCGACAATTGAATGATCCGGATTAGGTGTATCTGACCGGTTTGTCGAAAATGATTCGGAATCAGTGTATACTAACCACCAGCGTCGGTTGCGGGCTTCGCCCGCACCCGACTCTGGCCGGGCGGGCCACGTTAGGCTAGCCGGCTTCGCGGCGTCGGGTATGGTAAGCTATGTGGGGTCAGAAGCCCATCCCAACGTCGAGCCCGCTAGGAATGTTTCCTTACCCAGCGACGGCTGCCGGCTTCGCCGGCAACCGACGCTGAGTAAGAAACCATCCCTAGCGTTGATAACAAAAGAGTGCAGAAAAGAGTAACCGGCTGTCATTGTGCACAATGGAGAGAGATTCGGTATTTGAGGCCAGATTCTTCAACAGTTTACCTGCCGGTAACGGTGAAAAGTACCGTGAAACCCCCTGATTTGAGGTTCATCAGTATCAGGTCTGGCGTGTTTTCACAATTACCGACCGGTAAGCGGTTGATGAATCCGGCCCTGCAGTCGTAGCTTCATTGGCAGTGGGGTAGTGGTCAGTGTAGGGGCGGTAGACATAGAGGACAATTGAATGCAGGTTGATGAATATAGCCCTGGAGTCGTATTTTTCCTGGTAGCGGGGGTAATGGTCAAGGTAGGGCTGTAGACATAGAGGACAATTGAAAGCAAGAAATGCCATCTGCGATGCAAAATAATAGTAAAAGGTGCAAAAAAGAGCAGCCGGTTGTCATACTGCACAGAGGAAAAGGATTCAATTTATTATGAAGTCGAAGCTTCCCTGATTGTGGGGGGTAGTGGTAAAAGTATGGCGGCAAACATAGAGGTAAATTGAAATAAAAAACGGCTTATGTGAGACAAAATAGCAAAAAAGGTGCAGAACGGAGCAACCCCTTGCCATACTGAACAGTGGAAAAGGATTCAATTTCTGTAGACACAGCAACCCTGATAGTGGGGTAGTGATAAAAGTATGGCGGTAAAAATAGTGGGAAGTTGCACCACACAGGAGAGCTGGGAAGGAACACTGAGATATGACCACTAGACACGTGTTGGGAAGAGACATCTTTCGAAATCACCCTACGTCGGGCAGTCGATGGTGAACAACAGTATTGGACAGCTGTCAACCCCTTGATGCTGGACAACAGCCACTGGGTTGTGGGGAACCCTAGCGGGCTCGACGTTGGGATGGGCTTCTGACCCCACATGGCTTACCATACCCGACGCCGGCGAAGCCGGCTAGCCTAGCGTGGCCCGCCCGGCCAGAGTCGAGTGCGGGCGAAGCCCGCAAGCGACTCTGGGTTGTGGGAAACCTATCGGGCTCGACGTTGGGATGGGCTCCTGACCCCACATAGCTTACCATACCCGACGCCGGCGAAGCCGGCTAGCCTAGTATGGGGGATAATCTAGAAAAGAGAGCGTTCGCGCACACACACGCATAAAAACATTTATGAAACCATGTTGAAGGGATGAAATACAAATCAGGTCTGTTTACTATAGGCGCGTTTCAATGCAGGACGAGATGTTGGACGTTCTCTGTAGAAGATCGTGTACCATCATAAGAGTGATCATGAGGTACAACAGAGGTCATTGAAATCCAGAATTGTTAGGTGGGGCATTTCCTCGTTCGGCACAGGATACAGGCACAGTTGCACTTTAATTAGACTTCAACTTTCATCCCTCCAAAGTCAATAATCTAGTACCATTCAACTATGTATGAGACTTGCTGAACATTTAACTAATTATTGTCTTGTTACCGCAAGTTATGCACAGAACAGGGAAACATACAAGCTGCCGCGATGATAGTTAGAGGAGAGGGCATGGCGCATCCAAACAAGAAATCTCTAGCGCCGATCTTCACATCCTACCTTTGTGGTTCCACGACTGTAGTATGCTGGATTTGATTTCATGCGGCAGTGGTATCTCTACAAGCGATAGGCCGTTGTGAAGCATTATACGAATGAGAACAGATTTATTCCAAAAACCAACGCTTCTACAACTATGTGTTTGGAGTATTTTTTACAGAAACGAGTTTCTAGAAGCACTTTCTTTCCATTTCCCGCTGATAATGGTGATGCGTTCCAAATATTGAGGCATTGATCTTCTCTTTTATAAATCTAAATGGTATACTAATTAATCTTCGACATCGCGGTTTCTTCAAAGCACATCTTTAACGTGCAGATTAATTCTGATTTGTAATTTTTCTATTGCAAGTTCTCTGTTATATAGTGGACCATTCTGTTTTCGGAATGCGCGTAATATCCTGTTTCTACTGTTTTGCAGCAACTTTAATTGAAAAAAGAACTGGGCGACTGCTTAGTAAGACAACCCATTTGACCCTGCGGAAACAGACACAAGGCAGGCGCGCAGGCGTTGCTGTTGGATCAAGATTAATGCGAATGAATAAGAGGTGAAGGAGTCTCACATCTGTGTCCCTCCAAGGATGACTTATCAGCCTTTCGACTGTTTCCATACGGACAGTGAGGTTGTTTTACACATACACATTAACGGTCTTCCCACTGTTCCTCCCCGGTAAAACTTGGTTGGTAGCAATCCACCGACGCTGGCGAACTAGGTGTATCGGATGGCTTGGGCGCAAACTGCGGTTGAATATCGATTTCGAAAGAACACAGGAGGCGGCTCTTCATACCTACGAACCCAAAGAATACTATAGAGCGTCCGTTGTCAATGCAGTGACTGCACATTATTCTAAAAACACTTAAACTGGTAAAGAATGTCTCTTAATTTAAAAGTGCCTGAGCTCGTGATCTGCTGTTGAAATTGGTGCAATTAAACCTAGTTTTATTTTTTGTTGTTTATTGGGAGACCGTTTTTCCGTTGTCGGGCCATATTTGAGCAAAATTATCCGTTATCCGGTATCCGGGTTTCAAAATTTCGTTATCCGCTCATCCCTGGCTAGTTTGATAAACTACGTGGACAATTAGTCTAGCAGGAAACTTTAACAGGTGAAAATTAGTACAAGAGATGCATTTTGCAGTTTTTACCTAAACGGTTGTAACGGGATTCCAGGTTCCATCCAGCTACCTAGGCATCTTTCAAAGTTCCATGGAAGTTGAAACCTTTCGCTGGGCAGAGCATTGAAACGTTTTGTTACGGATTTCCGTCCAGACGTTTACAGGAGCTTGTGGACTGTCGCACTTGCTGAAGCATGTGACACGGAGGTCTCTAACTTAGTAAAATGATGCAGTTCAGTTGCGTCAGCCCCAGAATATTGCGTCGTCAACAACTTGAGGTCTTTATGGCGAGATGTAATGAGGCTGCCTGTGTAACAGAGCTGTGCTATTCAGAAGACATCGGATGTCTCACCAGCTGGCGCATGCGTCACGCGAATCGTACCGCATCAGATGTTTGTTAGAAGCTGATGCGACGACGATGCGTCAGCGTTTTATTTTTGCGCAACTAAGGCTAAGAGTTAATGCGAAAACGATCACAGTTTGAGTCATTGCCACGTTTCTCTTAACCATCCCGCGACTTAGCTCGTATACGTGTAAACGATTGGTAGAGTTAGATACTGAAGGTCGCAATGCATCGGTTCCGAGCAACGTTTCACGGACGGTTTCTACAATCTGCACATAGTTTGTGCCCTACCAGGTTAAAAGCTGGACCCAAGTAACCCGCATGACATTCTGTCGTTGTTTCGGGAGCAAGTGAACGCGTCGTATTGTAATCTTGTGTGATGCAACATGAAATGAGATTTTTACTCGATGCAAATCTTATAAAATAAGGCTTGGTTCAATGTGTGCAGTAAAAGGAATGAAGTACAAACTGGAACTGGGTATATTCGGCCAGCAAATTCATCTCGCGGAATCGCGGATGAATCGCGCTCATCGAGGTAAACGTGACAACAAAATCGGCGGCGTTGTGTCCTAGGCCGATGTGTTGTCGTGGAATAGAGGAATTTTCGGAATTCTCACACAACGACTAACTCTCAACACTCCACGAATAGACTCTGCATTCCTTCAAACAATGTGATCAATGAGAGCAGGAATAATACAACGAAGAGGAACAGGAGGACGACGGTACACCGAGACAGGAACGGATGAAACGAGGAGGAGTATGCGTTCAATTAAGTGGAGCATTTCTCAAGGAGAATCGAAGCCATTGTTGCCTAGCTGAACGAACACACCGCTAGCGGACGAGGATAAATTATGGGTGCTCGGCTTATGTGGGAACAGCGTGAGTGTATCCAAATAGACATCTGTAGTAGCCATCACGTCGACAAACCCTCGTACAGCGACAAAGCGTGCACGATTGACGGGTCTGCTTTGGCGCCCTCCTTGAACTCCTCCAATGTGAGCTGCGCGTCGTTATTCTGAGAAATCAATGTATCGATCATATCTGACTGGGCACAAATGCAAAGTACTGGCAAGATCAGCAAGACGAGAAACACATATATTCGCATGAAAGTGAAAGTATAAAGAACTTCAAAGCTTTCGTAGTTTCAGTTTTTATTTTCCTATTTCTCTTTCTATATTCTATATTTCTATTGTATTATTGCGGCAGAAATATTCATCAAAACCATTTTTTCTCAAACGAGCCTTTTAATATATTCAGCTTTTCTTTGGCCCAAATAATAAAGCCAAAGATGAAACGAGCTAATTAGAATGTTACGAATGTGACTCGGTATTAATGGGTCCCTAAGTGATCCATTAATAGAGAGAGCTCTACTTCTGACTAATAGCGCGTAGAAATCTTTTGCGCATGCATGGCAAACGACTTGTAGAGAACACCGAGACGAATACACGGTTGTTCCCAGACGGATAGGGTATCAGACCAAAGTGATCAAAACATAAGTGGCCCTTGTAAGTAGAAGAACGCGATCGGTTCGACGCTGCCTCTTGCCTAATACCCTGCATGCATCCAGAGTTACGTAGATTTAAAAGCGTATGGTTCGTCTTTAATAGGGAACTAAGATAGTTTTAAGGATAATAAGGACAAAAGAACGGTGTTACTCATTTCCTTTGGGTGCTAGGCATCCTGCTTCTACGCAATGTCGTGAAGGCGATTTGAAAGCGTATTTGGCTACACAATGACTTGCGGTGGCGATTCGATGAACGTCAGTCGTTAAAGTCGCAAAGTGAGCGCTTTGCCCTTCCTAGACAAGTCTGGTACCAATTTACCGACCCCGGAGGAATGGAAGGCTTGGTTGGCGTGGGCGGGAAATCCGAAGCAAGAACCTGGGATCGGGTGCACGGCGACAGACGACACCTCCGACTTCGCGATAAGCGCCCATCCAGCCGAGAGTTGCTGGGATGAAATTTGGTTCTGGAGAAACCGCCGAGTATTGGGGGTGCACAAGGTGTTTAGGCCTATTTTCTCTTGCTCCTGGGAAGTCAATTCTCCTATGGCTCGCCATGCGAGGTTGCCGACGTGTTCGGCACGTCCACGGCCCGCCATGCAGGGTTGCTCCAACGTGCTCTGAAGCTTCACTGCCCCGATGTTTTATTACAATCAAAACTCTAACGCAGCGTGGAACAGCCTACCCGGTAAACGCGGGATGTGGGTTCGAGTCCCGCCTAGCGCTAATGTTTTGATCGCAAGAAAACATCATTATAACACAACGTAACTGTTTGGTCGAACTATTCAATGTTCTAATGAAGAATTCCGATCAAGCTGTGATTACAGCCATGTTCTCAGTGCATGTTTTCCTTAGAAAGTGTTCTCGCAGTCCGTAGATCCGCCTGCAGTACGTAACTGTTTTTGTTGCCGGGATGGTCCTATTCTCATCGTAGGCTACGGAACAAAAACAAATGGCCACCTGGAGTTGGGCAAAGTGGGAGATTTCTTTTCGGTACTTGTTCCTTCGTTGTTGAAGTTATGAATACTTAAATTGTTAGGATTTCCTCCCCATGTATAACACTATTAGGGGGAGAATAAAATAAGGAATTATGCAAGACTTTTTCCCATGGAACAAAGTCGAACGTGCCGTGTAGTGGGAAGAAGACTCGTGACGAAGTGGGGAGAAGCGCCGTTACAACCGCAAGTGCAGGTGGATCAGCTGCGTATCCAATGATGGTTTCCATTTACCCTACATACTAGGAAAGATGATAGCGCATTTTAACGAGAAATAAAAGGCATGGGAAAAAGATCTTGCTGTTCAAGCTGAAACACATATCTATGAGCCTTCTTTGTAAGGAGCTCCTTATAAGGGCAGCCAATGAACTTCCCCCAAAGATTCAGAACGAGACCTATAAGGTCTTGTAGAGCATCGGACGAGGACCACAGAACTGTGTTTCGTTTTTTCAAAAATGGCGAAAAAAAGGTAGCACTTTAGGGCCGGCTGATAACGCAAAAGTGGCACCTGAAATGACTTTGTCGTGCTCAGAACTTGACCTACAAAAGGTTTGGGGCTCAAATTAAGGTTAGATTGCATTAATATGATAACTTCCTACGGTTGCTAGGCGAAGCACCAGTGTACAGTCAAGTGTATCATTTCCGATGCTTGCGACAGTGAGTGCATGGCCGAGTGGATGCGAGGCGGACTTACATGAGGGGTCGAGGGTTCGATTCCAGGGCTGTCCTTGCGATTTGCTCTATGGACTGCTCCCATTTTTGCAAACAAAGAGTAATTTTGGCTTCGTTAGAGTACCTTCTTCGCTTCCTAACCCACTTCAAACCTGTTGCCAGATGTGGAAGAAGCTAGTTTTGTCGTGTGGGATGATGTAGAGCGTCCATTAAACGATGCATGTTTCGCTGAGAAAGTTCTCGTCAGATGCTGTCCCCATATGACCGCTTTCGAATGTTCTCAATTAGTTTTGGAAGTGTTTCTCGCTGTCACCTCATTCGTGAACACGACCGACAAGCATTGATTTGACCCATCATTAAGTCGTGCTCATTGCTCTTCGGATTCCTTTACAGACTGCTTTTTACTCTTCTCGCAACTTTCACTATTTCAGCTAACTGTTACCAAGTACAGCATATTTTGTCCACCTCACGGTATTTATCTAGCTGTGCATTTCTTTCTGGCCATTCTCCTATACGTTTACAGGAGACGGGTCGGGGCATTGCAAATAGGAGCACTTGTACTCACTCCCTACACTCTGGAGATTGAAAAAGATTTTTCGTACCCAAATTCATCTATAGCGTAATTTGGTATGCAGATCACCAATCTGGCAGCCATTTTCGGTGAGGCGATGGATGGTAGAAGCTTACGATGGGTATGTGTAAGTAACGGGGTGTACGCAGAATAATCGGTACTGCTGCCCTTCACGACTCAGGAGGTCGCGGAAAGGACGTGGAAAAACATTTCGCCCAAATATCGCCCACTGGGGTTATTTGGGGTACTGATCACGGACATGATACTTATTTTTAAATTTTCGATCGATTACGGCAGGTTACGGTAGATATGGGTATGTCTACGTTAGTGGGATCGCTTTCTTCTCCAATGTGGTCAGACTTATTTTCCAATCTTCGACTTCAACCTTCGATGGAAAGTAGTGCAAACAAAGTGATAATTTAGAAGAACAGTAACAGATTCATGGTCAGTAGTTTAAATAATTCCCAAGTCTGGGCGAAATCGGTAGTTATGGCTTCGTCACCCTTATTCACCACAGCCATTAATACAGTTACCTACCGTAGCCGAAATGTACTCTTTGTTTCCAAAAAGTGGGAGCACTGCACAGAACAGATCGCATGGACACCACAGGAATCGAACCCTGCACCCCCCCCCCCCCCCACCGTTAGTCCGCCTCGCAGATCACTCGGCCTCCGTCTCACTACCCACTCGGCCATCCAGTCGCTGCCACCGCCGTTGCAAATGAATCACTTGAATGTACACTGCAGCTTCGTTTAGGAAAAAAAGTTATCGTATTACTATAATCCAACTTTAATTTGAGTCCCAAACCTTTTGTAGGTCAAGTTCTGAGCACGACAGGGCCATTCCAGGTGTCACCGAAGTGCTGCCGTTTCTCGCCATTATTGGACCACCCAGTGGCAAAATCAAAACACAGCTCTGCAATCGTCGTGCGATGCCCTACAAGATAGGTCTGGTTGAGAACCTTTAGGGGAATTTCATGGGCTTCCCTTGTTAGTGTTAGAAAGGCGTTATTGTCTCTAGAAGGTCACAGGTACAAACGACGCTGTGCAGAGGACAGACTAACCTTATCCATCATTCGGAATATCCGATCCACTCGTTTCTCGGGTGTACTCTCATCATCAGGAATTTTCACACTAGATCCAACCATTTTGTAGATGGAATCTACGATGGAGAGCATCTCATCGCGTGTGATAAAACCGTCGTTGTCGAGATCATATAATTTAAATGCCCCTGAAATTGCAATGCTGCTAGGTAGCCGCTAATAATAGAAGAGTAGGAGAAAAAGGCAAAGTGAAATAATTAGCGTACAATGCAACTTCTCGTCGAGATTCCCTCGTGACGTGATGGATAAGGCTCGAATAAACTCGTGGAATTCGATCGCGCCATCCTGAATTATGTGTCGCTTGATGTGGAGATCTCATGTAATCCGGTTACTGGGGACAAACTCGCTTCGCCCCGTCTCGCTGAGGCTTAGAGAAGCCGATGGGGCTTATCCGATGGATAAATAGCCGCAGCTGGGCAGAAACAACACATAACGCTCGCCACGTACCTTATTCTCGTCAAACACTTTGAAGACGAACGAGGCGAAGTCCGATGGATCGCCCTGTGGGAAGAACTGCTTGTAGATTTTTTGGAAGCCCTGGAAGAGAGTGAACTGAGATTCACGTGAACGGATTTGGATATGCAGCTGTGATCATTTTACTCAGCTCTTTTGTTGCTACCGCTTAATCATGAAGACCGAGTTTCACTGAGTTTTGATGGGGAGATTCATTGAAGAGCTAGACTGCACTTATAGTTGGCTATATGGCACGATCAGGTGTCGCAGATCTTCCTTTGGGGTGTGGTAATGAAAATCCTTGCCAGAAAGCTGGGTTCGCAATGATGCTCCATGGGTGGGAGTATGTCCCCTAAACGACAGTGTCCCCAGAGCGAGACCCGCCGGCTCTCGTCCTCCTAGTGAACCATGCGCTGTACGTATAAACTTTTTGGTTCTCAACAACAGCTAGAAATGCCATCCGCTTCTGGCTGAATCAAAAATGAATACCTGTGTAGGTTCCGAAGAAGATTAATTGTTCGGACATGGGGACAATTAACATAGTGCTACCTTCACAAACAAGCAGGTCATTCGGCACTTCCATTAACAGTTGAAAGCTTTTCAAGTCTCTTAGTTGAACCTCTTAGTTCAACTTAGTCTGATGATTTTCAAAGCAAACTGGGAACTATTTACTTTCAATGGTTAACACTTCTGAACCAACAGTCTAGATATTAGTCGTCTTGTGGCACTTTCTTGCTCCAGTCTCATTCGAAGCTTCTAGCGTATCTTGTAGATTTTTGGAAGCATTTTTTTCACCAAAAACGTTGATTCCAGGTTCGGCGCATTGAAGACATATTTTGACTGATTGATCGTTTATTTGTGCCTTCTAGGCCAAGCGTTAGTAGACCTAGAAGGCACAAATAAGGGACTGAAAATAACTATGAAACATTTCGGCATTTTAGAATCCAGTTCGGTATCGAAAAACGTCTGCTTCTATTAGAAGAACATCATAGATTATGCAGAAGTGGTCCAAGAAAATAACAACAGCGAAAACAGTGCAGGGGAAACTTACAGCTTCAGTAAGCATACCATTTGGGCAGTCTCGTACAAATCCTTTATACCATTGCTTGATCTCCTTTTCGGTGACTGAAATGAGCCAATTCGCATGGTATGATTCAATGACACAAAGACAACGTAGACCCGGTCCAGTTAGTTCAGCTTAGCATTATCTGCTTTTACATAATTAGGTTTGTCGGTGACTAACATTAGGTATTATTTGGAAGCAGGTATCTATGAAAGCCGGCTGTTCCCTTGATGTATCACGAGCGACTACCAGTGGACGCTTAAGCCAGCAGAGATCCATAGTTGTCAAAACCACACACCCTGTCTTCGAAAATAGGTTGTTGCATAATTTTTGTCCATAAAAGAGCATGATTTTAAAGCTTTTTCTTTAACAAAACAAATCATCCACTAACAGTTTAGTCACCGTTAGTGTCGACAATAGTAAGCCATTGCTTAGGCTCCAGAAAGAACAACGCTAAGAGTCATGAAAGTCCCGTTTTTTTGCGTGGTCGTAATTGTCGATTTTTTTCTCTGAGGGCTTTGAAATAGTCTCACAGTGGCACGACAGGAATGTACTGTTCGTAGTTGTCGCTGATCCATGTTATTCGAAATTTGCCCACGAGCTCGTTCACGCGCTCTTGTGTACCAGTCTCTTGGAAGTTTCTAGAATCTACTACGCGACATTGCAGACATCCCAAGAATTCCCCATAGTGTCCTCAAGAAATTCTAAATAAACACAAATGTGGACAACAATGATGCACCAACCTAATACCCTGAGACAACAAGCGGCAGCAGCGTGTTCAAGAAAACACTTCTGAGGAATAGTCCTATGTGGTCAATTCACAACCTACGGACGTCGACTTTTCAAGTTCTAACAATGGATTAAACAAAGAAAGTGAGTCGCTCACTGAGCACAGTGAAGGAATAGCTTTGCCGAACAAGTTCAGAACCACAGGGGATGACGTGAGCATTGAATAGCGTGGAAACGCGACATCACCATCTTGCCACAATAGAACAGCACAGCTGTGTATAAGCCGGGTGACCGGGGTTGTATACGCCGGGAAGAGACCTAGTGTTTTTCGAATACGGCTTAGTACATTTAGCGTGCTCCTGGGCCGAAAGATACTCTCAAATTCAAGATCTTATTATGGCTGGCAACACCAGGCAGCACAGGATCCACCCAGACCCTTCTGTGGACGGTTTTTTGTTTTTGTTAGGTTAAGAGTGCCATAGCACTTGCTTCTCAATAATACGTTTGTTGACTGGGGTGCATCTTTCCAATGTTAACGAAAGAGTTGTCAAACTTCTTTTTTATTTATTCTGCAAAAAACTGCATAGAAAGAAAAATTTGCTGTAGGCTGGAAATTCCTGTTTTCCAAAGAGTGACATGACTATTCGTCCACGAAATTAGGTGTTAATAATTTATTACTAGAGAGTTGTTTTCCCGGCTCTACTATTGTGTGGTAGTGTAGTAGGATGTAAATCTATCACTAATACATGCGCGAAAATCAGCCATGAAAACAAACATAATAAGTGACGCCTATGTTCTCGAATGTTTCTGAGTATTTATGTTCACGAAATTATTTCATACGATCAGCTCTCCTCCCAGTTTTCTCTTCTTTGACACCTAATCGCCGAGAAAAAATGCAGATGCAGTAATAACGCTTTCTGTGAGTATAAATGCCAACTGTTCCTCGTATGACTAGGAGGTGAGCGTCGTTAAAATGTGCGTCTCCTTAGCTATTCTTTCACATGGTATTCAGATGGTATAAGAAGAAACACGTGTTCAAATCGGTGTCTTCATTTGAGCTTCTGCTTGCTTTCCATATTCACATGAAGTGTTCAAATGTTCAAACTCGTCAAAGTTCGTTACGGTGTAGAGTACCTCTTGATTTACGAAAAGGACATTATCGCAAGAGCATAACCAAATATACACGGCACTAGTCTCGAACTGGCCACGAAGCTGAGCCGTGCTCGAACCTCAAAGGAAGGAAAGGAGAGGAGAGTGAAGTGTAGTCATTAGCGCATACACACAAGCATAACTCGATTTGGTGCTCTATTCCATAACCAGGGCAAACGGTCTTCTCCGCTGTCCGGAATTTTAATCACCACATGTGCGTTGAGATGCCATAACATCATAGCGAGTGACCGAATAAAGAGGTTAGAATGCCACAGGTTGAGCGGAAAGTCCTAAAAGGGTTTCCATTTTTTCTTCATTTCATTGTTCACCATACATTGCAAATCAATCAACCATATAATCACGATTATTAATTGCCACAGTGGTCCACCAACTGCGCAAGTAAGCGTTCCCATTTTTCCAGAGCTGGGGAGATCGAGAATAGAAGAAGTCAGCGTCCGCCCGTCTTAAGCCTTCAAACTTTATGAAACTTTTCTTAGCGAGGAAAGCTTTTAGGGAGCGGTAGTGAAGCGCTGATTACGAATCTGCCGTTCGTTCTTGACTTCTTTACGTTGTTTTTAAATGTCTTACCTTTGCATTCTCAAACAAGTCTATGGACGTAGATGATTGTTGTTACCAGGCAGTTGTGCAAAATGTGTTGAAAATGAAAACAGTGAGTCTCAAGAATGAATAAGAGATAAAGAACGGCGTAAAGAATGCTTTTGGAATGCGCCACACACGCTAATTTTACAGAATAAGCTATCTGAATGCGTATTAAGCCCACGCAATGCCGACTTGTCGTGGGCAGCAGTGTTTAGTTTTCCCAGGCAGGTCTAGCACCAGGAGGGGTGGAGGATTGGTTGACCTGAGTAGGAAACCCGAACCAAGAGTGGAGTGAAATGCACGCCGTAGCCTCTGCTAGTACAAGCCCAGTAGGTGGTCTTGCCAAGAGCAGAATACAATATGCAAAAGAAGAAGGAACCGGAGCCGCGCGCTGATTGCTGTGAATTGATGCTGGAAGTAAATACTGCTTTGGCGCTGCCCTTCCTCTACGAAATTAGAATTAGCCGTGGCCATTATGCACCTCTATGTCGGCCGCCCACGACCAACGGACGAGAAGATCAACTTTGACAAGGCAGGTATCGCTCAGGGAACGCATTTGGCACATTTGGTTTTTCCGCATTCATAATGACCATTTCATACTCTTTCAAGTGGTACAGGTCCATGTTCAAAGTTCTGGGACAAGGTTGAGGCGTTTCCTGCTTGGTGATAGCTGCACGACAATTTGTGGTGGAAATTCTTCTTTCAGAACGAGTATGAGCTGACAAGGCTCGCCATATCTGTCGTCGTGCTTTCCAGTGCAGCGGGACTTCAGATCCAGCAAAAAAAAAAACGGCTTTTTGCTGTTGAGAAAGCGAAAGTAATGGACCAGCACTCCTCCTCTCCTCAGTAAAGTCATGGAGAAGATCCAAAGTAGATGAATGGACGCTAACTAGTGAATGTCTACACATACAATCCACCTATTCTTCATAACTGTGACCCAGATGCCATTTTAATCGGCTGCGCGTTTGGTGGCTACTTTTGCAGTGCGATGCGTATTTGACGTTCATGTTTATCTCTTGTTTTATGTGTATGATAACCTATTATTCAACTCAACAGAGCTTAACAAGAAAGATCTATGACAAAGATCCATCGACATTCTCCGCGCGGATACTCGTTTGAACGCCCTCGAAGTTGCTGGATGTTCTACGAACATTATTCTGTGAAGACACCTAAAATCTGCGCTAATGGACCAGATGAACCCAGCCGACACTCGACGCTGATCTCGCTAGCTCATAAGGGTTCAGTCGGAGCGCATTCATGAGCACTAAGTGCTTCTCATGAATGCTCTCTCCGAGCATGCGAAATCCATTGCTGTTAATCTGGCGGCCAATCTCTTCGGCTATGAGGAGCGCGTGCTACGTGCCCCGTGCTCAGCCGGCTAGTGTGAAGGAAGCGGCGAAGAAAAAACGACGAAGACACGATAGAAGCACTCACAGTACGTTTGTTGAGCGAGTGTCTTGAGCTGTTCCTGTTTCAGTTTGCTGCCTGCCTTCCCCATCACGTGCCGACGACACACATTGAATAGAAGGAAACTCTGAACGTCATCGAAACGTATTTTCTTGCGCCGAGCGACAATATGAACAAAAAACAAACAGAGCGCTTCTTTAATGAAAACTCCTGGGCACACGAGCGCGCCCAAAACAATCGTCAAGAGGATTTAATTGGAAAAGTCGCTGGACAGAAATAGACCCTGACTGAAAATGTTGAATATTGTGCGTGCAACGTGGAGCAGGAGGGGAACATTGCTCAGAAGTGATACGAAGCAATAGAGAAGTGATAATGCTGGAACGTAAAAATTGAATTAGTGAGGCGCGAGTGAGGCGCATAGTGGATGAGGTGAGCGGTGGATGTCAGTAGAGCGGTAATGAATGCAGCAACACTTACACAAAGCGCACACGCACACATGTGGTTTTCCTGGTGGGGGTTACTAGCAATTACTTTGCAAGTGATACGCCAGTGAGTCTAAATGTGAAAAAGGCGGCCGGCGTCATGGAAACGACATCCCCACACGTCCGGAAATGAAACAGTCGAAGGATGAGAGTGGACGAGCGAAAGAGGCCTCGTGGTTGCCACCAAGTACACATCCGGGGCGGGTAGCACGACCAGGAAGCCAACTGGACAGCTGATGATACCGGGTCGGCAACGACGCTAAGCAGTAAGCAGTATCACGCCAGCCGCTATGGGTAGGGAGGTAGCCTTCTCAAGGACTTCATCGCGCTAGTGCGACAGTCTTCCTGTGGACAATTCACGTTGACGAGACTCGACGGACATTCTCGCCAGGTATGTTCTCATCGGAACAGGGTGGCACGACAAGGAGCTCATTTGGGCACAAGGCGATGTTGGGACAATATAATGAGGCTACGATGTAGGGAGAAACCTAGTTGGTTGCTAGTCGTTAAGGTTCTCAAATAGAAGGCTTTCCCTGTTCAGTGAGAGACAAAACCAATTTAGCTATATAGTTCAAAGAAATTCTCAGTCAGACGGAGTCCCTCTTCGCGAACGTTTTCCTCACAACTCTTTGAAAGGGCTTACGAGCTGGCTCATGCTTCGTAAAAGTAGCCAGAAAATCGCAGCTAGAAGGAAACAAAATGCGCAGGTGATTTTGGAGCAACACTACGGATAAGTACTGGAAAGTAGAAACTGCAACACATCTCGTCAATAGAGATAGCTAAACGGAGTCTTAGAGAAGGCGAAAGATATAGAATCATTTCAAACAGTTTTCTTAAGAAATTTTCAATCATCACCTGGTGGCGTATGCTTTGTCGAAAAATCGGCTATAGTGGTATAAACACTTCGAAATACGTCATTTCGTTGCTGATGAATCACGTATTGGCCCTACACCCATATAGCTTCACACCGGTGCATTAAAGCCTATCTGGTCTACTGATAAGTCGTTTATTTATCAGGTGGTTATGTATATTCGATCATGTGAATATGCTAAAATATGCGTAAGCATAAAGGACGGCGTTCATTACTGGTCGAGAAGACGATTTGAATACGTATTTGGCCTATGCAATGACTTGCGGTGGGCAACCGATGAACACATCAGCATTTTGTTCTTCTCAAACAAGTCTGACACCAACTCACCGACCTCGGAGGGATGGAGGGCTTGGTTGACCTGGGCGTGAAATCCGAACCAGGAACCTGGTATCGGGTGCTCGCGACAGCAGGCACCTCCGATTGCGCTACACACACCCTATATATGTATGTGTACTATGTAGTGTTATATGTTTACTAAAATACGTGTAATGTAATATATGGATATATATATGGATATATATGGATATATATATGGATATATATGGATATATATGGATATATATATATGGATATATATATATATATATATATATATATATATATATATATATATATGGATATGGTGTAATAAATCTTTCTCTTCGGGGGGTTTACCCAGTCTCTCTCTCTAACATAAGGGGTGGACAGTAAGAAGACATACATTCTTAGAACAAAATGTAATGTAATGCAAGAGCAACTTTTTTTCGCCAGTCATGCTGGCACTGAATTCCTGAAGTTCTCCAAGAAAAACACTTTACTTAACACAACGGAGCAACTGAGAACATTAATCAACCGGTATCTCCCACAGGTCCCGTAATAGGTTGCTGCGTTTTTAGGCTTATAGATTTCTGTGTGTCGTTCATAGTGTTGACTGTTCTGTCAATATTTACTGCACCTTCGATTACTTTGTAATTATTTGTTATTTTCTATATTTGCCTCGACTTATTTAATTGTACGTGCAAATAGTCGGCGGCTCGTACTCTTCGTACAAGTTCGGGATCTTATCAAGTAGTAGAAAAGGTGGAAGGTTCCGCTAACTTGGGTGCAGAACTGAACTCGATCCACTTAAACACAGCAGCGCCTTTTCTTTTTCGGCTGCTTGGCATCATGGCTAACCGGTGCTTCATTTGTATCAGTGGATTTGTTTTTCGCATCTGACTTTCAGAGGAAATTGTATCCATTAGACAAAGTCCCGTGTCGCTACGAAACCAATCCTTTGTTTCACGTTACTGTCACAGTAATATGTATGTATTTGTAGCCTTTTGCACAATATGCAATACGACTCTTTGGTTAACATAAAAATTAATGTTGTATAGCGTTCATGGTGGGTGAGTTGTATGCAGATTGTGCTGGAAGCAATGCTTTTACGAGTGCTGCCTTTAAAATAGGATTGAGCGAAACTGGAGGACAGTTATTTTTATCGTCGCAAAAGAAATTGATTTCTAGAGATGGTGTTGCCATAGTGAGCTAGTGGCGACTTTTCTAGGAACTCAAACACGCCTTTGCCGTCTTTGTTTTTACAGATTTCTGAGGTTATGCAGCTCAATTGCCTTCGTCAGTCTTCGTTCGTCATACACGACCCATTCTCGTCTACGGAGGAGAAAGCACAACCGTGGATTATGCTAACTCAACATTAGCTCAAAGTCCAGAAACCTGAGCTGAAGTAACTATGAATGCTGGTGTTACGGCTCCATAACACGTTCGTTGCAGTGTCTGCGTGACTGGAAGCTTTCCAAACATTTGGACCGTAGGCTCCAACACAGCACTGCCAACCAAACAGGTTCGATTCCACACCGAGGTAATGCGGATCAGAGGTGATGTCAACCTGGTAACCAGCAAACCTAACTGACATAAATGGCAATTATAGTAACATAGATATGAAGAAAACGCAGAGCTGATGATTTCGTGATTCTGGAAAGATATGTCCCAGAGCGAGTAGGTATTGGTGTAGTTTTGCAACACAAACTACATGACTCATGGTGCCGCACTCCGAAGGCGCATACCAGAGCGCAACTTCTACTCAATCCTTCAATTGAAGCACAATTTTTGGAGAAATTGGGAAAAGCGCCTAGCGACTTTCTCAGCGTCGTTACTACAACCCCGCCGTTAGTGCCTTGTTGCTTCTAATAATTTCAATTAACATCGACTTTGAGAATTAGGACAGGGTTGGTCAAAGCATTTCTCCGTCCCAGAGAGCAGGAGCTGAGCTTGAAGGAGTTAGCAGGGAAATCATATAGGAAGCAGAAATGCCAGAAAAAGCAGAAACGGCAACTGTGTTCGTAGATTTTTTGACGGAGAGCGTTTTGGTCAGGCAGATGTGAAGCGCGTCAGCCACTTCTGTGTAGGTACATGGCTTCAATTCCTCTTTTTTCTTGCCAGTGACAGAGCCGTTCTTGGTTACAGATAGAAAAATGCCAACAGAAAGGAATTTTGAGAAGACACGTAAAACAAACAGCGGCTATGAATAGAATAAGAATAAGAATAAAGGATAAAGGGCGATTCTAATCAATACCTATTTGAGAAGAGACACACATCCTACTTGCACGGAATGTCGAGAAGACAATCTGAATGCGTATTTTGCCGTACAAACTCACGATGACCTATAGAAAGAATCAGTGTTTTATTTCTCCCAGAAGACCAGTTCAATGGTTCGGAATGATGGAAGGTTTGGTTGGCATTAGCGGGAAATCCGAACCAAGAATCTGGAATCGGAATGCACGCGACAGTCGACGCTTCTTTCGACTGCCACTCGTCATCCGACACTCATGGTAATCCGTTTTTGTTTGTAAACCCAAGGATTCTATAATAATCTCAAGCAAGAGAAGCTCAATAAAACTGGTTTTATTAATAATAACTGCGCGTAGATTTCCTTGAGCCCAACACAAGGCTTTCGGCTTAAATGTTATCGTACTTGACTTTTGAAACTGATTTCATCTTGATTAGGACTGTGGCGTTGCAGGTGATTAGCAAAGGCGTTGTAAGTACTGAAGTTGGTAAAATCTGAGAACAGGCAACTGACAGAGCTTAACTTTGTGCCGAGGTGCACGAACATTCTGTCAAGGTTCTGTGAATTGCTGCGAGCATTATCGTATTATATCAAAACTATAAAAGAAGCGCAGCACGGATGACATGCTAGTGCAGTCACCTTTGGGATGCAAAACATACCTAAAGGGAATTCCGAGTATAAGGTAGCGTTTGCCAGAAAGCAAATATGTAAGGGAAATTGAGCCGAAATGGTGTTGAGATAACTGGGAGCGACGGCTGGATGGTCAACCTAGGCGTCGGCCTTATATTCCCCATTGGAAACTGAGGAAAAGTGCGTTCGGGTCTGCGATGCCCCTTTGTCCCACGGGATGAGGTGTTTGATTCGCGATGCGCCTCGTTCCAGAGGTCGTAATCGTTCCCGTGAATTATCTGGGCGGCAGTGTTGATGGCTTGTACTGGATATGAAAAACGGCTTCCCCCAGTGACCTCTGCCACCACGCACTGATTGTGGCGAGCTGGAAGAAGCCCGCATAGGAGCTCCGCTTCGGCGGCTATGCGGTTAGATACTCTCTAACGTCGTCAGATCGACGCCTAAACGCGCCTCAAATGATCCGAAGAAATTCGCGACCGCCGTCAGGCTCTTCAGCGAGGGTAGAGATCGACGAGGAGATGCGACTCGTACATTTTCTTCGCTCAGATGTTCTCTGAGTCTATGATGAGAACGCTGACACCTCCGCCATACACATGCATAAAGTTATTATTGGCAGACATCTGCAGAATGACGGGATCTCACAAGTGGCTGCTCTGATGCGTGTTATAGACCAGTGTGCAGAATTAGAATTATTGCAGAGTTGCGGAATTATGAAGACCTCGCAGCTAGGAAAAGAGCGTCATGAGCTTTCTACTAGCAGGGCACACTACAGGGATTCCGGGGAAAATAATTGTTCTATAATATTCTCACATTAATTCGGAAACAAGTTGAGTGGATGCAGAAGGGATTGATTCGAAAACGGCAGAATCCTAAGGTTATTAAAATCGCTAGCGCTCACATTGGCTCAGCTAATCTTATCACCCGATGATAACTGAACTTTTTTCAAATACAAAAAATGGCGAGAAAACCAAATTGAACAGACACGTAAACTCGAAAGGTCGCTAGAAAGGAAACGCTTAAAAAAAAGGTGGCGTATGGAAGATGAATCCTTTGCTTCGTATCGATTTATCAATTAGAGCAAAGATGTGGTTGCAGGAAATTCAACGAAGGAAGAATTTCCTTTTTTTCCTCTTAATTGTCTCCTCGGAAGAAGCCGTTAATTCGAAGTTTTCCACTGAGGTTTCTCTCTCCTGCTATTCCTTCTGGATTTGTGGATAAGCAAGGAGAAATCGGCGAGGAACAATTTAGGGCACTCATCGTCAGTTTCGTGTAGCGGCGGAAAACGTGGTGCATCCTTGAACGATTTTTCACCGTTGAAGTTCGCCACTACTTCTTTCAGAATTTTCGAGGGGAAAAATTCTGTTAAAATAGTAAATGAGGAGCTGCTTTTCTAATGTAATTCATTCCTTTAAAAACGATGAGTGTCTCGAGGCAGATTGTATTTTGAGCTTCGAGCCATTCAATAGGATTGAAAACTTTTAACGAGTTTTCTACGTCTTTAACAGTGCATGTGCAAATCAGGGGTGCACACAAAGTTCTGTGCGTTAAGTTATTTCAACGAAATTTTTTAACGGAAAATTTTCATTAAATTTCCGGTAAATCGTTAAATTTCGTTAAAAAATACAATTAGCTGCAAACTGTTATTTTAATTCAAAAACCAAGGAAAATATTATATGTTCCATCCAACTTCAGCAGGTCAACAACTAAGGTTCAAGGAACGGAGTGTAACACTACAATGTGGCTTACACAAGTCATTACCAACAAGGTGTGGACAGTAAAATAAACAAACCTTCGGCAACAAATTATCTTCATGGTGTGGAATGCACCAGGTATGGGATTATCAATCAAGAGAACTGTACTTAGTGGGCTGAAACCCGCTTCGACAAGGCATCTTAAAATGTAAGATCAGGCAGACCTCGAAGTTCCTCCCCAACCGTTCTGTGTGGCTTATACGAACGTCTACAATCTCGATGTGGGAACCAGCCCACTAAGTACCGAAAAAGCTAACAAAAAATACAACTAAAGCCTGTCACTGGAATGTTAACACGTTGACGAACGTACTATTTTCGCGTGCCTTGTGCGTGAGACCAATCGATTTTTTACACGACATCATGTCACACGGTCCCACTCGGCCGAGTGGGTATGACACGGTCATTGACGTGTTAACGTTCAGGAAAGTAGCTTTCCGAATTTTTGTTATTAGGGCGCGTGCAGAACAGTAGGAGGGGGCGCCGGTTTTTGCATGCAATCCTATACCAAGTTCCTGGTTCGGATTTCCCGATCAAGGCAACCAAGCCTTCCACCCCCGGTGAATTTTTGGTCGGTGAATTGGTATCGGACTTGTCTGGGAAGGATAAACCGCTGACTTCTTCATCGGCTGACCATCATAGCTGACTTACTGCATGGCCAATTACGCATCCAAATCGTCTCCAGGACATCCTGTAGAAGTAGAATGCGTGGCGCATCCCAAAAGGCAGCATTGAGCGACGGCGTTCTTTATCACTTCACTAGCGCTTTTCTCAAATCATTTAAAATACCTCCACAGACTGCAAACATTCTCTCCTTTTCGACTGCTTTAGGTGGCGAGCAAAGTATTCTGGGATAAGCAGCGCCAAGTGAAGATGAGCATATCTTACGAGGAGGTCAGACCACTAACTTTGTGGATTTGTTGACGTGCTTGGCGGCTCGATGAAGAACATTTCTAGCTCCAATTGTATTATTATATTTCCAAAAATCCAAATGCGCCATAGAGGGCATGAGAATGGCATAAAAACATCAAAATGTTCTTCCTGACTTCGACAGTTTTTCAGGAATAGTCCTAATTGGGAGGATGGGGCCTACAATGTTAGTGAGCACCGAGGGGAAGTGATAAACTTACTGGGAAAATGGTCCGTTAAAAATTCCGTTAAATTTCTAAAAATTTCCGTTAAGTCGTTAAGCTGGATTTTAACGGAAAATGCCGTTAATTCGTTAAATTCGTTAAATCGTTAACCGTTAAATGTGCATCCCTGGTGCAAATGCAAGCGCGGTGCCCATATAATAATGATAGGGAAGCTGCTGCGCTGAATACTTCCATGAACTGGTGGCTGTTCAGCGAATGCAGAACATATTAAGTTCCAGTTGAGCTCCAAATTTTTCTTTGGACTTTCTTCTTTTCCTTTAACAGATATAGGTTGTTGTGGTGTAGAGGTTAGACGGAAGGGCAATTTATTGTGAAGATTCCTCACGAAGCCAACGAACTGTTTCCATTTCAAAGCTGATATAATCTTTTTCTTCCTCTTCATCTTCAAACTGAACACCTAGCTGCTTAGAATAGACGTCTTTCGGAATGAACTAAACACCACTGAAGATGAAAAAATAAGTTTTGAGTAAAAAAACTCTGACAATCTTTGAAATGTACTAGATGCCCACGCAGGATGCCCAAAAACTAATTACACTGCTGGAGTGATCCAGAAATTTTAATCTTTTTGCCATAGAAGTGTTTTCAGGGTTATATTGAGAAACAGAAGGGCAGCACGTCAAGATGTTTTCTTGATTAACTGTGAAAATTCCGCCTACGTGGAATTGTATATGAACGAGGACATAACCAAAAAAAAAACGCAAGAGGCAAGGCAACGAATTGGGTTACCGAAAATCGAACGGAGCAAGGCACACGAGCTCACAGAATCTTGTGAAAGTTGCTTGAACCGAAAATTCTTGTAGATGATGCGACCCGCAGTTGCATCCGGAACAACGGTTTCTAATCCTTTCAACAAAAAGGTATTGCGCTGGAGAGCGTTCAAAATAAATTCGCACGAAAATCAACAACGAGTAGCCTTGGCATAAATTACTCGCTTTTCTCAGACGGCCGAGGAAGAAATAGGATGCTTGGTTAAAGTTCCGTGTAAAATGAAATGTCGTTGACCTAAAGATGCTCCAGATTCTCAACGGCAAAGTCCACATAAACACTGAGACTTCTAGCCAGCATGTGTTGAGAACAAGAAAAAGTTGGCTCCGGCTACATGACATAGTTTCAAGGGACATGGGGGGGGGGGAGGTTGAGGTGGTAGGGTAAGGCCCACATCTTTGACATAAAGGAGCCACGTTTGTGCCAAACGAAAATCTCTAATGTTTATCTGTGCATGCATTGTTGAAGAATTGGTATTAACTAAGCAGTAGCCATAGTTTCTTTCCGAGCTATAAAGAACTTCTACAGCAGCGCCTAGTACTTGACTTGTGGTATAATGTTTTCTAGTACTACTTAACTCCTCCTATTTCCTTATTCTATTTTACGTATGTGTGTATGTGCCATGTATAAAAAGAGTAAAGAAAGAATTGGCGAATCCTGAAGGTTGATGGAGAAAAAATACGGTCACTATTATTGCGGGGTCAAGCAGGTATTTATGTAAGTTAAACAAGGGTACACAACACGTCCAGCGAGTGCCAAAGCCATAGGGTGGGTCATCAGAAGATGTGCCCCGTCGGAATCGCAATTATCTACAACGACGAGGCGTGGAGCATGAGTGATTGATGATAGCCTTAATGTGAGTTCGTCGGCGACCCATGAAATACGCTGAAAATGACGTAAAAGTCTGTAGGCAAGGACCAACGTCTGCTTCCCATTTCCTACAAGAACTCCTATATACGCGCATAGAAAAATTCAAAGAGCTGACATTGAACGAGCCAACGCTGAGTAGCAACAGGAAAGCTGCAAAAACCGGCGACATTAAACGTCGACTGATGAATACTAACTAATCCGTCGTCGCATAATCTCTCATCTCGCCTCCTCGCCTCGCCCCGTCTTCAGAGGCGAAACCATTCAATCAGCCGGACAGATCGATCTCTATGTTTTCTGCTGATGAGTTTGTTGATAATGGCGCGACATCTGATTATTACGACACAAACACATGTCTTCGACATTTATGCCCAACGCATGGGGAGCGAAGCTCAACGCCACGGTGATAGCCGGCGGGGCACGTCGGCAGGAGTTGTGACAGAAGACGAAGGAACAAAGAAAGAATGGGAGAATTCGTCGGGCAATCCCGACATGTGGCTTATAACAAGTAGGCGAACAAAGAGATGTTGCAAAACCAATAGCTTGACTTCAGAGTATCCTACAAAATCACCGTAGCTTGCAACAACTAAAGGTCTTGAGCTCTGCGCCCTTGTGAACTTAGTTAGACAATATGGACCCTATCTATTCAGAACTTCATCTTGTGCATGATTGTTAGTTTGGCGATTCACCGTCAAGGCTTACCAAAATTGCCAACCTACAGAAAACGAAAATAATCTTTGTCGCGGTTCCTATATCGTAGGCTGCTATACGCTACTGTTCGCGGACTTGTTTGAAGGATAGAAATACAATTCTCTTACCAGATGTTGAGACTGCGTCGTGTCCATAGCCAGCAAGCATGTCGCGTTGTTTCCTTGGATGTGGCGTAAGTGCTATTTGCGAGGAGCTACATGGTTTTGGGGATCAATCTAAGTCGGGGATGGGGGGGGGAGAGCAAATAACTAAAAATTGTGCAATAAATTAGCTTGGGATTCAAGGAGACGCTTCTAGAAGAGAAAATAGTATCGAAAAAGCAAGAAAATAAACGAAAAGACAGAAAAGAAACAAAACATCACTGCGGTTGTTAAGATGTTCCGGCGGGCAAGGCGTATTCAACTGACCGCCACCTAACCGAGATCTATCATAGTGAGAGAGACATGTGAAGCCTCATACCGCGTGCTGGCCGCCGCCTGACATGGTATAACCATGATCCGTCATGGTGAGGGGCGCACAAAGCTTTACAACCATGGTGAATTTTTTTGTTTTTGTTGTATTTTTAAATGAATTTTGTCATCGTGGACCCTATTTTGCCCTCTAGAGCCCACTCCGTGGACCCCAAGTCAATTTGTTGCATGATTTTTAGTTATGTCCCCCCACCCGACTAGGATAGCCCGGTTGCCTTTCTTACAATCGTCTGCGATGATCCTTCAGTTTGAAAGCTATTTTCACTGCCCTGGATAACTTTCAAAACTTAGAGCCGAAAGAAGATTTCTATTGGGCGCAGCCTTGTGCTTAATCCTGTTTACCTGCAACAGTCTATAACATTAAAGGTAAATCCGATGTTTCAAGATCTAATAATTTCTGCACCCGGCAATGCAAAGATTTACCCTTGAGGACATAGTGGACTAAGTCTGCAGGTACAAACGAGTCCCAAAATGTAACAAAATTATGAGGTCAGAATCATGAGCACAGCATTTTTCATCAGTGATATTTTATGCCGCATCGTTGCGTACAACATTCGAGTACAGAGCAGAAATTGTTTTCCACTGAGATAGGTATGCGGGTGATCAAGTTGCTTTTAATGAACCCATATTCTCAAAAAAAATGGGAGGGATCCTTCTCAAAGACGTTCAACACTTGATCAGGAAATAACGCAGCTGTCCAATTTGCAACTAGATCCTTGAACACCTCCGGCTCTTAATAGTTATCCAAGGCCGTGAAACTGCGTTCATACCGAAGGCTCATCGCAAAGAACGAAAGAAGGACAACTCCCAAGCAGCGTGAAGAGAAACGATAGAGGACGGCTCTACTCAATCCCTTTTGGGATGCGTCACGCGTTCGACTTCTACAGGCTGTCATGGAGGTGAATTGAATTCGTATTCAGCCATACAATGACTTGGGGTCGCCAGCAGACGTGCAAATCAGCGGATTATCCTTGCAAAACAAGTCTGGTACCAATTCACCAACCCCGGAATGAAGGAGGGCTTGGTTGCCCTGGGCGGTAAATCCGAATCAAGAACCTGGTATCGGGTGGTGCACGCGGCAGCCCGCACCTCCTGCGGCTGCGCTTCACGCGCTCTACCCAAGTCGTGTAGCTGTTTGCAAATAACAACTATACCACAATCACGTTAACAACGGGATAAACTTGTCGTTTGCAAACGCGATTTCAACATCTCAGGGACAAAGCCTAAGAAGAATTTTCTAGGTTTTACGGACACGAGTTAGACGATTCCCATTGTTTTATGTTTCTCACTGATTATTAGAAAAAAATTCTGGGATTCTTTGTAATTAATTACAAGTAAGGCAGGGTGTTGTTGAAGCTGCAGTTTCCTTTCGTTCAAGTGTGAAGATAGATCGGGTACAACCAAATGTTCACTAAAAACGCTAGGCGATCTATTAAAAAAATAAAAATCATCTGGACAGCTTTGCATGTATACCATTCAGACTATCAATTCTATGAAAGTCACGAATTGAAGGACCAGACCAATACGTGGAAAAGACACATTAGGCACACTTAGCTTATGACACAAAATAGACCTATTAGTCTTGATATTGATTAGGAGCAAGAAGTGCAAGGTAATTAGAAGAATTTATAACACCTATAACACCTTTCCAACACCAGTGCTTCATGTTTTTGCCTTTAGAAAGCAACTCTACGAGTGAAGAGAGAGAAAACGGAAATGCTCGAGAAGGAAAAATGAGGACGAAGCCTAGAGATCCCAGGAGTGAAAAATGGCGCTGTTACAGGAGCTGAAGCATGAAACGCGCGATAGGGTCCGACTTCATTATCATTCATCTACAGATGCATTCATCAGGTGACTGGCAACATATCAATGGCAGCGGCCATCCCAAGGGCGCAGTTGAAGAGGCGGTAATGAGCGACGAGTCGTATCCCTCAAGTGCACGATTTTTGCTGGAAAGGGGTCCGAATGACGTTCAGAGAAGCAGCTGCAAGTAAACGCAACCGCAGTCATTCACCGTCTTGAAATCGTTTCCTGCAAAAATTTTGCGCAGCTACCACTTCATTAAGCGGAATTTGTCTCCCGGCAAAGTCTTTCAGCTCAAGTACGCAAGAAACCTGATGACAACAATGAGTGTAGAGCGATTTCGACGATGTGTCACGAATGTTATTTTTGAGCCGCTTGAAACGGGAAGAGTTGCTAAACGAAACAATACATAGCAAATGTGTTTTTCAATTATTATATTGTTGCTGCCAGTTGTTATGCCAAGATTTCTGAGCGGGGACTTCATCAGTCTTCACATCAGCACAGAAGCGCTATCATAGGATTTGAAGTTCTAATGCCAGAACTACAGGCCAACGGAGCAAACTTGGTTTGTGATTAATTCACTGTAGATGTTCCTGTTAATTTAACTCCCAGACATTCTTCAAACTCCACGGTTCACGGCAGTGTGTGTTTCACAAGATCCCTACCATGCGTCGTCAACTGATAATTGAAAAGCAAGCTTGCAAAAAACGGTTGTTATATTCCTCATAACTAAATATGCAAGGAATGTCACGTCCTTTAAGACGAGAGTCTGTACTCTAAGAGAGTTCAGCAGCGCGGCTTTTAAAGCATTAGTGTAGTGAGGTCACATTCTCTCACAATCCTCTCATTTGTGTGGAGGACTGATTTATACTAGACTTCGCTGGTAACAAATGAAAAACGATAAAGATCAGCGTTAAGAAATTACTGTCTGAGATGCACCATTCTACTTCACGAGGGTATTGTGGAGGCAATTTGAATGCGTATTGGGCCTAAACCTAAGAGTATGATGGAAGACTTGATTAAACTTGGTTGACTACGTAGTTAACACGACTGACACCGCAGCTCTTCGCATTCTAAGTGGCCACGTACTAGGGATATAGAACGTGGCCACGTAGAATGCAAGTGCCGCATTGAGTTTTTCTTTTAAACTTCGAACCAAAGGTGGCCATTAATTATGCGCTGCCGCTGGGGAGACGTCAAGTCATGAAGTAGAATTTGAAACACTAGAAGCGACTTTTTTCAAGGAAGTCGATTCAAGGTTGAAACAGTCCAAAAAGAAGAAAAATGGCGAGCGCAAAGGGATTTGCACAAGAGGGAGGTGCAAGCGTATTTTCAGGGGAAGTAGAAGTGTGTCTAAAAAATAGGACTTTATGAAAGGCAAGAGAAGGTGAGATTGCGAAAAACAAGAGCGTAAAAATTACTCCCACGTCATAGCCACCAAAGACCTAAAAGGCGACATACTACCACCAGCAGCAGATTTAACCGAGCTGACATCGCCATCAAGGGACCAAGAAGCAGATTTGGTGTTGATGGCAGCCGAGGCGACTCCGCGTACATGCGGAAATCTTCAAATTTGCCGAAATTTGATCCTCAATTCCCCTGGCACAGCGTGCGCAGGGCGGTCGGTCATCAGCCGGACGACATTCGCAGTCTGGGGGCTGACTGACGATGGGACGTCGCCGTCGTCCTCCACAACGTCCAGCCTCGCCTACGCGATGAAGGCCGTCGTTCCCATAGCATTCCTCGCGTCCATTAATCTCTGAGTGTTCACACTTTCAACACTCCGGGATTGAGAAGCGGAGCTACTGAGAAGCCACCACGATTCGAAGGTGGAGAGTAAGGAAGAACCAGGTGCCTTGGAATTTGCCCGCCAAAGCGCCCTTTAGTTAGCCAGCTCTTCGCTTCACAGTTAAAGGTACTCAGAATTCTCAGCTAGGCTGCAAGAATGTGCAGCCCTTGGGAGGGCACTTGATGGACCCCACCTAGGCAATGCCCTCTTAGATTCCGATCTTCTAGAGAATTCGAGTTAGCTCACGTTTGATGTTTCACGCGTTTCTTTTTTACCATAAAGGGCTAAGCTGATTAAAGCAGGTTGAAGCAAAAAATAAATTTTAGTTGAATTTAAGCAAACAGAAGGAGAAATAATAGAGGATTGCCTTTTACGCTGAGAAGCTTTTACAGCTTTCTTACAGCTGGCGATACAGCTGCAGAGTTGTTAAAGGAGTCAAGAGCTAGAATGCTCGACTCATCCATCCTCTATGTACATGTTGTTACTGGCGTTTTTGAATCTTCTTTCCCTGCGGTCCAGATTTGGGAGCAGAAGAAAAAAGTTGAGCTCGCTTAAGATTGCTGCATCTGTCGAGCAAGGGGTACATAACTGATGGTAAGCACGTTTGCCTCACTGCAAGTGGGGATTGCTCGCACACGAAGGACTGCGCAATACTCAAAAGCTGTCGATCCTTGCATTTATCCGAGGGAAGAATTGGCACCCGACGTTAGAGTCGGTTAAGATAAGCTTCTCAAAGTGCTCAAAACTTTTGCTTGAACCAGAAATGTCCGCTCAAACAAGGGTGATTGACAGACGCATGTTGCATCGATGCTAGCACCAGTTCGAGTCTCTGCAGGGACCACAATTCGCTTAGAGCTCTTAAAACAAGTTACACAATAACGTAATTTCGTAAGTGTACGTCGTTGGTGTCTACTTGAACCCCACGACAACGAGAATTGATCAGCAGCTTTGGCGGAAAGGAAAAATAGGAAGAATTACACATTCCAGTAATCTACATAGTGCTGTAGATAAACTCAAAGAGAATTTTTGAGGTCAAACACACTTTATTTACAATCACAGTTGGTCCAAGGATAGCAATTGATAGCATTCGCTAGAACATTGGAAAAATAGGAAACATTACACATTTCAGTGGTCTATGCAGTTCATGTGCCAGTGACATGTAATTGTAAAGATGACTCGTAGTAGTCCTTTTTCAAGCTGATTAGGTTCATATACGTTCCCTACACGAAGTCGTCCTTGAGTCTGTAACGTCGTAAACTGCGCGCTTTGTTCCTTGGTAGAGGAGTTCTGAGGGGCGCCGCGTTTAAGACTAGAAGAAACGGTATGGTGAGACAACCGAGCTACAGAACAGGCGTCCAGTTTAGCTCCCAACAAAAGAAGGTACAACGCAGAGTTTAGAACATGCCTGTTTCAATGTCCAAAGCTTCGGTTTGAAGGACCAAAATGAAAGCAAGGAGAGTTGCGCTAACACCGCTTTCGTCCAACCCCCGATCTATGCTATTGCGGTTGTTGTTCATAGGACCTTGAGCACTACTCCAAATTTAGAACAGAAACGGCCCAAATCGCTCGCGAAGTTGTCAGAATGACGGTGTGGCCTTAGTGTGCCGTAAGGAGGACTCCTGATGCTTGCTGGATTTGTTAGAAAAATCCAACCATGAACCATCGAAAAAATTCCAATCACCGACGTCTTCCCAACGCTCATCTCGTTGTTGGAGCACTGAAACTACTCATCCTATACACATGGTGTTAGTAAAAACGTGCATGCATGACGCATCTCAGTTGCGCGATGGTGATAGTATGGCTGAGCTCTTCAGTGCCGGTGAGACAGCGATGAGTCTTGTATGCGCTGGAGTCAGACTTTTTTACACTGGCTGCAACCCACTGCAACCGGAGTATTGAAGGAGTATGCCTTTGACGAAATACGTGCCTGGTCTATAGCTTCGGAAAAAGTTTCGTTTTTGAAAAGGCCTTTCAAAAAGACCATATACGTGTAAGCGTCAGACCGCAATAAACGTTTTTCCACCATAAAAAACCTGTGTGGCACTGAAAAACTGAATCAGCTCAATATCCTAATCGTTTTTGTAGGAACACTAGCTATCAGAAGCTCCCCTGATAAAGTTCCCTATCTTTGAAACACGTGCTAAGAGACTTCTAGGACATCAGTGGGTTCTGCTCCAGTTGTACATACCTACCTACCTTCCCGCATTCACTTTTTCCCATTTTTAGAGCCATCAACCAGAGCGCACAGGCCAAATTCTAACCGTGGAATACCGTAACTGGGAGGGTTTGCGCTCTTGAAACGTGGAAGCGCAATAGGAAGAGACACCGAATGACGCGGCCAAACCAGGGTTCTTAAGGTTCAACCCAGGCAACCACACCTTCTATCCGTCAATGAACTATCATAATGTTTGTCTGGGAAGGACAGAATACTGACAATGGATGAGCCAAATGTCAATTCAATTCAATGTCAATTCTCTCTACAATATCTCGGTGAAGTAGCATGCGTGGCGCATTTCAATCATAGACTGAGTGATTCCGCCACCTGTTTATTGTCTTCTATTTAATGCTTTTGCTTAGTTGTTATCTGGAGTTCATTACTGTGACTTAAATACAATTGCTTACAATGTGGTTGGCTTGCTGCTTCTCTAGCAATAATTCTAAAAGAGAAGTGAAAAGTACAATCCCCAAAAATTTTTACCGTTGGGCAACAGTTACTGAATCATTTTGACGGAGCTCATATTTGGCTACGTCATCTATCCTAACAGCGGCAAAATATTGAAGCTAAACTTCTAACGAATTCGTAGGATGCAGTATATGTGAAGTCACATATAAAATGATTAGGTTCCTATGCAGTTCCTTAAAACAATCCAGTCACCGAGTTTGTGTTTAGTCGTTATTTCTGATGGAGACGTTCATCTTTCCAAGTTTTTCAATATTTAGTACATAGTCTCCCTGGATCATGACTTCTTTGTACAGACCAACATTTTGTTGTTTAGTTGCGATAGCTTTCCTGACCTGCATAACGTATTGATGCCTGAAAATTAGGCATCTTTTTACAGTTCCGACTTCACCGCCTAGCGCTATTAGAGACCCTCTCATTCTCTAGTCAGATGCGGCTTTAACAGTGTTGACGATTGTGAAACAGTGATGGCTTTTTTCAGTGATAGCCGCTCATGGTAAACATCAAAGGAAAGGCATACGCAACTACATACTTCTCTATTATGTCTTCATAGTTATCAGTGTAGTCAGGGAATAGTTAAATTAAATGTTAGAAACAGATGAATAGATGATGACGATAGATGATAGATACACGAAAAATCAAGTATAAAAATTAATTATAATATTTCACAAAATAGGAATCAGACAAGTCATTTCATAGTTTGATATTTATAAGCAACAATAAAAAGTTTTGAAATCCTAAAAAGTTGTAACATCTCCCTCCTCATTGACGAACCACCGTGGAGATGTTATAACATTACGGTTCGTCTGAGACAAGGTATCGAAACGAACACATTATTTTGTTGACGTTTGTTTTTCATTTTTTCATTTTTCTTTTAGTTTTTAATCTATTTGAAACTCCGCTGGCCGCTTTGTAAAGAACGGGGAAATAGGTGATGCTCCGATCTAAGAAGAAAGGTGGGTCTGATGAAGTAAAGGCCATGGAACTGGTTACAACACATCGATGTACGAACTGCATGAGAAAGTGTCAGAGGGTTGCACGGCTTCAAGGGTGCTGGTTCGAGTGTAGCTTCAGTCGCTACAGTGCCAGGACGGAGCTTGCGCTCACGCCCATTCCGGGGTTTGTTCCATCCTTTCACATCAGACAGAGTGACACCGGACATGCCTGAAAAAGGAAATTCGATCAGTGACAAGAACAGCTCCTAATTGACTGTAACTGTCGAGTACACGCTCAAATACGTCAGCAAGTGGTGCTGAAACTGTGTACCAGAAACAGTCAGTGACAAAAGAAAACAACACCAATAACAGCAAAAGATGAGAGGTGGAGAGGGCTTCAGGGCCTTAGGCAGTGTACTGCGTACTTGAAGGAGACGCTGACTTTCGTGAAATTTTCGAATAAAGACTCTTGAAACGTTTTTCAGACCAGCCAAGCGTTTCATGTTGCCTTCGGGAAATTTGAAGCAGATTTGTCTGGAAAGGATAAACTGCAGACTCGCCCGTCGGACGGCTATTGCAGGTCTTTCAAATTGCCTTCAAACATATCACGTGCAAGTAAAATCTGTCTAGCAAAAAGACTAGCTAATACTGACTGTATTATTTCATAGCAATACTGCTATTCCAGCTCCTAATCGGTCAGTTTAAAATGTGTATAGGAGCAAAAAACAGGTAGATGCTCAAAACACACCGAATAGCCAAACTCGGAAGCACATTATTAGTCTAGTGTCTAAAATATCAATCATATCATTTCAAGGTTTGCAGTGATACAGGGAAAAAAACCTATCGCTATATTATTGAGTTTGTTCGTAGAAAACGGATAATATAATGACATTAATGCCACAATTTCAATCAGCTGGTTTGGGAGCCTTTATATGAAATGCTGCCTCTTAAACCGGTTATACTCCTATCTACTCTATCACTTACACTTCAGTTCTTCCGTAGTTTTTCCACAACCACATATGTTTCTTAGCCATTGCATCTGTTTGAAGTCACACAAAAATGAGGTGGAATACTGAGAACCGCGTTAAGAACTCAAACAACAAGCACAGCTGAGTGCTTCTAAGGTAAAGGCCTTAAACAGATGCCTAAAGACAAATGAGATTTTAGCAGGGCTCTTTTCACTTTGAAGAATGAATAGCAATGAATAGAGAGAGCGCAAACAATAGGTTCTGTCGACGGTGTCAAGGAGAAGCTACGGCTCATCACGTTCGGATGCAGACGACAGCCGGTGCCTCCTCCGACTGCGCTATCACGGGCCCCAGCAATAACATTTCTAGAAAAATTCTTAAGGAGCGTAAGCGAAATTACTTAGAAATACTGAATGCATCTATTGGAATTATTGTCAGGAGTGGTAATCCTATGAAAGTCATCTTTGGGCACATCATGCAACGCAATGTGCAGTCGAACTAAACTTTTTGTGCAGAGCTTTATTCCTTTTAATTGTCGAATCTTGAGTAAAAGCCAGACGGACCTTAATCAAGTAAGATGCTGTTGTTGCCACACGCCATGCTCGAGCCTTTTTAGCATTCGCCACGCATTCCAGTTCAACGAAAAATTAAAGGGGGGAGGGGGGTGCGAGCAGCATAAATGCGTGTTTGGCCTGTGCAGTGACTTCCAGTGCCTAGCCGATGGACAAGTCAGTGTTATATCCTGCTCAGACGAGTCTGGTACCAATTCACCGACCCCGGAGGGAAGGAAGACGGAAGACATGGTTAGCCTGTGAAGCACCCAAAACCAAGAACCTTGAATCGGGTGCAGGCGATAATGCGCACTTCCTCTTGCTGTCTTCCCGCCCCCAATGCAGTTATGTATATCGAAGGCGGTTTTATCCACGATGAGCTGCCACACACCTGAGAAACTTCTCGGCAGAGTTCACTAACACCCTGGTGTGGTTGTTCACGCCCAAACTCTCGATATGCAACGCCCCATCTCTGCGGAAGACCAGCAGGACAGTCCTGCTCTGGAAGAAGGGAGAGCGTGCATGACATTGGCAGCTATTGCCCGATCTGCCTGATGTCCACAGTCCCCAAGCTGCTCCTTCGAGTCATACTGAATAGGATCCGCAAAGCGCTGGACGAAGAGCAGCCATACGAACAAGCAGGATTTCGGAGATGATCCAGCACGATCGACCACGCACACACATGGCGAGCATCATGGAAATATCGCGGGATTACAAGCGGCCGTCGTTGTGCTTTCTGTTCATCGACCTGCAAAAAGCATTCGCCTCTGTCGAAACTGAAGCGGTCACCGACTGCTTGCAGAGGGCGCTCGTTTTCATGGTCAGTATATACATATTACGGCACTATTGTACTTTCACAACTCCACGGGTCGAGGAGAGGTCGAAAAAAATTCGCCCAAACTTCGTCTAGAGGGATTATTTGGGGCGCTGATCACGAATATGACATCCGTTTTCCGTTTTACGCTGGAGTACGGTGGGTTACGGTAGGTACGGGTAACTAAGGCTGCCAAGGTCATGTCCACCGATTTCGCCCAAACTTCGGTTAGGGGTTTATTTGGGGGTGCTGATCACGAATGTAACATCTGTTTTTCGTTTTACGCTAGAGTACGGTAAGTTACGGTAGGTACGGGTGCCTACGGCTGAAGGTCATGATCACCGATTTCGCCCAAACTTCAGCTATAGGGGTTATTCGTGGTTCTACGGGAGGGCACAGCATGCAAGCGGTAGTCGAAAAACAAGCCTAATTGTCCGTTACTTAGGTAATACTTAGGTAATGCTGAAGACTACACCAAAACAGCAATCTATTATCAACGTTTTCCCTTAGAAGCTGGATAGATGCCGCCACAACTGCTGTGCAAAGGTGAGAAACTTCTTCAGATATTCAGGCTACCACCAGCAATCCGTTCTGAAGCGTTCCTTACCCGCAACCTACTGTACTCCAGCGTAAAACGAGAAACGGATGTCATATTCGTGATCAGCACCCCAAATAACCCCCCCCCCCTCCATACGAAGTTTAGGCGAAAAATTTTTTTTCGACCTCTCCTCGACCCGTGGAGTTGTGAAAGTACAATAGTGCCCATATTACTTCAAGAGATATATGTAGGTATATGGTGGATTCACCTGAAGCTTTAGATCACACAATGATCAGCTTTAGATCACACAATGGGCGCGTGTAGCGCAGTCGGAGGAGGCGCGACTGTCGCGTGCACCCGATACCAGGTTCCTGGTTCGGATTTCCCGCAGGCCAACCAAGCCTTCCATCCCTCCGGGGTCGGTGAATTGGTACCAGAATTGTCTGGGGGAAGGATAAAGCACTGACTTGTTCATCGGCTGGCCACCGCAAGTCATTGTATGGCCAAATACGCATTCATGTCGCCTCCACGACATCCCGTAGAAGCAGAATGCGCTGGCGCATCCCAGAAGGGATTGAGTAACGCCGTCCTTTATCCTATCCTTATCCTTATGGTGGATTCACGACCAAGATTTCACCACTTCAGAACGACCTCGTCATCAGCGTGAAGAGAAGGGTTCGGCAGAGGGATAGCACATCTCCGAAACTCTTCAGCGCCACACTCCAACTCGTCATCCATGACTTAGAAAGGGAAGACAAGAGGAGTGAGGTTTGACGGCTAGTGGATTTCATGGGATATTAGAAGAACAGCAATATGTCCACCAAAGCGTTAGGGAGACTTCTTCATGAAAACACAGAACGAACGATATGACGTTTTTCGTGTCCTTCGAACGAGGAGGATCCATTGGGACACTTTGGCGCGAGATATGACAATTGGAAACGTTGTTGTCGCCTGCTCTATAAAATCGACGATCAACGAGATAACTGTGATAATTCCTGATCGGGACAATAGGCCATTTTCGTAGCTTCTAAACCCCCTTTTTTCGCATCATGTCATATGTCATTTGGAAAAGAATGTCCTGTTCTATTCGAATGTATATTTTGTTTTCATCAATGTAAAATTTGCAAATTCTTATACCATCAAAATGAAGAATTACAAATTTCTATTTTTTCAAATTTTGAAAAAATTTAATTCAAGAGTAGGAACTGTTGATAAAATACGCTTTAATGCCCTAAATATTAACGAAAATCAAGGTGAGCAAAAACCCTACATATATTCTTGTAAAATACATCGTCTTCTTTCGAATAACGCACAACGTTCTGCAAAAGAGCTTTCAGCGAAATCCTGAAATAGATATAGAAAAACGGCAGGGTTTTAGCTTCCAAACTAATACGTAATAAAACTGAGCACTGACGCCTGAATACTATCTCAATAAGGGTTTATAAGCCTCAGCGCTTTCATTATTGCCTACGAGGGAACTACATTTTCAATTAAAATAAAGACTTCGAAATTTCTGAAGTAGTTCCTCGTTTTTTAGCTTCGAAATTTCTAAAGTAGTTTCTCAAGTTTTTTAAAGTCCTGGGCGCTGCGGAGAGCATTCACCAGATGTCCGCATTTCCAATCAGAAATAATACGTTGCCGAGTGCAGAGTACGTACATAATTGTTATAATGAGAGGGTACTTTTGGAAAACTGCAGGGTAGGCAAACAAAGCTCGCCCAGATGGCTCATATGAAAGTTCACCGCCAAATCAAAAGCCGTGTTCTCCCCGTGCGATGCCTAATTTACAGTGACCTCTTGGACCGAATGTTCTGTACATGCAACAAGCACAGTAGACGAAGTTGCAAATGTGACATGTGATCTTTTTTGAAATTTATATCGTTTCAAATTTTCAAATTGAGAAACCAAATCCACCAGTGAGAAAACGGACGGAGTGGTAGGGGTTCAACGGGTGCAAAACTTAACGTTCTACATCAGTGCCCGAACGAAAGGAATTACATAGTGCACCTTGTCAATGCTGCAGCTAATTAAGTAGGCAATTCTCCGCTTCTAAAGTTGACTCTCTACTGACAAGTCAGAATGAGAATGTGGAACCAATTGAGACTATCCATAACTTTGCCCCGCTTTGTGGCTTCGTGGCGGATACGAATGAAAGGAGCGAGTTGGAGCAGCACGGTTGTGATACTTTCACAGGCCGCTCAAACAGTTTGGCTAAACTACGTGGAAGGAAACGTGACTAGAAAATGTTGATGTAGTAAAGACTTCAAGCAAATCGGCTACCTCGTGCGCTCGGAGAATTTGGATCCGCCCCGACACCTAGGCAACCATGTCTTTCGTCCCTCCGCGGCTCAAATAGACACATCCGAGAAGGAATATGATCACTCGCATGGATATTCATCCATACTCCTCAAAATAGGGACGATGGCATGGCGCACTCTAATACCATTCGTTGCATTGCGGTCCATTTAGTATTTGCATCCTCGAGTGATATATAATGTATGTATAGTGTATATAGTGCGATGGCATTAGGCAATGTGGGGAATCAAGTAATGTCGACAAAGCTCTGATTCCCAGATGTGATACTGGAATTATGCTGACAGATTCACGTAGAAATGTGTACAATGAAGAGGAGGGTTAGACAGCCATACACAGAAATTTAAATGGAAAGTGGAAAGAAAAATAGAAACAGGGCAGTGTCCATTCGAAAGTGCTTTCAAACGGACTGTCAGGCTCACCATCATCTACTATACATTAACAGAGTGAGTTCTTTTAATCGTCCACATGGCTGAATGATCCCGCGAGTGGCACTGAAATTCAAGAGATCCAACTGATCTGGAACAGCACTGTCACATATTCTGCAGGACTAAGCGGGAGCATTTTAATTGGAAAATTGGTTTACACAGCGAGTTCCGAACTCCAGCGACATATCGAAGAGCTCCTTTATGGTGGATCTAACGAAATGATTTACTTCGGGTGAAGTATTGAGAATATCTTGGGCAGCACTTATGAGTTCGCATGAGCAACGTGCGAAGAGAGGCCTTTCGCAAACGACGAACAGAAGGGGAAGCTCTCCCTATTACTGCATATATCCTAACGCGAATCACTCTGCGAAATGGCGTTCAGAATCTTATGGCCAGCATTTATGAAACCTAATAAAGTGCGAGCTGTGAGAAAAGCGTCCTGCCATGAAGTGCAAAGCATTCTCATGGGCTGAAATACGCTGCGATTGCTTGCGGCCACGCTTTAAGCGCCCCATTGTCAATAATATTGGTTAGCGCACCTGAGAACGGACTCGAATTTGCTCCGTCAGCAAAGAGTTCTCTGACAAGAAAATTGTTTAGCAGAATAATAATTATTCAAATACTTAGCCTTTATACGCAGAAGAGGCACGTCAGGCCGCCCGGCACATGTGTGGATTAGCAGTTCAGGGTATTTATCAACTACGTATAATATACCAAGTTTTTCTTTGTTGTTTTTAATATGATTTATTTATTATAAAGAATATGAAAGAAACAAAATGACTTGCACTGTAGTATGAAATACGCCTCCCTCTTCACTGACGAGCCACCGGAAAGGTGTTATAATCAAAAAGGTTTGTCTGAAGATAGATGGCGAAGCGAACCGCTTTTAGAGAAATCAAAATTCAAAAATCAAAATTTTCTGATTTTATACTCTTCCATTCACTTTATTATTTTGATATTTAATTCACTGCAAACAACTTTCTACAATGTAATTTGGTTTATAAATTCAATGACAGCCCACCAACTCCATGATATACCTCGAGGGAAAACTCGGCTTACATCTGCCACTGTTGCTTCCAAATAATACCTAATCCTACAATCAAACTCAGTTAATAAATAATGGTAGATAGGCAGATGTAGACAGTTGTTATATAATACAACAAAAATATAAACTACTATTACATAAAATAACAATTGATCCAATAATTCAAATGCTAATTTTTATAAATGACGAAAGCACATTTTAAAATTCCTAAAAGTTGCATGGTTTGTAGAGTAACGTTGACTTCATATTTTGGCAAATATTTATACCGATATTTTTGAAGGGCAGTGGAAAAACTAAGAGTGGACGAGGAATCGGAAAAGAACGCCTAATCCGTAGGCGAGTAAATAGGTCTTGTGAAGGATGCTACAGTTACGGCTGTAGCCTTTTCATAAATGCTGAGAAAAGCCGGATTTTCGCGTTTTTGAGTTCAGCAGCTCAAGCTCTATCTACTTTTCTCTACTTTTCTTTTTTCTTTTTTCTTTTTTCTTTTTCTTTAATTTTTCTTTTTTTCGGGAATTGATCAAAGTTACGGCCGTAGCTGTGTGTGCTGTCAACTTTGAGACGAACGTTTCTTTCTTTCTTTCCAGTTCAGATAATTGTCAAATAGTGAAGTTCATAGAGAAACGTCAATAGGAACGAAAAACCCCAGCTCATTTCTTGTGGAGCAAATCATCCTCTTTCGAGCGGTGCATAACATTATGCAAAAACTCAAATGTAAGCAGAGAGAAGGAGCTGTCGGCGAAGATCTTTTTTACTTTCCACTTTAATGACATAAAAATAGGTAAAATCGAAAAGAGAAAAGTAAAACAATTTCCGATAGAGCAAATCGCTCTCCTTCGAAAGGGTGTATATAACACTGTGCAAAGAACAATCAAGGAAATTCTGAATAAAATGTTCAAAAAAACGGCGGTGTCTTAGTTCCCACCCAGATGTATTGGGCTGATTGCGCCTTCTTCTGCAACGCCGAATGCCTCAAGAGCACGAGAGGTTAGAAGGTAAGCCACTGTGTAGACATCTTAAAAGCTGTTCATAAATGAAAAAGCCAGGTGCACTTCTTTAAATTCAAGAGCTTTTAATTTGAAAATCAGTGATAAAGTTCCCTTTGCGAGCCTTAACACATCTTTACTAGCACTTCACTCAAAAAATACTAATTGTATTACCTGATTGTGAGAAAAGCGGACGAAATATAGCTTTGGTCCATATAGAGTTCTACTAATAAGCCTTTCTTTGAAACATCTCTTGCATGATCAAGTATGTCAACAGGATTTTCTTCGGGACAAACGTGGTGCCTACTTTGCCTCTTTCTTCAGGAATTGTGTCACAAGACTGGAAAACTCTTAGAAGAATAAACGGAGTATAGCCGTGGTCAGGGTAGAAATTCTTTCCTATATCATGAACTACATAGCGGTTCCTCTTTCTTCAAATTTGGACGAAACCAATATACACATATGCTTAGGTGTAAACAAACTCACGTCTGAGCATCACTATAGATGTTTTCGTAGTACCATGGAGCACCTACTGGTAGTAGTTTAATGTCCCACTGTGCACAGCTGTCCTTCCAACACTTATTCCTCCAGGGCAAACATCAAGACCCACTGCCATCTATTGTCTTTGATCGAGGTGTGAAGGAGGGGAAGAACTTTCCAACAAAAATTGGTGCATACAAAAAAGCGTGAGAAATCCACAAGACGAAAAAAAATGAAAAAAGCATACTATGCGAAAGTCCGTCTGAATAGGAGACTAACAAGATCTTGTAAGATCTAGTTAATGTGGAAACGGATTCCGGCTGTATGAAAAGCAGGCTCGTCACATTTGGTTAAGCCTATCCAGGGGAGGTGTGGTGCACAAGTGCGCTCTGCGTAAGGTAATCAATAAAAGAAGAGTTCAAAAGTGCTGAAAAATTACTGTATTTCCGTGAGAAACAGCGTTAGACTACAGAACGTAAACAGGGATCGCTGAAGGAATGAGAAGAATTCCAATTCTCGTTTTTTAATCGGGTGTTGGTCACGACTGATTATAACAGACTGATAGCCAAGCCGCATAACAGTTGACCGCCCAAGAGTCAAAAGCACAAATTTAAAACCAGTCGATCAACAACAACCTGTCTTGCTACGCTCACATAGCAGAAAACAGATAGTGTCACAGATAAGAGATATTTGTATACAGCGGCTAAACACAGCGTTCGAAATCAGTATCCTTACAAAGGGAGTGTTTTCTAACCAACTGTGAACAACTAGGGAAAAGGAAAATTGCATTCCAGTGAAATTTTACAGAAATTAACAGTTTTTTTTTTCAAAAAAAAAAGTTGTTTGGTAAAAAAAGTTGAGGGTTTGCAATCCATCAAACCGAATACTATTGCCGCACATCGAGTCCGGGCGAAGAAACCTTCCAATCTTATGGATCAGTTATACAATACCGCCCGCGTCGCAAACCGTCTTTTTGACCGCGCGACGCGGGCGGTATTGTATATCTTCGTTGAATCGAATAAATCTGAATGAATATCCGAATAGTTTCGAAGATTCGAGCATTCATCATTGTACTATTCGAAAAAGGCCAATATCCGAAGTATTCGTTTATTTGACCATTAGCGAAATTCCAGATTTTCCATTCGAATATTCTAATTCATAGAATATCCAATATTTCAATGCTCATATAATTCGATTTTGTCATGTCTCCCTCCACTTTTCCCTCCCCACATCCAGGCTTGGATTGCTTCGCTATTTTAGCATCGTTAAGTGAGATGTATGTAGGTGAGCAATAGATCGAGTCACTGTTTGAAACAATAGAATACCCTTCACGACGCTTGCTCAAGGAACTCGTTGGGACGGGTTACAGCACCGCAAATAGTCGCATGCTAACTCATGTACATAGTTCCAAGGCCACCAGGTCCTCCGCGTTGCTGGTACGAAAATGACTCGTTTAAGGCCATAATTCCTACTCGAGCGACTGATTTCTAACGAGATATGTAATGCATCTCATTTGCTATTTTTCCCGGCGTGGTCTACTTTTAGGGTTCTATGTACATTCCCTTCAT
>OX375870.1:69257472-69306444 GCA_947359475.1 Heligmosomoides polygyrus bakeri
ATAGCGGTTAGAGTTTCTTGCGCTCTTAGGCATCTGTTATACTCCCGCGGGAGCATCCGCGGAACGTCCGCGGACCAATGGCGCTCCAGGCCGAGCCTGCGCGGACGATGACGTCATCAAAAATCGATATTTTCGAAACTGGCCAAATTTTCTCGTCCAAAATCATCTAGGGGTTATTTGGGGCGCTGATTACGAACCCGACGTCCGTTTTTGAAAATTCCGCCGATTTCGGTAGGTCTTGGATCTTTTTCAGGATAATTGGAGGTGGTCGTGTCAGGACCACCGATCACCCTCAGTTATCGGTATGGGCGGTCTCCTGCCGTAATCGTCCGAATGAACTTCGGCATCGTGTTCGGCACCCCTAATAAATCCCCGCCCCTATACGAAGTTTGAGCAAAATCGGTGATCCTTATCCGGCCACCCCCAATTATCCAGAAGAAAATCCAAGACCTACCGAAATCGGCGGAATTTTCAAAAACGGACGTCGGGTTCGTAATCAGCGCCCCAAATAACCCCTAGATGATTTTGGACGAGAAAATTTGGCCAATATCGAAAATATGGATTTTCGATGACGTCATCGTCCGCGCAGGCTGGGCCTGGAGCGCCTCGTCCTCGATGGGAAATTGTCAAAAAACCGATATTCCCAGAATCGGTCGAAATTGATACCGTTCGATAGCGCTTTTCATGCTGAACAGAACGGTACCACTGCTAGTGTCGAACAGTCAAACCTGGGCGAGTAAGAGCGCAAGAAACTCTAACCGCTATCTTCCGCCGGTTTAAACTGACAGGTGAGGCTAAGGCAGTTCGGAAAGCTGAGGAGCTCTGAGAAGGTCGTCGTAAAGTACCTTAAGCGCTCCATTTGCACACGCATTTCAAGACCGTTTGCTCGCCGGGTCTTCCCGCAGTGGTCCACCGAAATCGGAAAAAATGCGTCACACAAGCTTCACCTGCTTGTTCGCACCCCTGTAGCATTGCCTCTTCGTAAGCTACACCCTTCTACTCTAGCTTACTACTAGACCGTTTTACTGCCTACAAGACCCACGAGTTGCAGTCGAAACGATTTGAACTTGAAAGAGTTATTGCGCTTCGAACACGCCCGCGCGTGCAATTTGCAAGCGGTCCCCCCCCTCGATTGGAAGGTTCGACTCTATATACATTGTTCACGGCGCACTCCAATAGCTAGCTGGACAGCCTTAGAGCAATTCCTTTAGTAGAGCGGCTGGAAGTTCATGATAGAACTCCCCAAACGCTCACTCTACCAGTTGTCGAACTCATTCGATTATTCGATTGATAGGTTCGATCCTACATGCATTGTGTACGGCACACTCCAAAGGCTCGTCGGACTGAGAGGAGCAAATCCTAAGTAGGACGGCCGGAAATTTCTCATAAAATTCTCCAAACGGTGCAAGATAGACTTGAAGGCTTTACATTTTCCATTAAGTGAAGATAGAAACCCAGTGGGCATGCTTGGGTCCATTCGATTGATAGGTTCGATCCTATATGCATTGTGCACGGCACACTCTCGAAACATTCCAGGCATGACGAAGCACTGATAACGCACGCCATGCTTGAGATACTCCGAAAACACTGCACGTCACATGCACGTCCTGGAAAATAAGGTGCTCCAATCGCAAAAGCCTGCTGCAGTTATTTTTTTAGGCCACCCACGGCGAAAACGAGGTGGCCTGGTAAGGCTTTATACAAAGTTTTGTAGATCTCGAGGAGACGAATCGAATGGTACCAACAATTTCTGAAACAACTGAAAATTAAAGGAGTTATGGGCATGCGACGGTTTGCGACGGATTTTTCCGTCGCAAACCGTCTTTTTGACCGCGCGACGCGGGCGGTATTGTATATCTTCGTTGAATCGAATAAATCTGAATGAATATCCGAATAGTTTCGAAGATTCGAGCATTCATCATTGTACTATTCGAAAAAGGCCAATATCCGAAGTATTCGTTTATTTGACCATTAGCGAAATTCCAGATTTTCCATTCGAATATTCTAATTCATAGAATATCCAATATTTCAATGCTCATATAATTCGATTTTGTCATGTCTCCCTCCACTTTTCCCTCCCCACATCCAGGCTTGGATTGCTTCGCTATTTTAGCATCGTTAAGTGAGATGTATGTAGGTGAGCAATAGATCGAGTCACTGTTTGAAACAATAGAATACCCTTCACGACGCTTGCTCAAGGAACTCGTTGGGACGGGTTACAGCACCGCAAATAGTCGCATGCTAACTCATGTACATAGTTCCAAGGCCACCAGGTCCTCCGCGTTGCTGGTACGAAAATGACTCGTTTAAGGCCATAATTCCTACTCGAGCGACTGATTTCTAACGAGATATGTAATGCATCTCATTTGCTATTTTTCCCGGCGTGGTCTACTTTTAGGGTTCTATGTACATTCCCTTCATGCCCGAATCACAGAGAAAGACGCTAAAATGCACAATTTTATGTTTTAGTAAGAAAATTGGAATCCGAAGTCGGGCAACAATTTTATAGCAACACTTTGCTGATACCATACTGTTGCCAACTTCAAGATCACTTTTCAAAATGTCCTCCTGCGCACATTCCAGAATGCTTTTGTGGCATGTGCTGGCAAGCCTGCTCTTTAATGAGTTACCTAGACGACATTTTTTCAAGCGAAAATTGTTCTGTAAATAAACAAAGTAATTTGATAATTTCGGCTAGGCCACAGTTGTTCTCACTCTTAACTGCAGTCAAGCTAGACGGAGCGCTCCAATGTCAACTTTGGCAAAAAGATTGGCGCCGCGCCACAGTGGGGCGTAAGCAGGTATTCTCCCAGCTCTGGGCTTTTCGACACAGCGTTCACGTTCAGTTCTGATTTGGTTCAGTTCATTTTCGATACATATATCGAAAATGAATTGAACCAAATCAGAGTGGTCTGCTTTACAGACTACATTTTGATTCTGCAAGCTCGCAACCGCATGACACAAGGCTTCAGCTGTGGCTGCGAGCGACCACAGACACGATATAGAAATGTTGAAGGACGGATATCTGTCGTTATGGTTGAAAGTGACATCGTTTCGTTACATCTGCCCTCTACAGGCAGGTTCACAGCTCACCCAGAGTAAAAGTGGAGTCTGTTTCCACTTCCTGTAGAATAGGAAGGTATAAGACTTTTTTACGCAACACAGCGACGCTGACTTTGTGTTTGCTTGTTTTTTATAATTCATTTATACAGACGTTTTCGGAAGCCTCCGCAGCAACTATCAAGGGAAGGGTCTGAAGCGTATGTAGAACGGGGAGCGTGAGTCATTTAGGAAGACTCCCCACCCTCAATTAGTATAAAAATGTGTTTTTTTGTCAAGTCGTTAAACCCAAGGAGTAGGGGGTCACAATGGGATACGGCGCATCACGACTTCTGGGGTCTCTTGTGCGCCCACGATGCCACTGCCGACAGCGGCTCGGACCGCAGAGGATAGTGGCGTTGATTCATGCGAGGGGCGTCTGGGGTTCGATTCTCCTAAGCTGCTGCATTTTTGCATTTAAACTGACTGGTTGAGGTTTGAAGGATTCTAAGGTCTACACCGTTTTCAGCAGTTTTCTGCTATTTTCCGGCTCTTCGCTGTAGAGAGTAACTTTCTTTCGACTTGTTTACTGTTGATCGGTTTTTTAACCAAAGATAAAGAGAAGCTGTTCAACATAATGATGTATAAACGCTCAACACCAGTGATATGCAGGCACAAAGTGCATGAAACGGAAGCACTGGTCACAATACGGACAGCGTATAAACGCAGGCTCCTCAGGTTATCATATGTCCACTGCTTGTTGTCTCTCCACGTCTATCAGTTCATCTAAAAATCCGAACAGGATGGTTTTCCCGAGGTCATTGGTCCATGTAGGGAAACAAACTGTGTGGAGTCTGTAGCTTTTATACGCTGTCCGTATTGTGACCAGTGCCGCTCCATGCACTTTGTGCCTGTGTATCGCTGGTGCTCAACGTTTATACATCATTATGTTGAATATCACGGCGTTAAAAAATAGCATAAAAAATCTCTAAGAATGGCACGAATAGATGCCAGAATCCTTCAAATCTCAACCAATCAGTTGAAATGCAGAAATACAGCAACGCCGGAGAATCGAACCCCCGACCTCCCTCGCATGAAGCAATGTCAATATCCACAGCGCTCCAAGCCGTTGGCGGCAGCGACACGAGAGGCCCCAGAAGTAATGAAGCGCCGATTCCATTGTGTGTTCAAGGGCACCTACCGCTACTCCTTGGGTTTAACGGTTTGGCAAAATAGAAACACATTTTCATACTAATTGGGTGGTGGGGATTCTTCGTATATGACATACGCTTCAGACCTCTCCCTTGTAAGAATGGTTATAGTAATGGTCAAGAATGCTGAACCCGTTGCTTTGACCTTAAACATGCGCCTGGAGTGGCTTTGAAATGATAAGGCTACACTTCGAAAACGTTAGCAGGGAAATTTTGAGCTCTGAAGTAATTGCTAGTCAACAACATGTTGTCGAAGATTTTAGAACATACAGACAGATAATTTGTGGACCTTAAATAAACAATTTAAATGCTTTCTACCAGGTTTTAGAAAACCGCAGGACCGGCTCGGATGGACAAAATTGATCCGCCGGTCAACAATTGATTGCTATTGATTTTTGCACCCATCTGAACATTTGAAGTGGGAATCACGACAGCTTGGCGACTCCAGTACGAGCATTAAAGCGGTTGTATAGATCGGTGGGCACCAAAGGATAATTATAAATTTCAGTGAATTTAGGTAAGCAGTCCATGTAAAACTGTTCCTCTAGCCAAACTGTTCCTTGTCTAACGCCACTATACAGCTAGCAACGAAAAACATGCTTCTGTAAGCATGTTTATATTTAGTGATCATGGTGATCAAAGAATTTCTTGTGTTGCGCTATTGAGTAATTATTCGTGTATTCGATAGTTATGTAGAATGTACGTTGAAACCAAATAATATTTGACATTTCGAAATTCCATATTGGAAAGCGAACCGCCGGCTCGAAAATTCGATGGCTCTAAAAACAAACAATATTCGCCAATACGCAATTTGATGTGTTGGAGGTTCGAATATACAGGGTGTCTCAAAAAATGTAAACGCGGTTTGGAAAGTGATAACTTTGCTCACAGTAAAGCTTCTAAAAAAATTGAGGGCTCATCTGAGAGCTTAAGAAAATAGAAATTTTCTAACATATAAGCGCTATAGAATGCGCCATACACTCGTCTGATATTTTGCATTTCACATTCGATTGATAGTGTTTCGCTTGAATACTTGTTATAATTTCTTCATAAAAATTATATTAATTAATTAAATTAATTATAAAAAAATTATAACAAGTATTCAAGCGAATCGCAATCAATCAAATGTAAAATGCAAAATTTCAGGCGAGTGTATGGCGCATTCCATACCGCTCATATGTCAGAAAATTTCTATTTTCTTAAGCCTTCAGATGTGCCGTCAACTTCTTCAGTAACTATACTGTGAGCAGCGTTATCATCCTTCAAACAGTGTATACATCTTTTTGAGACACCCAGTATTCGATCATTCGACAGTTCGACTTTTTGCAGTAGAAAAACGGTGAAAAGTATCATTGTCTCCCTCCACTGCCAATGCTTGATTCCCTGGGAAAGTAGGTCGACATTCCAGCTGTTTCCTAAGCCATTCTCCTGCTGAAACTTTTTAGTAATTAGAGGACACGCCTTTAATGCCAAACAAGAGATGACTAGAGAGGATCATTATCCCTCTTTCTGTCTGTTAGGTCGTCACTTTCAAAAAAGAAACTAAGCATTGAGTCCAAACAGAACATCGAAATAATTTGTCGCTAGCGGCACGGCAAGGTTAGTTGAATTAAGCAGTTTAGGAGCACCATAGGAGTTGAAGAGAAAACCTTAAAAGGGCCTAGATGCAGGCAAAAGAGGTTAGCTTAACTAAGAAGCTAAATGAATAGAAATATGCATTCAATCTGTTGTGTATGCACCGCTAAATGCGCAAAAGCTTCTATCAAAGCTGGTCGAAAGGCTGAACCGGCATAACGTTTCACCTTGAGCAGCTGCTCGTTGAGCTTAATTGCAAGTCTCAAGCAACTCGGCTGAATATTGTAATTCTTTGTGCAGGAGAAGTACGCACTCATAATGCTTCCATCATGCTCTGAAGATGTAGAATGCGGGGCGCATTCCACAAAAGCATTACCTAACTCCGAGCTTCACACATTATGCTAGTGTTTGTATGTGCGAATGAGCGTATTTGAGTGCAAATACTCGATTACGAGGGGGTGCGATTTATTTCCTCGTAAGCGCTTACATGTGCTGGCCGCTCCTCACCTCTGGCGGTTCCCACAATCAGCGCCGGCCGAGGCTTCTCCGACAAAACACTGAATGTGCTGATGAGGTGCGAATGCGGCTTAATGAGTTTACTGGTAACTCTGCGAGCCAACTAATAAGACGTCTCCGCTCCATCCCACGCTGCGTCAGCCGGTGGGTGGCAGGGACTGCATCGCCGCTGGCGCCACGAAACATGAGGCGCCCAGAATTGGTACGGCGGAGTAGTGAGAGACGGCAAGGCTCATCTGAAGAGAGCCCCGTGGAGGATGTGGTGTGTGGGTTGAATTACTCGAGAAGTGGTGTAGATAGCGAATGGCAGCGGAATAGCCGCCAAGATTCCGATTAGTCGTGAGAAATCGAGACATCGAAATAGCTTCTAGACGCCCAGCACACTGTAATGCAGTTGCAGTAATAGAATTCTCCACGCTTCCCAAAGAGTCTCTTTCATTAACGATATCAGAACTGCACTTTGGTGACTGCCGGCCAACTTCCCCGCTTTTTCAGAGAACATAGAATCTTGGTCCAAACGAATCTCATAATGTGCGCGTACTCGTCACGGGAATATGCGCATTCGACCACACGGAAACTCAATTACATACTCGCCTTACACTTAGTATTATACCAATTCTTATCGAATTACAGCCAGTGCAAAATCCGTAAATGATAATCAATGCCCTACGCAGCTGCCTAGTTCTCACATATATTTCTTCACCCTTCCATTCGGCACAAATAAGTACACATAAAGGGCGCGAATAGCGCAGTCGGACGAGGTGCTAGCTTTCACGTGCACCCGATACCAGCTTTTTGGTTCGAATTTCACGTTTAGGCCTAGAGGTCGGTGGGTTGGAACCCAACTTGGTTTGCGAAGGGCACAACACTGACTTGTTTATGGGTTGGCCACTGCAAGTCATTGCATATAGGTCAGAAACGCGATCAAACCGCCTCCATGACATTCCATATAAGTGAAATGCATGGCGTATCAGGAAAGGAATTGAATAACGTCGTCCTTATGTTATAAGATGTTAAACATAGGTACAAAAACACGACCATAACACCAAAAAACACACCACGGCCTAACGGTTATTAGTGTTATAATGCAAATATTAAATTTGCTTAAACTGTTTGGAGATGCGCCATGCTTAATTCCGTCAGCTACGTCATCAAATTTCATGTGCTATGTGGAACGACATCGAATTCCAAAGTCTTTATGCAAAGAAGGATACTTGGATGACCAGAGCATGAAATGAAAGAATGGGTTCCTTTCACGTTCAGATCAGGCGAAATTTCTACGCCATCGTTGTCCTCTAGTGTCAAATGAAAACCTGTGACAAATAAAAACTGAGTTTTCTGTTGACTAGTTATAGTCATATGCACCCAGGCTACCTCTCCGATTTCCCATAAAAACGGAATGTGTGTCGCTTCCTAAAGAAGATTAACTATTCCTGAGTTCTTCCTAAATCCCTTCAGTAACGTGTATGTTATTTCATCTATCGCTCTCCCGACCAATAATTGCAAATAAAAGTTCTCAGTCCATAAAACAATGCTCCACCTGAACATGTGTCTGTGCCAACCCGAAACACCTACCAAGCTGATCTATCCTGCTTCGAGCACACCAACGAACGAACAATAAAGTCGCTGGGATTCACTATTAAGAACAGCCGAGCACTCTCCTATGTGGAGGACGTAGCTGGATCAGGCCCTTTTCTTAAAGTGCCAAGTGCTCTTGATGGAGAACAAGAGATGAAATTTCCCAGAAGGAGCTGCAGGCGTCTGCGGAGGCGCAGCCAGCTCGTCGGGTATGTTGCAACCGGAGTGAAGGGTGGGCAATCCGCTACTGCAAAAATTTTAAGGTTGACCTAAACACAGCTTGTTGGATTCTTAATTATTCAAGTCCACATAACTGACGTTATGCCCAGCAGGTCGATCGTCTAGCAAGACGCAGTAAGAAAGGAACTACAAAAATTGGAATATAGATGTCAACGCGAACAGTAATGTGCTTAAACACTACTCCAGAAACTATAAGGCCGTTTTTTTTCTTTCGTTGAATTCAGCAGTTTGAACACATTGCCGTGCGCTTGAATAACTTGCTGTAAAGATGTCTACCTGTATTTCGCCGGGGGTCAATTTAAAAAATTTGAAGAGCACTTATAGGAATTAAGCAGGACCAATAAACTCAAACAGAAGTCTCGATGTTCTCTCATCTTAAAACATCGGCATCGTTATCAGCTGCGATGTTTTTACTTCTGCGCCAACGAGGCTGGTAGGTGAAAAAGTTTATTTTAGACTTGACGTTTCACCGTTTCGTCGTCTTCAGAGGCCTAGAGATGGCTCGAAGTTTTTAGCAATTTGTGGGCTACACAACCAAACGCCCACCCCCCCCCCCACTCCCCCCTGCGCTGCCATTTTTGACCTAAACAGTTTAAATCCAGTGACGCGAGGGTTCTAGTGAGCTCCATTCGCTACTGGTCTGCTAACAACGAGCGACTGCTACACTCAGTGGTGGAAAGTCGTGTGAGTTCATCTTCAGCATTCCTTTTGTTTCGCGTCGTTCTTGATTTTAGGTCAAAAATGGCAGCGGGTTGGAGGCGTTTGGTCGGGTAGTCTACAAATTTAAAAAAAATTGAGTCACTTTTAGGCTTCTGAAGACGACGAAACGGTCGAAATGGAAGGCCTAAAACGAACTTTTCCACCTACCAACCTCGCTGGCTGGCACAGAAGCAAAAACATCACAAACAGAGGTGCTGTGTGCGCGTAGTTCATTTCTTTATTCATTCAATTAAATGTATCCAGCCGTTAGCAATTTTTGTTTGCCGTACATTTCATCTTTTTCCTTCGCGCTTCTCAATTATGCCGCTTGCGAGCATACTTTGCAATAATAATAATAATAATAATAATAATAATAATAATAATAATAATAATAATTGTCAATATTTTTTTCGATTTGAGCTTTTCATCTCTCCATGCTAACATGTAAATCAGCTGACTACCGGAAGCCACTGTCTACTGTATGCTACGTAACGCCCTGTTGTCTTAACGAAATAATAATAATAATGAATATGTGCAATAGATATTAGTAACATTATTATGCTTTACTGGTGATTTTGCACAATGTACGCAACATCCACAACAATTATTATTATTATTATTATTATTAATGCAAAAATATGTTGCGCACAGTATAACCTAGAACAATAAAGGGATAGGGTAAAATGTACGGTAACCAGAAGCTGCTAACATATCCGTTTCTTTCGCATAACGAACAAACTATGAAAGGCTCGCGTTACATAGCCGGTGGAGGAGCTAGCGCGTGAAACCAGCATCGATTTGCGGTTCGCGCCTCGCTTAGATCGATTGAGCTTTTCATCTCTCCATGCTAACATGTAAATCAGCTGACTACCGGAAGCCACTGTCTACTGTATGCTACGTAACGCCCTGTTGTCTTAACGAAATCTGGTGGAAGTAGAACGCGTGGCACATCGTACGACGAAATTAATTATTGCCTGCCTTTATCCTTCTTCATTAAAGATAAAAAATGAACTTTCGTTTCAGACCTCCTTTCATATTATTAGCGCAAAATGCATCTACTCTAATGGTGCAACACATAATTGCACAAAAAAATGCGGGCCACTCTCTCTTTATTGACCGATCTTACCAGGACACTATCTCATCGGTTGGTCGGAATGGCGTGTTGCATATGGGCAGAATCGGCTCTCTCTGGGAAACAACAACCGGCAAATATTTCGACCCCAGTACAACTCTGTGCAGAGTTAGGGACGACGGAATGGGACCGCTGCCGGACATTAGTCATCTGCCTGCACACGGAGGACAGGTTCAAGTTGGCTGGAAACAGCGATGACGGTCGAGCAGGGGTGGCTCAGTGGATAGGGGAGGGGCGTGGAGGGACGGCGAGGTTAGAAGTGGTTCGAGTCCCTTGTGGCGGAACATCTTTGCACCTCCTAAAATAGATTCGCCGCAATCAATCAAAGCACTCTGTGTAGAATCGCAACGAAAGAGGACGGCAAAAGCGAAACGTTGCTCTGGTACTACCGTGCTTTAACGACTCCAGAGTTGAACGCTTTTTCGCCCAAACCATGACCGAGGGAGGTTATTTATGGCGCTGATCACTTAAGTAAGGTGTGTTTTCGAAAATTCAAGTGAGCACAGTTAGCTGCTGTTGAGTGGTTTTATTCATCTTTCCCGTAACCCACCTAATCTCGAATCATCGAAATTTGAAAAGCAAACCTCATATAAATGGTCACAGCCCTAAATAACCTCTCCGGACGAAGTTTGGGCGCACTAGGTGACTATGACCCTAACACCCATACATTTGGATAGGTGATCAGTGCCTTAAATATCAGCTTCCCTGGGCGAAAAATTTTGAAGACGAAATGAATTGTAGTCCTCACACCTGATTGTATAACACTCTATCTTGCAAATTGGCGAATTATGCTGTCAACAGGGGTTGTCTTCGCGCCTTTTGGAGGAGTTTGTTTGTTGAGCAGAAGATAGCCAGCAGTTTCTCGTCCATCTTGCGAGCGGAGTAAGACGAGAGCATTGAGAGACATGATGGTGAGGCTACCAGCGTGGAATCAGAAAGGAAGATCATACGTAGTCCTCTGTAGGGCTCTGTATAGTTGAAAAAACCTTTCTATCTCTGGAGTCGTGAAAGCACGATAGTACATGTGAGCAAGGCTTTCCCTCTGCCGTCCTTTTTCGTTGCGATTTTACACAGACTGCTTTGGTTGGTTGTGGGGAATCAATTGGGAAGTGCAGAAACGATCCGCCACGACAGAACCACTAACCTCTCCGTCTCACAACACCGCTCCTCTATCCACTGCGCCACCATCGCTCGACCGTCGTCGCTGTTTCCAGCTTGAACTTGACCCCGCCCCTTGCTCGCAGGCAGAGGAGGGCTAACGGCGCCAACGGCTCACCTTCCGTCGTCCTTATCTCTGCGCAGAGTTGTATGGGCGTCAAGATATTTGCAGTACGTTGTTTCCCAGAGAGAGGCGATTCTGCCCATATACAACACTTGGGTCGTTCCGACCTACCGTTGAGATAATCTCCTGATAAATAGGAGGCAGCGTCAATTTCCTTCCTCACCTTATTATAGAAGGAATAACCTAGAATCAAGACAAAGTTGCACGTGAAATGCTCCTCCATACCGTATACCTATAAAACAAGAGAGATCCCCAATGCCCTGACTTTGAATTCTTTTTTTTCTCCTTTCCTTACTGCAACAACGACTATCACTTTGAAGCTACGAACACTCTGCTAGCTACGGGTTGCCTTTTTCATGACGCGCTTCTGTGCCTAACATGGTTTGAAGTGTGTGATGAGAATATCGGTATACAAATGTGTCAAAAAAGTACCTCGACTCTCCGCAATTGCAAATAATGCGTCTAACTGAATAAGAAACTGATGTTGGCAGTCTGCAGATCCGAGCAGACTGAATTACTCGACGTGCCACAATGTTATCAGAGCATCGTTCGTTCTAAGAATAAGAGAAAACGACGTTAAATACGGCACAGTTAGAGGCGGAGAAGTCACAAAGAACTTGTTCATACAGAGCCAGACGGACTGCATGAACAAGTTGCTGCGTTTCGGTCAGCAGCCGTGTATCTGACAATCAGTCGGACATCTGGCCCGACGAACGACTGCCGGACGGCCGCCATCTCATGCGAAAAGTGCGCGATGAGCTCCGTTGCGGCGGTCAAGAAGCTCCATGTGCTCGACCAACAACCTCATAAGAACTGGCAAAGTGTGAGAGCGAGCGAGCAGCCGGTTGCTTTTTGCCGCCTCAGTGCCTCGGGAGGGTTCTTCACACTTCATCAGCAGAAGGAGGAAGCAGCGAGGGCTGGGATCTGAAAGGGCATGTCACGAATGATTTCTCACGCCGGCGTGTGAGGTGAGCGACGACTCCCATATGGCCAATTCGTCACGCGAACCGGTGAGCTCCTGCCCGTCTTCTAGCGCCCGGATGCACTTGCGCTCACTCCACCAGTCTCAGTTGCCCTGGTCGTGCTCAGTTATGGATAGTGGGGACGGATTGAATCACACGAAACGCTGCGCTCTATTCCGTACGACGGTGCTTGACGTGCACTCGCAGACGTGGGACTGACGGGTGGCGACGTCGCCCTTTCAAAGCAGCAGGTGCCTGCATAAGCATGAGGGGAGGCTGTTAATTTTAGTGCAGTGTTTTGCATTAGTGTGTTCACAGCAATCAACTCATCAAAATGGCGCAGTGCCTTAAAAATCCCCACTCTCTGGTTGGTCGTGAGATTTTCATACTATTAACTATGGCCAAGTTCCCAGAGCAAGAAAGTGAAACTCATTCGCCCTACCAATGCAATTATCACGCCATGCACTCGACAAGAGTGCCTGCACAATTTTTTGGACGTTAGTTAGCATTCGCATAAAGTTTTAATGGACATTGTTCTGTACAGGCCACCATAAGCTGTTTAGGCAGCACTTTCTATTAGAAAGGTTGCTTATGAAATTTGATTCATGAGTAAGTCAAGATCAACGTAAGCGTAGGGTAGACATGTTATTCTCTCATCAAAAAGACCCACATTTTGGTCCAAATTCCTCCCCCTCCCTAAATGTTTGAGAACAGTACGAAGTCGTGGACTACTTTGCGTCAGCCGGAATAATATCCGCGGTCAGTAGCATCCGGAAGGAAATACGATTGAATGACCGAAGATCTTATTAAAAAGTTATATGTGATATGAGTGAATGATCGGTGGTGGCCTAATATATGAATGCCCTCTGTCCCTAAAAATTAAGACTGTTTGAGCTGAAAAACTTCCTTCTTCAAGAAAAAAATGGTGTAGCTTCCCAGATTTTACATTTACCTCGAGGCGATAATGGTAAATCAAAAAGGCAATAAAAATTAAGAGTCACTTAAAATCTATGAAAGACAGAAAAACAAAAAGATTCGGTTGGTCTTTGCTTCGCATGTGGTACTAATCGTATTGAAACCATTCGAAACCTTACAAAATGTTATTTTTTCTTTTAGAAAATTTAAGAGGTGAGAAATTTTTAAGCAGGTGAGACATCTCATGTAATAAATGCACATTTTCTCTATACATGAATAAATAGAAAAGCGATAAATGGAAGAAAATTTTTACCGGAATTTTTTTTCATTTCAACCGGGCTTGCAAGTCCAGGGTTTGCCCAAGATGACAAGAAAGATGAGAGGTAAATAGCAGCGCTCATCCTAAGCTTGAATAAAAAAGCATGGTAAGCATAGCTTTATAACCTTATAAATGCACATCCTAGTTAACCAAATAAAACAAAAATGCTTAAAATAAAAGAGCGAGCAACTTGCAAAAACCCCTACACTTCATTGCTGCGAAGTGTTCCATAAATTAATGAAAAATAGTGTTCGCACCTACTATTCAAGTGAACGCCGCAGCATAACGGACACGTACGTATCTATCGCGCTATCTCGACGTGTAAGACAACAAAAGATTTTCGCTTTCTTGCCTTTTATAATGCGTACCCTAAGAGTTCACTATACCCCTCGAAGGGTAAGCGTCCTATTGCCATCCAAATAGCAAAGACCTTTTTGAGGTTTCTTGTGCAATGTGACTTTACTGCTGCTTACGCATATGCAAACGCAAGCGGAAAGAGTCCTCAGGTTCACGCGCACGATTGGCATTCGCTGTAGGGCCCACTGTGGCGTTTGACCTTTGCAGCAGCCAAAGCGTTCACAAAGAGTGAAAGCGCCTTTACCGACTGCGCTGGCACGTGTGGAAAGCGCTTACATCGCTTGGAAATATGTGGTGGCCATGACCCGGTTCTATGCCAAATATTTAAATTGCTCACTTTTATGAGGTACGGTGAGCTAACGATCGGTTTTGTGAAGTTGGCAGCTGACAACAGTCCGTAAGCAAAACGCTCCGTTGTCTCCGATGCATTGCTTGTAGTGTTTTCGCATCTAATCCCATTGAATGGTGACTGGTAAGCATAGTGGGGTAATCAGTAACACAGTAGGTGAACCAAGCCATCTTTCAAGGCGATACTCTTCAGGTGGGATAGAAACGTATAGAATAGCTTACGCGTGTATGCCTCTTCGTTAAGACAACAATAATTCACAACAAGGAATTTGATACATGTTGGTAGCCCCGTTTGGACACGTTCAGAAGCAGAGAACATGATATGGATGAGTCACTTTTACCAGACGGTTGAATGCTCATGTTAGAGTTCGTTCACGGAGATTCTCATAGAGCTTGATCGAAATCTTGGGTGGACGATCCAGGACGTTGGAATGTCCCATACAAAAGGAACGTCGGACAACCACCGAATAGCGCTAACCCAGTATGGTTAAGAAGGTATGCTTGGACGCTTTGCGCTTCTTTTTTGAATGTAGGATCCGTTTTTGTGGCCATCGACAATCGCTCGAAAAATTTTAAAACCGGGCTTGCTTAGCTCGACGAGGATGAGTGAGTGGCAGCAGAAGGATATGAGGCATGCGAGAAGGAAGCAAGTGCACACTAACACCCACCACACGCACAATATGCTCTTCCCAACAGGCGTAATTTAGTACGTGTGTCCTCCTATGGCCTCCCCCTGCTATGAAATCGAGGGCATTAATCGAAAGTGCATGGCGCCGATCGACACCTTCATACGACGTGAAGGCGTTGGCAGTGGGACGAGGACGCCGACGTCGTCGACGACGGACGACGCTAATTGCGCTGTATTTTCAGCTACTTTTAATTCGACTCGAATGAGGCAAAACGTGATGAGACACACATAAGAGTGTGTTCGGAAGCGAGGGTGAGAGAAGCAGATACGAGGTACGAGAGTGCGACGACGCAGACCCGAGCTCCGGCTGAACCTCACAAAGGGTTGCACCTTCAGTGTTCGCATCAATCCCCACAGACATTTTGGTACAAAATACACTACTGAAAATGCTGGAAGAATATTTCCTGCTACTGAGAACAGCACGACGACAACTACTAAAAGTCAGAGGTCCTTCAGTTCTTTCACAACATTTCGCCGTATTGGAATTCTTTGCGAGGTTCTTCTCCAGTTTTTCTGCTATTCGTCCTAAACGCAGGATCGTTTCAGTAAGCGAAGGCTAGTGATGAGTCACAAACATTTCCCATCAAATCCTGGTACTCGAGAAATCTCATTAGCAACGATTTTCATGTTGGTGAGTGAAATCCATTGAATTGCTGTCGTGAACAAGTCCAACGATATGAAAGGCGCTTGTGTGGCACGATGGAGCCCAGCTGTGGCTAGAATAACACTGAAACTCTAAGCGGTCTACTGCACGTGGCTGCGGATGATGATGATGATGATGATGATGATGATGATGATGATGATGGCGTAGGCTCTTTTCATCTGTGGAACTGAGAGAAGTTGATTGAGTGAGTCTCTTCCTGGTCGCTCTAAAGCCGAGAGGTGTCACGAGATCATATTCTTGATCGGATAATTCATCTTGTCGGCGTGTAAGAGCACTAGAGTTGAAGATTAATTTACCGAAAATGGAATGAAAGATTTGACTCCGACGTGAAGGCAGTCCGAGATAATTTGTACCGCTGCAACACTCAAAGGGACGAGGTCGACCAACACATTGGGTTGCTTGCTGATGCAAATCCAACGCCCTAAAGTCCAGCAAACCAGCTGAACATCGAACTAATGGTCGTTTTTCATCCTACGTGTTGATCTGTTCGACTATGAAAAAGGGCTAGCTTGATTTCGCTTCCTAATGGCCTCTAGTGTTTATTCGATTCCCAATTGGATGCAGCGACGAAGGTGTCGTCCGAAATAAGTACGGCTTCGGAAGCGAAATCGCGTTGCAGATGCCTCTGCCCTCCCTTAAAACATTACTTGCAAGGGCGGCTTTGCGTGTTATTTTTCGTGGGCAAATTTTCCACAATCAAATTAATGTATAGGCGGTTTGTAAATATTTACCCAGAGCATTTGGATATTTGCTGCCACTTAGGGTAAATTAGTTTTCGTAATCATTCAAGAGCACACAAAAATTGGGTCAAAGTACGAGCTATGTCGAACTCCGAAGTTGCCCGTTATCCTGGTGCTCCAAATTAACTTCTTCCTGTTAAGGTGGGAAAACGGCTGATTCTGGATAGATGTAATTTTTCATGATTCCTATCAGGACACACCTAAAAAAGCCAATAAGAACTTCGTTAACAGAAGTAGGTAGGTGGTTAACAACAATATTTGTTATTTATTGGTTCCCTTAAAGGTGCCGAAAGTGGATTTCATAAACAGCAACACAAACGGACAACAGAATCATTCAACACAACATGCTTAACATAGAAGTAATTCCATGCTAGATTCGCCACGCCTTCTACTCCTTCTACTGGATATCGCAGTGGCAATTTGGAGGTGTCTTTGGGTTATAAGATGGTGACCTGATGATGGAAAAGGCAGTGGGAGTCAGAGGATGAGACGCTCTGCTGGTCTAGGCGGGAGCGGAACCAGAGACTTGCTAGCAGAATTGGCTCAACCACACCAATTCTTACCCCAGTCAGGCATGCACTGAAACGGATTCTCACGAACGATGAAAATGTAGGGTTGTACGTAAGCTGTTCTCAGCCAACAAAACACGGAACATGAAGCGGACTTCAGCGCAAGCAGGAAAAAGAAGCTGACGTCATTCCAGCAAGCACAACGGTGCTCGGTGCTCCTGCTTCTTCATTGACTCAAAAAGCTCTCGCTGATAATTAAGTCAGTGTTTTTGTGTGTCGAGCGCCCGAGTGGTATGCTCCCATTGAGACAGACAGAACGCATGGGATTGAGCTCTGCCCGGGCAATTGACAAGGCGCACGAATAATGCGCAGTCACGTGTACGTGACTCGAATTTGAAGATAAAATTTAAGAGGTTCACGTCACTGCATTCGTTGGAATTCGTCACCGGTGTTCCGATCTAGGACTGGGTGCGCCCCGCGGATGACGTGACCCACCTCTAGGAGGAGCGTGCACGACGCGGCTAGACAGAATCTCGTATAAGAAGATGCAGAGAGAAGCGAGTGATGACGGAGGCTACTGAACGGGCACTTCGAGTCATGCAATGGGAAGTTGGTGTTGGCACTTGAACCAACACTTCGTAGAGCTCATTTCGTGTGCACATACTCGCTTGATCTTTTAAGCGAACACTTGTCATCCTAGGTTAACAGTTAAACTTGTCCTTCATGAATGGCTATGGGACTTGCGGTTAAGCGGGGGAATGCGCCGCATGTGCCTATACAAATCGATTGCTAATGTCGTGTTCGACACCGCATTCAAACAAATGAAATCTTCCCTTCTAATGTAGCCAGTGAACTTGATTTTATTTCATAAGAAAGGCAAAACAATTCCGCTAAAGTACCTTACAGGAGCAGAGGTGAGCGGATAACAAAATTTTCAAAACCTCTGGTTCTGTCCAAAAATGGCTGGATATCGGAAAAACGAATAAAGAAGAGGCAACAAAAATCGAAACTGACCTTAAATCATTCTTTCTCTAATAGCTGTTTACGTCGAATGTGATAGGCTCTAACATTGCTCGCGTCAAATGTGAAATAAGCCGCTTTTGATTTTTTCGTTGACGCTTCTCAACTGTGATGGAGTCACTACAGTGATTAAATTCTTAACTATTTTCTTTGTTCAATACATTAAGCAGCTTCTGCGGAATTTTCTGAACTTAGCTAGAAGAGTTGTTTAAAATAGCCGCCTTTACGTACACGCAAAGTCAATTTCAACATTAATTCGAGCCTAAACCGAATCACATTTTTTAGCAATCCACTAACTGTTTACCTCAAATAATATGGAATCTTCAATACTTCATCTGCGTCACCGTTCTCTTCACGAGTTCCAATTGAGGAACACATCGGCTGAAGGTTACCGTAACCTAGTACGCGTTTTTGATCAGGATGCACCCGGTGCAAGCTGTACCTGGGATAATAAGATGAAACGCTTCAGACCAGGGAATTTTCCATTGTCTGACAAACCCAAGACTGGACGATCGTCGATAACTGTGATTCCCTGCTATTTAGCTGCCATCAAAGCAGACCCGTTCCAATCCACCAGTGACTTGGCGAGACCATCTCCTCAATGTAGCTAATCCACCGGATGTTCAGTGTTTTCTGCGAAGTTCCCGGCATTGTGCACTGGGAGCTTCTTCCTTCTAGTGCTACCATGAAGAGTCAAACGTACTGCAACCAACTGCAAAAACTCAGCCATGCGATTCAAGTTAAACGCAGGACTCAACAAGATTTATTCCGTCCATGACAATGCAAGACAGCACACTTCCAAGTTGACCCGCCAAAAACTCCAGCTACTAGGAAGGGAGGTGATCCTCCACCCACCCTATTTATTTATTTATTTATTATAAATACACCCATACGGATGTGCCAATTCAATGATTCTAGTAGAGCACGAACAATACTAAGAAACACAAGAGAAAAAAACAACAACTCAATGGTCAGATTTAACAAAGCGGGGGCATTGAGAAAAGAAGGCTCACTATCAGTGAGGCTGCGCGGCAAGGGGAGAGAGCCAGAGGAAATGAAGGACAACAACCCACAAACAACATGTTCCCTATAAAATGTAAAATGTTTCATATTTACCAGCCCTTGCCCTAACTGACCACCTTTGGCTTCGAGCTGCTGAAAGTCTGATAACAACCCTGGTTCCACAGCATGTCAACAACTATTGCTACCACTCAACAGTATCAATACTGAACAACCATCATACATCCTCAAATTATTTGGAAATAATAAAGCACTGGCTCTCTATCAAGTGATCACCGAAAGTCATTGCGTGGGGCCAAAATCAGATTCAAAGAGCTAAACCATCGCATAGAAGTTGACTGTTCGGCGTACACTTCAAAAGAACCTTTTCATACTGGCATATATATACATATATATATATATATATATATATATATATCATATCTTCATATCTATATCTCCCCATCGACTGCATTTTCAATTCTAGAAGGCATTAAGGTGTAAAACCCACAAATCGAGGTAAGTATGATGTAGGTAGTTCAATTATTCCGTTGGTAAATTTAAAACAGAACAACTGCCTAACATTGCAAAAGTAGATCCACTCTCAGTGAAAGCAAAAGCAAAAGCAATCGTTCTTTATTTAATAAGCAAGCTGTAGAGGTTTGATATTCTTCATTTGGCCGAAATATCGCCGGATAAAGAACATCAAAACGTGTAAGCCAGAATTTACTCGAAAACGTATAACGGATAAAGATTAATCCGCGCACACCGCGGTATAGGAGTTACACTCCATTTGCACGTTAAATCGGACACTTTTCTAAGCAAGTTCGATGTTTCCAAAGTTAGGCCCAAGTCCTCCAAATCGCAACGACCGGTTTGGAATTTTGTAAAATTTTACTTTTTTTAGGTAAACAGTGAGCTAAGTTGTGTTTTAATGCGCAGAGGACAGCAATCATTTAATGAATTAAAAGACGAGATCGTGCCGTGCGCTTTTGCTATCAATCAAATAAAAAGGGCTCGTGAATTCAAAAAAAAAATTCAAAAAGTCGTTCAAAATTTTCATTGAACAAGAATATATTATTCCATTATTCCATTATTTATGGATAGTCTCTATCTTATTTTGGAAAAGCACGTCTTGGGAAAGATGCTCAGATTGAAAAAAAAGCAAAAATAAAAGCGCCTAGCATGCTAAAAGGAGTGTCCAATTTAGTATGAAAAATGTTTGGTTTGACTTAAAAATGATTTATAAATATAAACTTTCAATGTATATATACCACCTATATATAAAAGAGTTTGTCCTTCGAGTGATCTAACCTAAGTGAGGTACGCCGCATCATCCACAGCGAGGGCGGCCAATGATCTAACCTGAATGAGGTACGCCTCATCATCTACAGCGCGGGCAAAATTTGCTATTGAACGTGAGATGTTTCTGCAGCAGAGGAAACGCAGCCCTTAACTGCTTAACGCAACAGCACCTACATTTCTGGGCGTCGAGATTCAGATACCGACTTCGTGCCATTAGCATGAGAAGACTACTACAGGGGTAAGGGTAGAAGGGGGCTTTGGGGGTGGAGAACCGACAGCGATCGCTGCGACCAAGAGGAGCATCGGGATGGTCGATGGGGGAATAAGAAAGCAGGCCAGGAGGTGGCACCAAGAAGAGTTTAGGCAATGTGTAAGGATCATTAGGGAGTTACCAAGCAGGAGAAGGGGCAGTAAAGAGGATCAGCAAGGGGATCCACTACCATTAAGAGAGACCGGATTTAGAGGATGTGACACCGATGCCACATAATGGGCGTTTGCTCGACGTCGTCGTGAAGGAGTATCCCGAGGGAGAGAAGGGGGAGGAATTTACCTGGAAGAAGGGACCTGGAGGCGGGACTAGGACGGAGAATCAAGAAGAAGGGAGCTGTAAGGGAATTCATACGGAGAACAAGGAATCTGGCGTATGCATAGTCTCTTCATGCGCGACACAGCGGCGACTGCGCGCGCTTCTGAGCTTCTTGATCCAGAAAACGGGCCCCCCTCGTCGCGCAGCAAGAATCCTGATTCTGAATACGTGTCACCGACCGTGCCTTGAGCATGGGAGGACCACTAAGGGGTGGTGGAGAAGGGCGGTAAGGGGTCCTCTATGGTGGACCAGGAGAGCGACCAGGAAGGAAAGGGATAACCTGGAAGAGGGGCCAGGACGAGGAAACCAGCAAGAAGAGACCAGCTGGTGTTAATAGTGGAAACAAAGAACTGAGCCAGTAGTTGGGACCAGGAAGGTAGGGGACTAAAGAGGGGGAGCGAAGACCAGTAAAGGCGGATCAGCAATTAGATCCAGTAAGAAGAAACGAGTGAGGGGAAACCCGGCTTCGGAAGACATGTCAACGACAACTTAAAACGCTAGCTGTTGAGCATGAGAAGATTGCGGAGGAACAACCTAAGGGACAGAGGTACTGTGCAGCACAAACCAATGACATTACTGGCCGGTCAGGAAAGAATGTCTATGATGAAAGTACCGAAGTAGTGAAGGGCTTAATGCCGATAAAGTACGCACCAAATCCTAGATGCTAGCGAATTTTATGTTTTACAAAAACTACCTTCCATATCTCAGTGATGTTACAAAGTCGCGCAAAGCGCGCAAGTGCGAGACACGCCGTTAGGCGTGTCGGAGCACTTGTATAAATATATATATATATATACTGTAAATGTACACTGAGACAATTGGACGTAAAAGTGACATACGGCCCATTCTACGAAATTTTCGAAAAAACACTCACGTCATCAATTCCCATGGTCCTCGCTTATTAACGTTTCGTGATAAACAGCAAAAGATCTTTGTTGTGTTGATTCCCTCTTTTGAAGACTTGTCTTCGATTATTCTAGTACGCGATCTTGAAAGGCAAATTGAGTGCACATTCGGTCTGTACAAAGATTTACGAGCTCCAAGCCGTATCGATGCAGATGAATTAATTGCGTCAAACTCCTGAGGCAAATGACCAAGTTGCGGTAACAGAAGCAGCACTTGGATGAGCCAGGCGGGAAGTCGTACGCTGAGTGGAGTCGGGAGCGCATCGAGGCGCTGAGGCGCTTTCTGTGCACTGCGCCGCACACCACCCTCAAAGTTGCGCGAATCAAATCAAATTCAGTAGTGGCCGCATCCCGGACACTCCACTAAGACGTAAGGTGGAGGAAGCTTTGTTGTTCGAAAGCGAGTAGGGCGAGCAGTGAGAGCAACCGAGACCAGAGCGCACGGTGCGATGGAGATTGCGTGCAGTGTGCTCAAGAGCTTCCAGAGAACCAAGAGACCTCGGGAATACTCCATCTCTCACCTCCTATAGTCGCCTACTCGCCTGAGATATCCGGCGGGATTCTTGCATTGATGAGAGATCCCGAGGGATTAGCGGATTACGGCGCACACACACGCTGAGACATAATTGACATCTACTATGGTGGGAGGAAAGTGTCGTCATGCAGTGGGAGACCACGTTCCCATGGACACCTTCTCCTCGGACTGATTCCGGTCCAACACAACACTGGAAACATATGAAACCACACACAGAGGTAAGAGGGCTAGTGTAAGAGGTGCTGGTTGGTGGGATGTGCAGCAGGGTGTTGAGTTTTAAGTTTTTAGCCAGAAAATCGTTAAATTTCGTTTAAAAAACAATTGGCTTCAAACTATACTTATGCTCTCCCAAAAATTTCGAATATTCGAATGGTTTCGAATACCGAAAATTTTCGAGCATTCGAAATCGAATATATTCGAAAAACGCGATTTTTTGAATATTCGAATTCGAATACATTCGAAAAACGCGATTTTTTGAACATTCGAATTCGAATACATTTGAAAAACGCGATTTTTCGAATATTCGAATTCAAATATTCGATTCGAATATTCGAATTCGAATGAAAAATCAGGCTGTATTATAGACATGGTAGAAGGCAACACAGAAGAGAAAAGGGAAGCAATACATAACGGATCCCTTCCTAGTTAAGCACGAGGTTTTTATCGACAGGCATCTCATAAACCCCATGTGAGTCGTAAAAATGAGATAGAGAAGTTACACGTAGAACGATCAAAGGGCTTATGGAAGCGTCTAATTTCCTTGCTTACTGGAATACGAATTTTTCTCAAAGGAATACTAGTGTTTTGTTAATTGCTGCTTATGAGGGACAAACGAAAGGTTTACAACACATTTGAAGGGAACATTATCTGGTTGAGCCACTGTAAGCTTCTAGGTCACTTTAAAACAATCCTTTTTGAAATCGGTGGCAGACTGACTGTTAAAGAACTTTCATGAAACAATGCTTTTGCCTAGCGGCAGCTAATGAAGGACTGACGGCAAAGTGCTACATGTAAATCTGTAGCAAGTCTGTCCTGCTCATCTACAAATGTGAAATATCACACTGTCGATTTTGCGGCCACAAAATGTATTACAAATAGCTAGGAATAGGCTACCCATGAGGGCCAGTCTCATTTCGTTCTGGTGATTCACCCAAGTAAGTGGTATGAATAAATATTTCTTGTTTGCGATGAACTTGTGAATGTAATTATTCTTCAGCCAACATATTGATGAAACTTCAGAAAAATAGATCGATCGATAACATCCGGCCGACATACACTGCCTCCCCTTTGTGAAGTGTGGTATACGGCCAACGTATCCATGCGAATCCCACTTCAAATGGTCAATTTAGAACAAAAATCGTTAAAATCGATCGATAACATCCGGCCGACCTATGTCGCCTCCCCTTTGTGAAGTCCTACCTTATAATATAGCTTTTGCGGAACTGTAGTCGTTGCAGAAACGAAATCCAGAAGCAGAGCATTCAGACCACGGAGGAGCAGAAGAGCATAGCGTGACGAAAATTACAAAGCCGACTTCATGAGGTACTCTTCTGCACCAGGAGACACCCGACGTGGCAGAAGACAGAAGCGCATCCTGTTGACCCTCACGCCCATCCTGCAGACATTTGCTAGCTTGTGGTCTCAGACTCTTAACTGCCGTGTGAAGGACAAATAACATCCGTTTGAAACGCCGCTTGAACCATCATTTTCAATTTTTTTTTTGTTAACAATTCCTACTCTTCCTCGGCCGCTTTGCTCAGGCGCAGTAATAAATGTGGAATGCTTGGTACCTCCCAAACAAGAATTTACCTTTATCCTTCCTTCTGCTGTCTTTAATCCTTTACGTTATTACGTTTACGGCGAAAATAGCTTCCAGAACTACTTGAGTGGAATGCAAAACTGGTCCAGATCAAACTAACCCTTATGTCCATACTCTAAGATCTAAAAAACGTCTGATACTATATAGGAGCGCGCTAAGAGCTGTCGATCGTCGATGCGTCAGAAATTACTGACAGGAACAGGTGCATAAAATTAGCGTAGAATAGGTACACAAAATACTGGAAAATATCCAGACGTCTCCAGCGAGCGCCTTAATTCAGAAGACCATGTCACAGATTGATCAGGCAATCAATATCGGTTGATACTATCCATACTTTTATCGGTGAAAGTGGTTTTCTCTCAGAGTTCACCAATCGGGGTGGCGACGATTACTGGTCCCCGATCGGTCATTCACCACTGCAGCGATTCTCCGTGGAAAATTTTTTGCAATTCAACATTGTAAGACGTTGTGGAAGTTCTCCCTCTTAACAGGAAGGCTTTTCGGGAAGTGACTAGTATCGATGAGGGGCTCAGTATCCGGGCAGCGGGCCACCATCGTACCACAGCTTTGATTCACAGACAGAACCGTTTTGGCGACCCAAATTACCCGAGAAACCCACCACGCCTTTTCAAAATACGCCGATACACAAATTCTTGTTGGGCATTCGAATGACACCCTTCGAATACTTGAATGATTTTTGCTTTCTGGGAAATTGCGAATATTCGAATGGTTTCGAATACCGAAAATTTTCGAGCATTCGAAATCGAATATATTCGAAAAACGCGATTTTTCTGAATATTCGAATTCGAATACATTCGAAAAACGCGATTTTTTGAACATTCGAATTCGAATACATTCGAAAAACGCGATTTTTTGAACATTCGAATTCGAATACATTCGAAAAACGCGATTTTTCGAATACTCGAATTCGAGTATTCAAATTCGAATGAAAATCATTCGAATACCTATTCGAATGGGTCACTCGAGCACAAGTATACTGCAAACTACCGTTTAAAATGAAAAACGTTTCAGGCCTCAACTTCAACAGCTCAACAATTAAAGTTCAGCGAATGCAGCGTAACATGCTATTTACAATGTAACAAACAATTCTCCTCCAAGAAAGAGCGAACACCAAAATAATCATCCAGCTTTCGGCAAGAAATTATCTTCAGAGTGTGCAGAACAGGCACAGAATTATTACTCAAGAAAACGGTACTTCGTGAGTTGGTGCCCGCCGCCAAGGCACCTTAAAATGTAAAGGAAATCAGAGAGATCCCGGAGTTCCCTGGTGGACGGTCAGGAGGTACACCCGCCCCCTGCTGGAGGGCGTGCGATCTTCCTCTCATCCCCCTTGCTCACCTACCCCTAACCCCCTAGGCTTCACCGAGAGTCTAACGGCTGCCTTACGAAACCTTTGACATGCAAAGCAAAAGTTTCCGGTCCGCAGAACAGCGGCTGTACCTCCTGACGCCACGCCCCCCAGCAGGGGGCGGGTGTACCTCCTGTTGCGCTGCCGAGTTCCCTCGCCTTCGGTTTTAGGGTTTCAAGCGTATGTCTGAACGGGGGAAATGGATAGTACTGCGAGAATCTCCTCCCTTCATATAGAAGAAAAGCAGTCTGTTTGCTGAGTCCTTGAACCCAATGACCTCGAAATTGGGTACAGGATTGCACAATAGATAACCCTTATAGACAAAGTTTATTCGAAAATGGTGACTATGACCTTAATCACCCCATCATACTGTAGCTTACCATACACCAGCGTAATAGGAAAAACAGATGTCAGATTCGTTATCAGCACCCCAAACAATTCTCCGGGAGAGGTTTGGGCAAAAAAATTGCCCGACTTCTCCTTGACCTCTCGAGCCGTGAAAGTGAGGTAGTGTCATACTTCTTTATTCAATTTTCTACCTCCCAAAACAAGAATATTCCCTTAATGAATTAGGTTGATGCAAAACTCGTTCTAAGAATTTGTCGCCTTCACAGTTCCACACTACTTGCTCCAGAAACTTTTTTCTAATTGGCAAGGAGCGAAGCTCTAAAAATGCAGAAAGTCACGTGCCAAGTGGTTGTGCTTTCAAATACATAGGACCCAAAGTGTAAGCAATAGATGTAGCGAACTCCAATGAGGCACGATATGTCCGACTAAAAATTCGGAACTTCCTTCTTCCTTAGGGCCTAAGCTGAATCAAAAGTGTCCTACTCCATCCAGTACATATTTTCACACGAAAAAGTCTGGTGAAAAAATGGGCAAATGATTAAGAACGGACAAGAAACGCGAACGTTTGATCACCTAATGATTAGGGAATGAATCTAATTACAGGTTATTTTTCTACAAATATGTAGTGAACAATCTGATGATCAGATGAGGTCTACACTGAGATCCTGGTTTAGAGAACCGATCCTGATTTATGGGTTTATCGTTTAGGTTGTCCGATTATAAGTGTCATTTTTACTCAAAAAGAAATTTCGCTGCAAGAAAAGAATAACCATACTTTAATACAAGACGTAATCTCCATTATTGTCAAAGACATGTCGCCAACGTCTTCGCAAGGAATTGATGCCTTTCTTGAAGAACTCCGGTAGCTGCGACTCGAAAAAGTTGGATACCCAAATTTCGACTTCGTCACGGTTCTTGAATTTTTCTCCGCCAAGGCGTGCTACATCGACCGGACAAAATGGTATTCTGATGGCGCAAGGTCTGGACTATAGGGCGGGTGAGGCAGTAGGCCCCAGTCAAACTCCTTAATTTTTTGCTGCCTGATATTGGCGGCTTGCGGTCGAACGTTGTCATGTAGGAATTTCACAGTTGCTGTGTTCACTTGTTGTTGACGCAGTGCTTGGTCCACGCGGCTCATTTGTTGCTTGCGAAGGTCTGCCGTAATTGTTTGGCCTAGATCCAGCACCTCAAAATGCACCAGTACTCTACTGTTCCACCAAGCACAGAGCATGACTTTTTTCCGTGAATGTCAGGCTTCTTCGTTCTCTTCGGAACCTCATCGGTGCTCAACCACTGCCGCTTCCGTATGGTATTACCGAAGTGGCCCACTTCTCATCCGACGTCACGATGGAGCCATAGAAACCGCTGTTCTTGGTTTCGCGGGTGAGAATTACAGCGATAGCGATTCGTGATGCCTTGTTTGTGTCGCTGAGCTGATGCGGCACCCATTTCCCCTCCGATTTGACTGTCCGAGTGCATGCAAACGATCGGCAGTGGTAGGGTGGTGGTGACCTCTGTTCGAGCTCTTGTGTAGTTTGTGTTGGATCCCACTCGACAGCTTCCTTTAATTGCCGGCTATCCACAACTTCAGGACGCCGTTGATGTTCTTCGTCTTCAGGACTCTCATCACCGTCTCGGAAACGTTGAAACCCTCACTGACATAAACGTAATGATGGAACTTGATGGGATTCTGCAGCAGTTCTTCCTTGCTTAAAGTCGTACATCACGCAAACCCGCACTCGGTACTTTTGCTCGATCATCGTTAATCTAAAATAATTCTTTGTAAGGATCAACCAATCGGAACAAAACTTTGGCGAAAGATGCCTTCGGAAACGCTTGTTGAGCACGTAATGTTACATGATCCAAGAAATAACAATAGCAGAGAAATGGCAAAACGAAAGCAGACGACATTTATAATCTGACAACCTGATATACTATGCGTTGGTTTCCTACCCTCAAATTACTGAAATAGGAGAACCTCATTACGTCTAAAAAACACTATTTGTGCCTAAGGCAGCGTTTAGAACGGAGCTCTGCGTAAAATGACTTCTCCTACGTGAAACGCTTCGGAGACCAATGCGGCGTAAAAACGCGCGAGGTTCCAGGTCATAAACCTTTTCTTATTTCCAATGATGCTTGTTGTCCTTTTTAACTTTTTCTACCAGGTCATAAGCCTTTTCTTATTTCCAATGATGCTTTTTAACAAAATAAAGCTAGAGCTAGCTAGGTTAGATCTGAGCTTCATGAATTCGAACACAGTGGTTGCAACTAGAGTGCACGCTGAACCAGCCCTAAAGGTAATCGGGCGAGGTCCAGAAGCCAGTGAGGCGTACCAATATGGTCGTAACTTCTCGGAACAGCGACTGGGCGGCCGAACAGGTTATGTCTGAGCAGCAGTAGCGTTAATTGTTAGAGGACCTCACTCAGAAAAACTGAGGTGTCGTGAGGGTTTTTGAGTGGCAGCGGCTCACCAACGAAGGTCACATGCTCCTCCCGTTCGCGCTAATGCGTTCGCCGCCTAACCACGCGGCCAGAGCGCTGGGCAGCCGTCAACGCTTCACCTCCATTAGAGTGCTGTGAGGTGATTTCAGGAGTCTGACTTGGAGCACGACTTCGCAGTGTGTGGCGGAAGAAGCCGGCACTAACCGATCCGCGGCCACGCCCTGCTCCCTTCGTCGATGATGTCATGTGAGGAGTTAGTGTCGAGGCCGTCGCAGACGTTTCCCAGAACAACGTTACCGGGAAATTGGTTGGCGGCGAATTCGGGCTGACCGTTGGTGGCTGAGATTCGGTGACGGTTAGAGGATGAGAGATCGGGAGAATGTAATTAAGAAGTGGCGAAAATCTTCGCGCAATATTGCGACGCGACTAGGCAGAGTAAGTAAATATCGCTGCCTCGCTTTCAGCGTGGAAATGGGAAGATGAGGGTGGGGTTAGAAAGATGGGGATTACAGTGCACAGGATGTCCCAATTTTTTTTATTTCTCTCTCTTAATGGGCATGGTAGCGACTATTGTTTAATTATTTATTCAATTTTTCATTTATACCTTCACCTTATAACCTTGTCTTCCTCGAGCAGTCACAGAGAGCGGTCGACTCTCACCACACTCCGTCGACCTCACCCGAGTCTTGCTGGCCGTTTGAAGATAAGAAGACCCAGTCCAATACGCAGTTGCCGAGCGTGGGCTGTATGGCAAGAACATCAGCAGATTTTCTCCGCATCTGCACTCTCAATGTAAGGTCGATCTCGAATGAGGTGCGTTTAACTGATTTTGAATCTGCAATGGAAGCGCTGAAGTTTGATGTAGTGGGACTATCTGAGACGAGGATATCGGGCTCTAGCCGAATAGATCTGCAAAGCGGCTTTTCAATATATAACAGTGGAAATTCGGAAAGAGGAAAAAGTGGAGTTGGTTTCTACTTGAGATCGTCTTTGAACAGTCTCTGCAAATGTATTTTTCACTCGGATCGCATTATTGAGCTGATACTGAAACCCTCAAGTAGAAATATTTTACGAATCATCCAAGTGCACGCCCCTCACTCTGGTTATGATGACGAAGATTACGAAGAGTTTCTGGATATTTTGACAAACGTTATTGATAGGCGTGCGAATGCCCAAATAATCGTACTCGGTGATTTCAATGCCACACCGGGAGCTCGCGAAGGGCAAGAGCGCTATATAGGCATGTATGCTTCGGATAAGAGAAGCGCTCGGGGACGCATGCTAGCCGAATTCTGCGAAGAACAGCGGTTATTTCTGGCGAACTCTTTTTTCAAAAAGAATGCTAAGCTCAGATGGACATGGAGGAGCAGCGCGCTCGGACTTGAAAAAGAAATAGACCATGTTCTGGTTAGTAGCATGCAGGGTGTAAAAGATGTCGCTGTCCTGAGCTCCATAAATGCTGGAAGCGACCACCGATTGGTGCGTTGTACACTACGTCTCAGACAAACAAGGAGAATCACAAGACCGTACAGAGGCACCCGAATCGTTGACAATGAGCTGCTTAGAAATTGTGCACAGAACCTCCTTGAAACAATGCCCGGAGGTGCAGTTGAAGATTACGCAAAATTGAAGCACATCATAAATACTGCCACTGATCAAGCGACCCACTTTGAACCACTTCCTCCCCGAATTTCGGAGCACACGCGACAACTTTTACAGTTCCGTCGTAACCTGAAGTTCGGAAGAAATACTGATCTGCAGAATATCGAATACGCTGAAACGTGTAAGCTTGTTCGAAAATCACTCACTTACATTTGCTAACACGATCCTGTTGTACAAAAATGGAGATCCGACGGATGCTGCCAACTACCGACCTATTTCCCTTCTGTCAACTATGTATAAGATCCTCACGAAAGCGCTTAGTAACCGCTTGGAAAAACTCGTTGAAGCTCGTGCTATACTTCCATCAGAGCAGGCAGGTTTTCGAAAAAAGTTTTCCACAGTTGATCACATTCAAACACTGAACGAAATCATTGAAAAAACACGTGAATTCAACGTCTCAGCTTCTGTTATGTTCATCGACTTCAAAAAAGCTTTCGACAGCGTAGAGTTCCCGGCAATATGGTGTGCTCTTCATTCCTTCGGTATTGATAATAATATCATCAAGGTAATTCAACTGCTTTATGCCAATGGAAGTGCGATGATAAAAGTTGGAGATCGTCTGGCGAAATTGGATATACAACGCGGAGTTCGTCAAGGTGACACGCTTTCCCCACTCCTCTTCGTACGTACTCTCCAATACGCACTGAATAATGTCAACTTTTCCAACAGAGGTATTCAAGTAAATGGCAAGCTTCTATCCTACATGGCTTATGCCGACGATATAGTCCTGCTAGCGCGCTCCAGTGAGGAACTACAAACGATGGGTGCCGAATTGATGATGGAATCACAAAAAGTGGGACCGAGTATAAATTTAAAGAAGACCAAATGGATGCAAATTTGGAGCTGCAGCCACTCTGCGATCAACAGTGAAGAGCGAGTGGAATTGAATGGCGACACAATACAGCGCGTCAATGAGTATGTGTATCTCGGCCAACTGATTACAACACCAAGAAATCAACTGAAAGAAGTTCAGAGACGCATACATGCTGGCCGTGCAATATTCTACAAACATAGAAAGTTCCTCTGCTTAAACACTGTGGCGATTTCCCTTAAAAGAAAGCTCATCAACACTTGCATCCTTCCAGCGGTAATATACGGATGCGAGTCATGGGCCTGGACTAAAGAAATGGCCATCAGTTTGCAGTCAGCTCAGCGACGTCTAAAGCGCGCTATATTCGGTATTCGCCTGACTGACAAAATAAAAGCGAAAGTGATAAGAAGAAGATCTGGCTTGAAGGACTGGATAATATCCGCACTGAGGCGTAAATGGATATACGCCCATAAATTGTCACTGAACACGTGCACCTCCTGGGCTCGAGAAGCGACAAAGTGGCTGCCGTCTGGAAAAAGAAGTACGGGGAGACCGAGGACACGATGGCTCGACGATATAGCACGATATCGAGGACGAAAGGCAAAAGATGTGATCGACTGGGAATGGATGGTGAATGATGCAACCAAGAAATCTGCTGGCCTCTTCGCAAGGAAGACTCGCGTATATTTATGTCGTTGCGATGTAAGAGTATAAATAAATAAATAAATAAATGGGCATGGTAATCCTACAACCTTATCTACGTCAACTATGAACAGCCTATTCTGAAGATCGGCAAAGCGAAAATCTCACACTTACTGTATGATAGTGATAACACGGCCGATGACTTCCAACCGTAGGCGCGTCTCTTTTGCTCGTTCCAAAACAACAAGAAACGACTTCTTCCGTCACATCCAGATTTTTTCTACAATAGGCGAGCCGACCGCCGTGTGTCTCTGCGCCCTTTGCTGGAGGCCGCGCTTCGTCCAAATTTTTTCACATTTTCACAGCTATTGCAGCTTCGTGGTGAGAACACTCAATGCCGTTGTGCAGTGTGCCACGATGCTCATTTAGAAGTCCATAGTAGAAGCGTTTACCACACAAAGTTTTGCAACTGGGAAATGTAGAGTTCCTGCGACCGCATTTGTCAGGCTTTCACACTGAGCGACAATTTTCATTTCCTGAAATCGCATATTAAGCATTGAGCTAGAACTAATGCTCTGACGTCAATCGGAAAGTCGAGAAGTAGGATAGCCAGCCTTATTTCTCGATGAAGCAAGACATTTCACGTCTGGGACAGTCTGCGAAACTTTCGGACTACAGGAGGTCATGAACATCGCCACCATATACGATTGTTTGGCGCACCCTAGCTAATTAAACCAATGGCTAAACTAACTAAATTGCCATAACTTGCACAGCGGTACCAAGAGATATGATCACTTGGTCAAAAATGTGATTTGTTAAAAATGCACGAGTATTCAATAACGTGCGTGGCAATTTATTATCCTGAACTGAACTGAATAACAACTGGTACATAATGTAGGGAATTTTGAGAACTTGGGCAAAGATAAATTTTTGTTCTATAATTTCCATCTTAGGAACAGCAGTACGGACTTTGTACAAAAATTATTGGTTTCAAAGCATAACAAACCCTCATTAATCACCATAAAAATCATCTAGCTTCATCATTTAAGAAAAAACAAGGACATACATTTTAACACATTACCGAAAGTTGAGAATAATTAAATCGAATGTAATTATCTCAACGGTTCAACAAAACCCGACTAGTAGAAATCGAATAAAATGCCTCTTGTAACTTCACGAATTAAGATGCGATAATAATTTTTCGATTAAAACGATTGTCTCGCTAAACCGCTCAACAAGTACTGATACCGCTAAGAAAATGAAAATGTTTGAGATTCTAACAAAATAAGCTTAGAAACCTTATAAATTAACGAAATTGGACAAAACGGAGAGAAAGAAGGAAACAAGAAACAGCTGGAACAGAACGGGAGGAGGAGTGTGTCTTTCAAAGATATTTTTGCTGGTTTTTGCGTTACAATACACTTGTTGGACTATTCTGGAAGATGAGGGTATTGTTCAACACCAGTGGAAACTCGTAGAAAAAATCCTCCATCAATTCAAAACGTATCCTGTAGTTCTCATAACGGCGCTTTATTGAGATCATAGTTCAGTACCAGCGAAGTGAGTACCAGCGAAGTGAGACCGGGAGAAAGTGAGTTGAATTGAATTTATAACTGAATTTACAATATTCGTCAACGAATAAACCTGCACCGCTACATGAGGCAGTTTTGGGTAATATTGCGTTAAACAGGTGTCGTGAAAGATGGGCCCCACAGGCTGCTAAAAGGATTCCCTATCAGAATTTTCATAGAAAGCCTAAGACAAAGGGCTGGAGCACTATTCCTGTCTCTTAGGAGTGGAGAATTGGAGGTGCTACGGCACGCGACACGCATGGAGCAAGGCGCTGCAGCAGACTGACGGCGAACTTCACAGACGACACCGGGCACTGCATGCCTCCGGGCTGTGCACCAGACGTCCCCAGGAGCGAGTCAACACTGACTTAAACATGCCGTCGCCCTCTGCGCCTTATCTGGACGAAGCGCACACTCCACCCTCAGCCAAATTTCGTACGGCTCACAACGGATTGATCGCCGTCCCTGAACCAAGCACTATACTTACAAAGACTACTTAGCTCTGGATAATTGATGCAGGAAAATGAAAAAAGGAGGCGAATCCGAGTTACGTTCGAAGAGAATGGCTGATGTAACAGCAAGGAGCTGACTGTGAACTAGGCTAGATCTGACATATGGAAGTGTTGACGAAAACCGTGCCAAAGCGACCTACCCCTTCTCCGCTTACAATACGATATTCTTTACCATACTCATACTCCTTGGAAGAACTTCGTTTTGTCATGATTAGTAGCGAATGAATTGCTCACTCTCGATAACTCAAGCACAGTACAGCGAAATTGTTTTAGAGGTGCATATATTTCTACATTGAATTTCGACAACTTTGCGCCATTGGAAGGCCTATGTTGTAGCCCGAAAGGCTGTGTATCTCACCTCAAAGAAAGTTTTTTCTAAAGAGCTGAGAGCTAAAAATTTGCTTTCTTGAGTTTCCGTCAAAGGTAGCCCTAAAAGGGAACGCTTCAGTTGCATATCAAAGCTTCCTCTTAATTCTAGCTCAGAGCACTGGTTCCATTATAAGCAAAAAATTCAGCTACGAAGCTCATTATATTTATGTATTTCAAAGTTTATTGAAGATAGAAAAAACCTTGTGCGGTACTTGCATATTAAGCTAACAGCTTATTTGAAAGGAGGAAATCTAGTAATACAATGCCAGCGTGAAAGGTGAGCCACAGGAGAGGTAGAGAAGGCGCTTCTTAAAACGGAATGTGAAATTTCCTCCCATTCCAGGTATTATCAATTGAGAAATTATCGACTAAATTTGAAAATTTCATGTGTTCTTACTAACCTAGGCTTGACCAAATACCACTCAAATTTGGTTTTTTGGTGTGCACTGATGCTCGAAAAATAATGAGAGTTGGCTGAAGAAGGTGGACAGTTCAATGCTCAGTAGTTGCGCTTCGATGAGCCCCACTAGCAGAAGACTTAAGTAGACGTTAATGTTTTCTAGCAGACAGTGAATTATGTATTATGTAATTCTCATTCAAGAAGCAAATGCTCTAGGGAACAGTGGATGAACGCTGTTGGATCCGTCAAGGGGGAAAGAATCGTGTGCTACTCACCGAACCGCGCAAGTGGGTTTAAGCAAGTTAAGGGAGCACGGTCAGGAGGTACACCCGCCCCCTGCTGGAGGGCGTGCAATCTTCCTCTCATCCCCTTGCTCACCCAACCCCAACCCCCCCAGGCTTCACCGAGAGTCTAACGGCTGTCTTACGAAACCCTTGACACGCAAAACAAAAGTTTCGGGTCCGCAGAACAGCGGCTGTACCTCCTAACGCCACGACCCCCAGCAGGGGCGGGTGTACCTCCTGTCGCGCTGTCCAACGGAGGCAGACATAACTCCAACGCCGCGCGAACTCCACTGGCGTCGCGCACGCTGCGCGACGAAATTGGACCAGTTGTCGCGGTCCGACCGCCTCCGACAGGGACGGCTAGTGACAGAGTGCGCACCGGCGAAGTCGAACACGGAAGGAGAAGGAGATGAGGATGAGACAAGTTTCATGTCTAATGGTAGGGAAGTGGGAGTAACTGTTAACAGAGTTCGGGAGGAATCATACTCAATCCATTTCAAATGAGAAGGGTTAAGGGTCTGGTGAGGGAAATTCGAAACAAGAACTGGGACGGGATTACTAATTAGAAGTTTCGGAAGCAAGTGTTTGTAAGTTTCTATTGGGGGGGGGGGTGAGCACACTAATCCACAGCTTTTTCCTTAATTTTAACTTTACGCTACACTTGAACGTCAGCAACTCACTTGTCATAGTTCACGTGCAATGCTGCTGGCAAGCACCCCCTTAGCAAACGCTAAGTATCTCCTTATTTCTCCAATTAACCAGCAGAGGCAGAGGTATTTTACTGCTTTTTTCTTCCAAGCGCCTCTACCGAGAGGGTTCCTCTTCCATTTCATTTGGGGCTCCCTGTGGTAAAAAAAAACTAGTCGTGGAGGTTAAGCACTGGCAAAATCTCGTGCTCCGCTGCTAACCATGCGTCACCGAGCGCACGTCCGCGTTTCAGCGCGCGGCGTCGCGTTGGAGTTACGTCCTGGCCGCTGTCCAAGTTAAGCCGCATGCACACTTTGCAGCGGGCAGTGGGCAGTGGAATGTGGGAGGAGATCAGCTCCGCCCATACTCCACTGCCGCCTCCGCTGCAGTGCGACCCCGCCCCTCCACGCTATGCCTCGGCGTGGCTGCCGTACTGCCGCTGCGGAGTGTGTATACGGCTCAATGACAAATCGACGTTTTCCGATGCATCAGTCTGTCGCAAAAGGAGACGGGTAAGAGTTGAATCATGCCATCTCAAAACAAAAAGAACACCACAAAGTTGAAGGACCATGTGAAATAAAACCTTCTCGGATAATTTATCCTATAACTAATAAGAATTTGCTATTTTACCACATCACAGAGGATAGACACGGCTCTAGGACCAACAGAAAACTGTATCGTTCAACACGATTTGCCGTTTATTTTCTGTCTCAGTGTAGCATACTTTGACAAGCTTGACGAACCCACACGTCTTGCAGTTCAAATGATAGAAAATCAAACTACATGGTGTGAGCTGGTGTTTTTTTTCTGACACACGGATTTTCAGCGCTTTGCGAAGTTCAGCACCCAAAAAGAAAATGCAAAAATGCGAAGCCAAGTGGATAAAAAGATACGAAAGATATTCCTCAAGTTCCCAGTAGTGAACGGGAGCGACGGAACACTTTTTCTTTATGCGAGATCTTTAGCAAAGGCTCATTTCTTTATTGAAAGGGGAAGGCCGCCGGAGCAATTACGTCTCAGCAAAACGCTTCCTGGCGGGAACCCTATAGCAGCAAAAATCGCTGATTGTTCAGCTGAGCACAATTTTTACGTAAACAAATTCAAGCGGTGGCCTACGGAATGACGAAGAACATTAAGCAGTTGTGTAAACAAATCTACGATTCGAAGCCGGACGATTTTCGCTTTTTGCAGCGTTTATTGGGAGCCTTTGCAAGCGCAGACCGGCAGCAAGAAAAGCGCAGTGCAACAGGAGATACACCCGCCTCCTGCTGGGAGCGTGGCGTCAGGAGGTACAACTACTGTTCTGCCGGGAAATTTTGTTTTGCGTCTCAAAGGCTTCGTGAGGCAGCCGTTAGACTCTCGGTGAAGCCTAGGGGGTTGGGGGTGGGTGAGCAGGGAGGATGAGAAAAAATCGCATGCCCCCGGCGAGAGGCGTGGCCATGTATCTTGTACCTCCTCACCGTCACCCTAAGAAAAGCTATCACTTCAGCAGACCCTTGCTCAAAAATATCAATTACAATTTAAAGGAGGCTGCGGTTTAGACTTCCGACTTCCTCGTGCAAGAACGTTGTCTCTTCTCAAGTAGTAAACGGCCAGACTTCAGGCCATACTCAGTTCCGTCTGATACCCTCAATTTAGCCTCACTGTTTATCCTTCAGACATCTCTCCTCAACAAGACATGGATCAAGCTTAGGAGCATAGGAAGAAACAACGACGGGATCAAAATTTGAGTAAACAAGAAGACTCGAATCTGCAGCTCATCTTGTCTTTTGCAGGGAGTTTATAGTTACATTCATGATCAACGAGGTCCACTCGCTCGATTTGCTTACCGTAGGATCATGTAGTTACGAGGACGAGTGCATTTGTCGTAGTCCACAAAACGCACCGGCCTATCTTTCTAGCTAACTACATCTCTTGGATGCACACGGTTTTTTTTATCTTTCATGTATGTGAGATAGCAAAACAATCAAAAATACGCCGTGTGCTTGAGAAATTCGAGCTAGAAAACAACAGGAAGTCGTAACGGCCACGTTAAAAAATCAAGCGAAAATTTTAGAAACTGGGCTGCGAGGGCCAACATAATAATGCCACTTCCCGAAGGTGAACAGTGCAAGTTGAAGCTAAAAACGTTTTTCCAGGTAACTTCAATCAAAAAACTGCCTATTTGCACTAGTCAGCTATGGCGATCAGGCAAGCGACTAAGGCAAGATGCTTTGTAATCGGGTAAACATTCCAATGTCCAGGAAAGCCTAGCTGTCCAAGTCAGCCAGTTGTAAAGATTTTGGTGGAAATCGAGATTTCGGCAGATGGAAACCCCATGGAATCGGCAGCTACAAGCAACTTGTGCTGTTTAGTGAGGAAAGCAACCCATAATATGCTATTTGAAAGCCTTCATTTGTATTTCGTCTAAAACCAGGTGTTCTTGATACATTGAAGACCTATAGCAGGAGGTAGTATAGCAAGAGCTTCGCTGGACTGGCAAAAGGTTGACTACGCATAGGAGGAACAGACAGTATGCTTTGGAGTTTCCTTGAATCATCATTTTCAAGAAAAATCAAATTCAGTGGAAGTAGATGGCTCAATCAACTTCCACTGGATATGATTTCATGTAGGAATTCTAAGGACTTCAGAAATAAGTTGCGCAAACTAAATGTATTACAAATGCTTCGGATTGAGGATGTTAACTAAATGGTCTGTTTTCACTTCTTCTAATCACTAACAGTAGTTTAAGTAAAGATACAACCTAAATTTTCTCAAAGAAAGCTCTTACCGAAATAGTACAAACTTCACATTTTTTAGGATGTATGGTGGTTTCTGGTTTCGGACTATCCCGACAAATCTCCCTGACGTGGCGACATTTTTCGTCGTATATATGATCAAGCAATATACCGGACAAAGAACGACTGTCAACCACATAATGGAAGTGAAGATCAACAAACTATCAACTGCTGGGATGATTGTATATATTATGACCATTAACGCGCTGATTTATCACCATGCACTGATGCGAAGGAATGAACTATATTAGCTCTTCTAGAGCGTACCTACGAGTGCAAATAAATAAATAAATAAATAAATTTTCATCATTTTCCTTAGCGTCTAGCCCGCTTGGCAGTGGGGTCCGCTCTTCTAGTGTGGTGACGCCAGTTCTCCCAATCAAATGCTTGATCAGGATGCATACCAGTTATCTTTATAGGGTGCGTCAAAAGTACTGACGAACCAAACGTAAACATTAGAAATAACAACACATTATAAAAAATAACAAGTTTATATACGAAATGTCGAGAATGATCTAGCGAACAGAATAGCATCACCTGTATTTTATATGGGCTTCTTTGCTGCGAACGCAGGGGCGAAGACGCCGAGGAAAGGCATCGACGGTGCACCGAAGTAGTCCACGTCGATTTCGTTCTATGCTTTGATCTTCAGTGACTTGATGCCTTAGTGCATTCAACCTGTAGAAGTGTTACATACTCTTCAAGGACCTCCAAAGTGCTAATTCTGGCGGAAGGCTCGCTGCAAGGGAGGCCATCCGGCCAGTATCATGGTTTGTGCATTCATCACAAGCGCTTCTCGTTTTCGTGGATACAGGAGTGAAGATAAATCAGTAGAACTATCATTATTAATGTCCTAAAAAGGCAACTGGTTCCTTGGCTTAAATCCCACCTCGACAGTAAGCCGTATGTCTTCCAGCAGGATTAGACAGCTGCGCAGAGTCGAGGATTGTCCAGGACTGGTGCCGCGCCAACTTGATGGACTTCATTTCGGTAGAAGAATGACCTCTGTATTGACCGGATTTGAATCCGCTGAATTACTCTATGTGGAAAGTTGTAGAGAACAAGGCTTGCTCTACTTTCCGCGAAAGTATGAGGTCAGTGAGGGATGATCTGGTCGAAGCATGGAACGAAATCGACGTGGGCTACTTGTACTTGCGGCGCACCGTCCATGCCTTTCCTCGTCATCTTCGCCCCTGTATTCGCAGCAAAGACGCCTATATAAAATACGAGTGATGCTATTCTGTTCGCTAGATCGTTGTCGACATTTTCTATATGAACTTGTTAAATATTATAATGTGTTGTTATTTCTAACGCCCACGTTTAGTGCGTCAATACTTTTTACGCACTCTGTAAGTCCTTCTGCAACGTATCTAGCCAACGTTGCTTCGGGCGTTCTCTGGGCCGCTCCCCAGGGACCTCAAGGTTCAGGCCAATCTTACGGACGGCGTCGTCGTCAGCGTGAAGGACGTGGTCGTACGGTCGTAGACCAGCTTCGCGCAGCTTGTCCTACATCGGGACGACACCGAACTTCTGTCGTATGGTGTCGTTGCGAACGCGGTCCAAATGCGTAACTCCGGCCGCCCACCGTAGCGTTTTCGTTTCCATTACACTGAGGCGGCTTTTAATCTCCTTCGTCACGGGCCAAAACGCAGCACCATACGTCGCTACTGGGCGAACGACTGTTCTATACACCTTTGATTTGAGGGACTCAGGTATTGTCTTGTCGCAGAGCACTCCACTCAACGAACGCGCGCCATTGGAAAAGGAGATTCCTGAAACTCTTGAATGCGTAACTCATATCCGCTATAGCATATCATCGGTGCCCAAAACCGTCAGTGAGCCAATTTTTGCCAAATTACATCTAAAGGCACCGACGGAAAAGCAGAACGTTACTAGGCGCTTGCAAGTCATAAGGTAAAAGATGGATTCATTCCGCACACTGTCGAGAAAACAAATAGGCGAAATCCGCCACTCCTAGTTATCTTAGCACAGTCGGATCCCACCTCCACGTTCTCTGCAACGTCTGATATCTAGCCCTGACTGGGCGTAGATCTTGCTTCACCGGGAAGTACGCGGAAGCTACGGTTGAGATCAGCAGTGGTCTCCGTCTGTACAACAAAGTGTTAAGGCCCTAGAGCTGAATAGAAGCACTAAATGAAGACAAATTTGGTGAGTTCAATTTCGGATTATTTTAGAACAGAAAGGCTGCACATACCTCACTAACATCAATACATATGTGCACTGAAAGGAGTGAAAATCAAGTGAAAAAATAGAAAAAATAAGTGAAAATCATGGAGAATGAATGGCTACACCAAAATCTTTGACGTTTTCGTCATTTAATTCTCGTAACTCCACCGAGTTAAGAGAATTAAATGGTGGGGGGGGGGGGCGGAGAATCACCGAATTGCACTAGATAAAAGGCTCAGCTATACTCACTACTAGGTCACGCTCCGTAGTTCAATCAGGAAACTCTTCGACAGATGGTTATAAAATATTTATCGTTCTAGAACAGTTATTATTAATGTATAAGGGTAGGATTAAATGACGATGATAACCAATCTGTTTTGGATTGCGCCACGCCTGCTATTTCTGTGGGATGTTTTTTTTTATTGTAAGCGTAGATATGCATCTACGCTACGAGCTAACAAAAGAACTGAGCAAAGCATCTAAAATACGTAAGCAGTTAGATATTAATTCTTGTGCTATGTTTTCAACATATCTCGTATAGCAGAGCATTGAAATGTTGGTCAAGCAAGATTCATTCTACAGGTGGGCGCGGACAGATCGTCGTACCTTCTATACAGCAAATTTAAATCCTTCAGGATCCTGTACGTTAAGAGGACCGACCTAACTCGCGTCCTTCCTATCGAGACTCGAAGTTCGGGCTTCGCCCTTGCGGATCTCGTCAGCGTCCCATGAAAGAGTTCTAGTGCGTTGATGGAAAGCTTATTGGCATGGATTTTGCACATCATGAGGAGGTCAGCGGTTCTCCTCCTATTTCTCAGTGATGAAAGACCAAAAACACAGATCGTTGAGGACCACGAGGTATTAGGCTGTAGTTCATCGAATAACACCTCATCATAAGCTTCCATCATGTTGTGCAGGTATGGCCAACAAAATACCTTGGGGCCCACCTGGACAAGTCCGCGTTTTGTCCTTTTGTCCTCGCTACGAAATGTGCGACCACGCAGGGATTGCCGGCTTGATTGGCCTGGGTGGGAAATCTTAATCAAGAAGCCGGAATTAGGTGAACGCTTGAACGCAACAGCCTGCACCTCCTCTGACTGCCCTACCACTCACGCAAATTTCATGTCATCAGTGTATGACTGATCATTTACGTATGGAGATCTCAAGCAAGCATCTAGATCCATATACAACAGCTGTTTGAAAAACGCTTTAAATTTTTATCCGTTATCCGTTATCCGGGTTTCAAAATTTAATTATCCGCTCATCCTTGCTACGAAGACTCGCCAATAAGATGAAAAAATGTGTAAATATTCCGACTGGTTATGCTTCAACGAGGCTTAGGAAACCCCTTTTCTCCAGCTAATCGTTAATCGTTATTGATATAATCAGCGTTTTGATGGAATGGACCACAAAGATTTTCAATCTAAATATTTTAACCAAACCACTTTCAAATCCGTTCAGTAGGTCTCATTAATTACATTCCTTCAGCTGCGGCATCATTCGAAAACACATCTCGCGATAAAACAGACATTCGAGGAAACCTTATCGTACGCCTTTTCTTCCCATATGTCGAGTCCCATCGAGCTCACAAATAAGGGCATTAGCCTCGCAAATTCAACTAGATCCGCTGAATCATGACATTGACATTCACTGCTTGAAAACGAAAAACAGTTGCAAAACCCACAAAACATTCATACATGCTAGATACTAAGAAGACTATTTTTCCGAGCGCAATACCTGCGATGCCCCAGAGAAATAGGTTAGGATAGGGGCCGGGTGGCAACATGTACGAGTATGAGCGTAAATTTCATCAATTCGGCTCCACATTTCTACATGCCTGCTACTGTACTTAAGTGTGGATTTATGAGTGGGCACTTTATGGCAATTGCTATTAATTATGATCGCTTATAGTGCACGGAAAATAAATGACCTTGGTAGAACAAGTTTCTGTTCAAGTTCAATTTTTGAGCATTCGAACATACATTTGCATACTTATTTTTGAATAGATCAAAAAGGCGGTTGCAGAAAAAACGTAATAATCATGCAAAGCACCCCGTACGATATTAATAAGAACGCTATCAAATCTGAGAGTAGACCGAAAAACATCACTATTAATCACATTGGGCTTAGAAAATTGTATTTTCTAGATATTCAGAGTTTCAGTTCAAAGTAGTAGAGCATACTACAAACATATGGCGGAATATGGTAGAAATATGCCCCATAACTTTAAGAATTATTTGGCCAAAATCAGTTTAGTACAATCTTCATAAATGGGAAGCCTGGAGTTCAGTATAGCTATGGCGCGATTTCTAGTGTTTGAAGAAATCACACTCGAGCAACTTCACGAGGAAACACGTAGGAGTTCGATCTTACTTCCGATCGGACAAAGGGCGTAACCTGCATTGTGACAACCATCAGTTACACAGAATTTGCATTCACTACCGTCACTCGATAGCGGCAAACCGTGACGTCGACATGTCATGTAATCCACCTTCTCGAGAACGTCGGCTAAATTTATTTATTTTCTCAAGGAGGAAATGTGCTCGGTTAGGTGTCTTCTTGTTTGCCGAACCTCACAATGCGGACTTATCGCTTCATCAGTATGAGGCCTGTGAAAAAGAGGAAAGGCAGCTTCGACATTGACGTCTCCTGTGGGAGGCCACTAAGTCTGCGCCCCTGCTCTTCTCCACAAGTCCAACAGTTTCAACAACGAAAAGGCTGCAGATTAAACTTTTGCATTTTTTGCAGTTTTAGAATAAACCTTATGACGTAAAAGACCCCTATTATGAAGAGACTTTGGTTGAAAAGGCTGAGTGTCATCTACGTTGTTCTTCACCTAACAACTATATATGTAACTGGAGTTTGTTTAAACGTGACGAGTTTCGTGTCGCAGCTATTCGTGTTCGATATTTTCTACCGTGCTTTTCCACTGTCACGCAACTGAGCTTCTTTCAAGCTTGCGTGTGCAGCGGGATGAAGAGAGGTCAACAAAAACAATGAGCGAGGACCCTTCAACGAGGGGAATCAAACTGAGGCTTAAATTAATCGCAAAGTCGCACACCACAACAATTGAGCCACACATAAAGAAAGATATGAACGCTCGTCTTTAGTGGTTTGACTATATACGGAGACATAGCTTTTTAAAGATTATACAGTTATAAACGGCTGGGTAGCAGATACAGGCAGTTTTAATGCGATCGCAGCATTTGGCGCCGCACATCAGCACAAATCGGTCAGTAGAAGGAGTTTCCGACGTGAACAGGTCCAAACAAATTCTTCAGTGAAATGCGGATTTAGTTAGTCCTGGATTCTCCAGCACTGCACTGATCTTGGACGCACTTCGTTGTTGGACCGTGAATGGGAAGTGAACGGAGCGGATTGCTTCGTGGCGCTCGCGACACCCCAATCAAATTGATGGCCTAGCCAAATTGTAAGAAGCTGACAGCAGAAATTCATAGTGTAAACATGCTTTGTACCACATAAGCAGAAACCCACCTTTTCTGGCGCATTTGAAAAAATCCTTAAAAGGCACATTCTTCTGCATCTTGAGGAACATTACATCATCCTTAGTTCTAGCACGGTTTTCGGAAGTTGCTCTTCTAGCAACGTCGAATTATTGAATATTGGACACTGGCTAAAGGACACAATAGCAGGTTTACCTAGTATATGCTTTGACTTTGCCAAAGCTGTTCCTCATGCAATTTTAACTGGCATGTTGAAAAAGGCAATCCTTCAACCTCCTTATTGTGCAATGGTTCCAAAGTTTTTCTTTCATCCAACCACATCTTTCACGTTATGACAGGTGAATCATTATCACAATCCTACTCTATCTCATGTGATGTTCCTTAAGGAAAGGTAGTTCCGACCTATTGTTTCTTATGTGCACGTTTGATCTTCCTTCTTTGATTTCAGCCAGATAATGTCAAGAGCCACAGTACTCACGCACAGTAACCAGCGCGGAGAAAGCCGTTAAAAAATTACAGCTGGCTGTTATTCAATTAGAGGAATGGTCTACAAGACGTGGGCTTCCTCTTGCACTGGAAAACGCCATGTTTTACCTACTGGTAATAGTCCCTTCCAAGCTTTCCACCGAAATGGAGGAATGAACTTGGGCCGTGTTATAGAAGAGTGCGATCATGGCCTCCTGATTTCTGACTTTTTATGCTTCACTTCTCATTTCCGAAGCATTGTAAACAGAGCAACTGTAGGTAACCTCTTCATGGCAATGAAAAGCAAGGATCCAAAGCAGGGATCTATGTGGCATTGTGTCATATATATCAATATGTAGTATTTCCTCTCAGGGAAAGGAAAGATGTTGCGTTGCTCGAAACTGCCTAAAGAAAGTTTACTCGAAGGGCGATTATAAGAGCAGGTAGTTTTTTGCACTCTAAAATTCCTCGTGCGAATAAGGAATAGCTATTTAAGTTTGCATCAGGGGTGTGCGTAATTACGATTTACGATTCACGGCTATTTTGCCGATTTTTTTTTACGATTTACGATTTACAACATTTCGGGTCGCAAATCGTAAAATTTCGTGAATGGGATCATCGATCAGAAACCAAGTGACGAGCAAATGTATGTAGACCGGGTTATAAGGATGTGCCCAGCCTAAAAGTCTGCTTTCATTCCATTCCAAGTCAGTCCCACCTCCCTTTTGAGTTGTTTTTTATGACAAATGCAATACATTGTTAAAAAAATAAGCTCTGTATAAGCATTGGAGGCAGTATCATAGAAAAGAAAGAATAGTATTCTTGGTTTCACGTCCTGTTTAGTAATAAGGTCTAGTCAATTCGTTTATATTAGGTTGCGAAAAAGTCTTTTCATTTTTTTCAAGGATTTATTACTTCACAACTGCAATGTCAAATCAATTGAGGTAAACTCCATCTTGTTCCATTACACTTCTCCAATGACTGGGTACTTTTCTAATTCCTCTCGCTTAAGGGACTGCAGTTCTGGAGTCGTACCATTGCCGAATTCAATTTTTGAGGTCTTCATCCGTTTCAAAATATTTCTCTCCAATTTTTTGCCTGAGAGCATGGAAGAGATGGTAGTCGGTAGGGGCGAGGTCAGGGTTATACGGTGGATGTGGCATTACCTCCCAGCCCAGCTCCTTTATTGTTTCTCTTGTGAGTCTTGCAACATGTGGTTTTGCACTGAGTGTCTGACGGGGGTACATATGTGGAATCCAAGCTCCAAATTGACAATTCGAGCTTCTCTGCCAGCTGACGTGTCGTCTGTCTACTATCGATACGAAGAAGGTGAAGTAGTTCAGTGTCGTCCAATTCAGTTGGCCTTCCTGACCTTGCTTTGTCCTCGAGGGAATAATCTCCCTTTAAAAACTTTCCGAGCCACTCATAACAGGCGCGATGAGTAGAAGATCCCAAGCCGTATATATGGTTAATTTGGTCGGCTGCCTAACATGCTGTAGATCTTTTAATGAATTCATGAAGAATGCCGTGCCGAAAATGGCCATGAAGTAGATCCGGCATTGAGTCCGGAAGATTGGATAGATAACGAAGTACAAGAAGGGACATGACCTGTGTCCGCGTGCGAAGGGTAGACAAGTGTGATAGGACTATGAAATCAGCAATCAATGCTGGCTAGTGTGTTTACAAGGAGAACGGTAAAAAACCTTTCGAAGTGTGAAGAGACTTTTTTCCAACCTAATAATACATTCATGCTGACCCTACCGGATAGAATTGACGCAAATGCACGATCGATATCATTCGTGTTTCTATCGCTTTGCTTCGCAATTCATAGGGCGAACCTGCATAACAAGTGCGGTAAAAGCGCTCATTTCAAAAAAAAAAAATCGAACTTTTGTTCTCCATTTTCAGGGGAGTGATTGAGGCTCTTGCATTTACCCTAACTGATTCACTTTCTGCTACAGACTCTAGGAGAGCAAACGTTCGTTACAGAAAAAAGGCGAAAGGTAGCGCTAGTGCAGAGAATGGTTAAATACTGCTGCCATATTTTAGTGTTTAAGAATCGAGAAAGAGCGACAAATTTGCGTAGGCGCTCTAGGTACGTTTAGGTTACCGCGGTGGCTGCTGTGTTCGATTCATGGCTCAGAACTTGAGAGCACTTTTAAAGTTAGGAAATGTCTTCATTGCAAAACTTCTGTAATTACCAGAGCCCCTGAGTTCGAGTCTCGCGCTGTGGTTGTTGCTTTCTACCCTCTCCTTGAGCAATGGATGTCTAACTACCTTCCTGCAGCGGTCTATATACCGTCTTCACTTGCTGCATTTAAAAAGAACTTCTGCAAGCTCAAACTGAGCTTGCTTCAAATTAAAGTGCGTTCTTCCCAACTCACAACTCAAACGAGATTACTTTCAAATCAAGCTATCACCTTCTAAATCAAGATTGCCTCGTCTATTTAATCCTCAAGAAAGTTACGCGTTAACCTTTCAATTCTAAAGTGGCTACAAAAGGCGTCAAAAAATGTGATCACACAGTACAGGCGACCAAACGTTTTTATCCGTCTGCTATGTGACTGTTTCTGGATTTATTTCAAATTACAGAAAGGTGGAGATCTTTTGGTGCATCACACGATGGGAATGCGCCATGCATTCACCCAGTACACATGACGCAATTCCACCGTATGACACAACCATCAGTGGTGAAATGCTTTTTTTGTTTAATTTTTAGTTTTGACAGTGACCTTTTCGTTGAATTCTGCTAAATTCTAGAGCACGCTGAAATTTGGTGCTAAGTTAGGAATTTAATGAATATTCAAACTATGCAGACTTCTTATTCAAAAACCATACATAGGTTAATGTAACGTTTTTGAATCTACAGTTTTTTCTTTTCTTTCTTGAAATGTGTAAATTTTTTTGTAAGGTGTCTTACTAACAATAAGACGTGAAGAAGTGAAATAGTTGGATAAGAAAATTTTCAGCTTGACAAAATAACACGACAAATAAAGAAATATTAAATCACATCTAATCAGCAACAGCAGAAGAAGCCACCGAAAATTTAATTAGACCGCTCCACACGCCAGATATCCTATACGATTTCCTGTTTACGATTTAGGATTTGCGAAACTTCAAATTTCATTTACACACACCCCTGGTTTGCATATCATGGAATCCGTTCGTAAGCTAAGGGATGTTTGTCTCGTCTTCAAACTGTTGAATGGAGGTTTAAAGAGTAGTGTATCGAAATCGTTTTCCTTATTTCCATCCATCTCGTAGTGGTTCAGCTATCTTATGGCAAGCTCAGGTCTAACCTTCGGGTCTCATTCTTGCGTGTGGGGCGCCAGCTGCATTTCGTAAGCTTACGATTGCTGGTCCCGGCTCCTCGTTCTCTTTTGGTGCGTTCCGAAGTATGGCAAAACGTGTTCTGCTGGATTATTAGTTTCAGAGAATGTGTGGCTAGAGTTGCGTGCAGTTTTTGATTGAGTATGTCCGCTGTTTCCACTGGCGTCTGTCTTATATGCACCTAGAAATAAGTATGATAAACAAAAATAAGAAAAAAGAACACAGAACGACGCAATATCAGCAGCAAAATACGGCTTGCCGCGCTACTAAGCAATAGCTCCGCCAGCACTTTGTGCTTCACCTTCATTCAATTGGACAGGTTAGACGCACGCAGCAACGGATATAAATACCAGGAGTAGAAAAGGAGGCCGTTCTCATAAGACGAGCTCTTCGAATGAGCTGAATGACGGATATTTGCATGCACCATTAGGCGAGGCGATACATAATTAAGCAACGATATTCCGGCAAACTTCCACCAAAACAAAAATAAAATCGTCGTGATGAAGTGGTGATGGCGCTCTGGCCCATCGACGAGCTGTTGTGTAACTGAAGAGGATTTCAGTGTTGAAAGCCGCCCTACAACTGGAGCAAGGAGGAAGGCAAACGCCCAAACACTTGAAGCCTTGTCAGTATGCCCCCTTTATCCAGGGAAACATTGCAGATGAACGTCGGTATCCGGCAACAACAGTATCTAAGCTTCAACGACGACAACGGTCTCCTATCCTCGAGACGAAGACAAGCGAAGTGAAGGGAGTGCAAGAAAAGCACGATATTGTTAGCAGGACGAAGATTTGGGAGGGCTCTTCCATTCATCGCCTTTTCGTGCCAGTCGGCCAGCTCCTTTCGTTTCCACCGTAGCGCTGAGGTGGACAGCTGAACAGTCGACTTGCGAGTCATCGTCTAGTGCTCTCACGTAAGAACAAGACCACTTCATGTTAGACAAACCCAGACGGAATAACGTTTGTTTCAACGCGGTCGAATGCCTTTTCGTAGTCGACGAAGATGAAAACTAGGGGCACACGGTTCCTGGCAGACATCAATGATCCCAAGGTGGTCTAGGTGTAGCCTGTGCATCTGAATCTCTTGTGGAATCCAGCCTGCTCCATACGTTGGGCTTCATCCAGTGTTCTTGATATGCGTGCACGAATATTCGTCTAAGAAGGGCTTGTAAAGCACGCTCCAGATGGCATATAGGACGGTACGAATTTTGTAGGTCTTCTCTGTCGTCCTTCCTATGATGAAGGGCAGAACACAAGTTGCTCCCTTGAACGGGAATTCGTTCCTTTCGAAGACAGAATGTCATGCCCGGTATGACGTTTAGTGAATGTCATCCAGCGTGCAGAAGGTCATCTGAGATGTAGTCCGGTCCAGGGACACCAAAAAAATCTTAGACGATTCAATAGGTATGTTGAATGCTGGTCGACATTCTTTTAAACTGAATTATGCTCACAGCTGCTACAAATAAATACAAAGCAGAGAGATATCTCTTACACTAACATAGGTGCTGCATCCCTATAAGCAAGAGAGATTGAGCGTGAATTCTACTAGTTTTAGGTGGTTTTCGGAAAATTTTGAAACGCGAACCTCTCGGTCTGCCTCAAAAAAAATGACCAAGCCATTTCATTATGAGGAAGGCAGGATCACTAAAATCGAAGAATAATTTTTAAAAAACTATCCTTCTTTTAAAAAGAAGTCACCTTAAGACTCTA
>OX375870.1:69306644-69398041 GCA_947359475.1 Heligmosomoides polygyrus bakeri
GGCTGAAATTGAGGAGTTTGTAGGCAGCAAAAGGTTCTTGCCGTGCTCTAAAGCACAACGGCGTAGCTCATGAATGGACTAAATTGCAGTGCTGCGAAAATGCAGGTGAGGCTTGTGCGACCCAATTTTTTCCGATTTCGGTCGACCATTGCACGAAGACACGGCGAGCCAACGGCATGCAAATGCGTAGGTGAGCAGAACACCTTAGGTGCTTTAAGACGATATGCTCGCAGACGATATCCCCAGCTGCCCAAACTGCCTTGGCCTCGTCTGCCATTTTAGGGCGGCGCACATAGCGGTTGAAGTTTCTTGCCCTCTTACTCGCCTATATTTGGGTTTTCGACACTCTCAATAACACCATTTTATAAGAGCGGTTTTTTGAAAATTCCCCATCGAGGACGTGGGCGCGCTAGGCCGAGCCTGCGCGGACGATGACGTCAGCGAAAATCGATATTTTCGAAATTGGCAAATTTCCTCGTGCAAACTTCGTCCAAAGTCATCTAGGCGGTTATTTGGGAATCCGACGTCCGTTTTTGAAAATTCCACCAATTAAAGTAGGTTACTTCCCGTTTGAGGGTGGTCGGCTCAGGATCACCGATCACCCTCAGTTATTGGTATGGGCGGTCTCCTGCCGCAATCGTCCAAGTGAAATTCGGCATCATGTTCGGCACTCCGAATAATCCCTGCCGCTATACGAAGTTTGAGCAAAATAGGTGATCCTGACCCGATCACCCTCAATTATCCTGAAGAAAATCCAAAACCTACCGCAATCGGCAGATTTTTCAAAAACGGACGTCGGATTCGTAACCAGGGCGGACACCGTTCGATAGAGCTTTTCGTGATGAACAAAATGATGTTATTGCGATTGTCGAAAACTCTTGGGCGAATAGTGGCGCAGGAAACTTCAAACGCTAAAACTCCGCCGCCCTGAAATGGCAGCTGCTGCTATGACAGTTTAATCAGCTAGGGAGTTGTGAGCACGTGTCGGAAATAAATTTAAGCGCTCTGCTCGCGAGCGCATTTGTAGGCCGTTAGCTCTCTGCGTCTTCCCGCAGGAGTCGACTGAAATTGGAAAAAAATCGTGTCACACAAGGCTAACCTGCATTTTCCCACTGCTGTAATTTTGTAAAATCATAAGCTATATTGCTGTGTTTCAGCAAGCTACTAGAACATTTTGCTGCCTACAAAACGCACGAGGTGCAACCGTAAAGGTTCACACATTACAGAGTTATCGCCCTTAGAACACGCCCGCGCGTGCTATTTAGCACAACAACGGTCGATGTTCTCCTCGATCTTACTCGCCCACATTAGAGTTTTTCTATCACCCAATAACAATTCAGCACGAAAAGCTCTATCGAATGGTATCAAGCATGGCCCAATTCGAAGATATCGATTTTCAATGACGTCAACGTCCGTCTGCCGCGTCCTCGAGTGGCCTCGTCCTCGACTGCCAGAAAATCGATACTTCCAAAATCGGTCGAAATTGGTATCATTCGATAGTGCTTTTCATGGTAAACAGAACGGTACCATTGCGAGTGTCGAACACTCACATCTGAGCGAGTAAGAGCGCAAGAAACTCTAACCGCTATCTTCCGCCGCTCTAAACTGTTAGCTGAGGCTAAGGCGGTTTAGGAAGCTGAGGAGTTCTGAGCAGGTCAGCGAAAAGCACCTTAAGCGCTCTGTATGCATACGCATTTTAAGGCCGTTTGCTTGCCTCGTCTTCCCGCAATGGTCCACCGAAATCGAAAAAAAAAACGTCACACAAGCCTCACCCGTATTTTCGCACCCCTGTAGCATTGAGCCTTCCCAAGCTACACCGTCCTGCTTTAATGTACTACTACACCGTTTTACTGCCTACAAGACCCACTAGTTGCAGCTGAAACGATTTGAGCTTGAAAGAGTTATTGCGCTACGAACGCGCCCGCGCGTCAATTTGCAAGCGCTCGCCCCTCGATTGAAACGTTCGATTCTACATGCATTGCTCACGGCGCACTCCTAAATCTAGCTGGACATCCTTAGAGCAATTCCTTAGTAGGTCGGCTAGAAATTTATGATAAAACTCCCCAAACGCACACTCTACCAGTTGTCGAACCTACTCGATTGATAAGTTCGATCGTATATGCATTGTGTACGGCGCACTTCAAAAGCTCGTCGGACTGACTGGAGCAAATTCTAAGTAGGACGGCCAAAAATTTCTTATAAAAAACCTTCAAACGGTTCGAAATAGTCTTGAAGGCTTTACATTTTCCAGTAAGGTAAGATAGAAGCGCAGTGAACATACTTTCTTCCACTCAGTTGATAGGTTCGATCCTATATGCATTGTGCACGGCGCACTCTCAGAGCATTCCAGGCGTGACAGAGCATTGACAACGTACGCCATGCTTGAGATACTCCGAAAGCATGCACGACCTGGGAAATAAGATGTTCTAATCGCAAGCTCCTGCTCCAGTCGTTTTTTAGGCCATCCACGGCGAAAATGCAGTGCTCTGGTAAGGCTTCATACATGTTTGTGTAGATCTCGAAGAGACGAGTCGAACGATGCCAACAGCTTCTCAAACAACTTAAAATTGAAAGAGTTATGAGCATGCGACCGTCTGCGACGGATTTTTCCGTCGCAAACTGTCTTTTTGATCGCGCGACGCTGGTATTGTATTCATATAGTAGAGCAAATCATCTTCCTTCGAATGGTATAACGACGTGCAAATAAGCTGAATCCTAAACAGAGAGAAAGATCTGTTGGCGAAGGCCATTTTTCTTCCTTTTTTGACCTTCCAATTTAATGACCTAAAAATTGACAAAAATCGATCTGGAAAAAGCGAAACACACTTTCTGATAGGGCAAATCATTTCCTTTCGATTTAATGTTATGCAAAAAAAACTTTTAGCGAAATCTAAAATAAAATGTTAAGAAAAACGGTGGGGAAATGGTTTCTAACCTAATATTTTCGCTCGCTATCGATGTGAATTACGAACCGCTTTTAGACGCCTGTCGAGCAGGCCGGCCAACCTTTTCATTATTTCGGAAATAGCTGCTTGTGAAATTTAGAAACATGGGTTTTCCTATGGACTGCTCACCATAGCTATTGAATAGGTTCAACCCTTTTTCAGTTTATCTTCTACATTATTGAGTTCCGTGATGTACTTTGCTCAACAGCTATGGGCTTGTCTAGCTGCTTGTTCCTGTGGACTTTATCATAAGTCGCTATTAGTGGAATTGTAAGCTGTATAGTTGTGCTCGAATGACCTATTCGAGATAGGTATTCGAATAGTTTTCATACGAGTTTGAATATTCGAATTCGAACATTCAAAAAATCGCGTTTTTCTAGTGCATTCGAGATCAAATGTTCAAAAAATGGCTTTTTTCGAAAACATTCTCTAATATTCAAACTTTTTATGGCATTTGAAACTACTTGAATATTCGAAAGAAATCTCGAGCACATAACTATAATAAGCTGACACCCTTAGTTGAACCAGCAAAGTTTGATATAACGCGAAGGGCTTCTGCCCATCTGAACACTCGTCCAGCAGCTTTCATGAAGAAAATGACAGCAACATGTACAACCTGGCTCTTCGAAGGGAATGTTCAAGAATGTAGGCCTCGCAATGAGTGGCCGACGATAATCCTACGTTTGAAGGAGGGCTTAACATCTTCAGAGCGATACCAAAGTGGTAGAAAACTACAAAAGAAGACAGCGACTAACTGCAAGTAGCATCAAAAGCAGTTTAGTTCTGATCAAGCCAAGGAGTATGCAGCCGTTGAGAAGTGCATCTTTCCATCGGCACAGTGAGCAAGAGTAAGAAGATGCTGGCCTAAACGTGGGCATTTTAGTGGTCATGATCCGCGACCAGTGACGTGTTATAACAACCTAAGGACCACCGAGCTGCTGACCAACACGAACTTTTAAAGACAGTGAAGGATACAAAAGGATGTCCAAGAGACATATCTTCAAAATGAGCCTGCACATAGGGTGCTCCATTGAGCAGCTCAAGGACTGACGAAAAATATTCAAAACTCAAGATCAGCATGAGTGAAAAGCATCCTACCGATAGTCAGTCAGTCTAATGATGACCGAAATCACTACGTTCTGGGTTTTCATTGCAACTAGTACATACTTAATCCATTCCACAATCATACTCGGGTATCGCCCTCATCGAGCAGCCAAATCTGGGCAAAAATCGACTGTTTCAGTCCATGTCAATGGACCGACGATCGATATGGAATACTTATCTTAAACCCTATTCATCGTTTACCATATTCGCTTAATTCCAACAATAAAAAAGGGAAATCTGGGCAGAAATTCACAATATCGATAGATACTCATTCGCCGATCGATAAGTACTCTTGTATGTACATAGCCGTTCTCGTATCATGAAAACGAGGATACATGGCTTGTTCTGTTCGCATACGTAATGAGAAGCACCTGCTACGTTTCCAAGGATAGGATAAGGTGTACTACTTACTTACTTTGATACTTTGATGGTCCTTTTGTCGGCTGGAGGTCTTCTCAGCGGGGACCACAACTCTTCCAGACCGCTCGATCTCTGGCTCCTTGCATCCAGTGAGGCAGACTCCGCTCTCTGAAAGATCTTGAGAATGAGTCTGCCCATCGCGTTGGCGGTCGTCCCAGTGGTCTCTTATGGTCACCCGGGAGCCATTCTCTGACACGTAGACTCCATCTATCGTCCTTTCGTCGAAGCAGGTGTCCGGCCCAGCGATATTTGGACTTCTTCATGTAATGCAGCGGGTCTGCTAATTGCGACTTCTCCCGTAGCTGTGAGCTTCGTAGGCCTTCTTGCCATTGCTGACGAAGGCTTGTCCTTAGAAGACATCTCTCCAGTGCACGATGCGTAGTTTGCATCGCTCTGGCGATTGTCTTGTTGTCGGGCCAGGTTTCCGTCGCGTAACACATCGCAGGCAGTACAGAGGCGTTGAATATCGAGGCCCTGAGGCCGGGATCCTTGACCTGATCGGTGACCTCGCGAATCGAACTGAAGGCTGTCCATGCTGCGCGTCTCCTGCGGGCGATTTCAGGAGCGAGGTCGTTATACATGTTCAGCTCTCTTCCCAGGTAGACGTAGGAGTCGACCTGTTGTAGAGCGACTCCATTTAACCTTACGAGTCCCGTGTCACACCACTGGATAACCATAAATTGTGTTTTGGACATGTTCATGTCCAATCCAATCTTCATACCTGCCACATTGAGCTCGTTCAGCATTTCCTCGACTTCTGCTGTGCTGGTAGAGATGAGAATAATATCGTCGGCGAAGCGAAGGTTGCTGATCCGTTTACCGTCGACAAGGTAGCCTTTATCGTCCCAGTTCAAGTCTTTCATGGCATCCTGGAGTGCCGCTGTGAATAGCTTGGGAGAAATCGTGTCTCCCTGCCGTACTCCTTTCCCGATAGGAATTTTAAGCTTTCGATCGAACAGCTGAATGGTAGTCGATGTGTTCGAGAAGTCGGATGTAGGGCGATGGTATACCAGCGTGCACAAGTGCTCTCAAAACGGCGTTGATTTCCACAGAGTAGAACGCTTTCCGGTAATCAACGAAGAAAAGGACAAGTGGGAGGTGGTATTCGCGGCTCCTCTGAGCTGTGAGACAGTCTGAATATGGTCCATGCAGGAGAAATTCTTGCGAAACCCTGCTTGCTCCACTGGCTGATATTCATCCAAGCAACGCTCCATGCGGTTAAGCAGTATCTTGGAGGAGATCTTGTACACAACCGAGAGAAGACTGATGGGTCGACAGTTGTTGATATCCTCCTGCTGACCTTTTTTGAAGATTAAAACTGTTTTCGACTCCTTCCATGAGTCCGGAATCCTACCAAGTCGAAGGTAGTGGTTGAAGTGCTTGGCAAGAGGTGAGCAGAGGGCACTGCCACCCGCACGAAGGAGATCAGCAGAAATGCCGTCCGGTCCGGGAGCAGTGCTCGGCTTCATCCTTCTGATGGCATGAACAACTTCTGATTCCAGAATGGGAGGTACTTCCTCAGCTGGTGGCATCAAGCATTTCGGGACAGTGATGGAAGAACGGAACAGATCTGTCTAGAATTCTTGAACGATGGCCTCCATCGCTCTTCCAGGCGTTTGCGTTGTTCCATCCTTATCCACAAGGGCTGACATTATTGCCTTCTGATCGCAGGGATCTCGCAGGGACGATAAGGTGTAGAGCTTCAAAAACCTTCAGTCTCTTGAATTTGATAAAACAGGTCGTAGCACTTAGGCGGAAAACTTTGACAGGAAAGAAATCTCATGGGAACTTCTGGAGAATCGCCCCGAGGGCGTTGATGTTGGCTGTGGGCAGGGGTCGCATCTGGGGCCACAGACGCGGTAACTTAATCATATTTCTGCAAGAGAATGACCATCCGCCCCGGCAACTGTCTTCCAACTTTAAGGACAGCACGCATAATTGAAGGGTGTTGGCGAATAATAGAATTACCCTTGCCGAAAGGAATGATCGCTATAACTCTGTTTCGTGTAAGGCATGATGCAGCTTGTTCCGGGCTTATGGACGTGAATCATAGCCCACCCTGCTCTGGTCAGATGTGGATGTAATAGTATTTAGTTACCCAGCTTCAGACCTATGGTATGCTCCCGCATGGATGGGGGGCAGGTTCAAGCTTGAGATTCGAGAATCGAAGGAGAGGGTCGTACTGTGATGCCGTTTGAGAGGGGAGAGGAGGGGTGGAGGTCGTACTATTTCGGTTTTGGCAGAGGATTCTCTCGTATTTTTCAGATTTTTTTGGCGATGTTTGTAAATCTTAAGTTTTTTCCACGCGTGTCTACAACAGTTTGGCGTCTCACATTCGTTCCCTAAAGTTATGAAATTGAATATTAAAAGTATAAAATAGTGATTGTTTTACGTGTTGAAACAAAGATTTTCTACCGGCAGATTTGGAGTCAGTGAGAGGCTTCCAATTTTTTCAGATTTCTTCCAGGAAGTCATGGACACGACAGTTTTCTGCCGGAAACGACCACAGCTACGTCAAAAATTGCACGCTATAAAATTTCAAAACGTTATTTACTAAGGATGACTTAGGTGCTTTCACTACAAGATTTTTGAAGCGTTCTTTGAATAGATGACGGAAAGGCAACAGAACGACGGACAAGTCACGGAATTGTCCAAGTTCGACTTTCAATAAACTATCATAATACTCATCCTACAGAGTACTAATCTTGTCGCTATCTCTCCTCAAGATTAGTACTCTGTAGGATGAAATGGTGTTTGGGAGGACAGTTTCATAAGTGTTTTTCGACTTTTTCAGGCTCTGACGAAGGCGAGGTCGCCAAAACGTAAGCCGAGTCGAATAAATGTGATAACAACTTTGGCTACCAGCTCAATAAGACAACATCGATCTGAAGTCACGGAATTAATTTTCTCGCTTCTGCAGACAGCCTCAGAAAACGAAGTTGCACCCTAAAATGTTTTAAGCCACAGCCACAATTTTAAGCCCCAGCGACAAGATAAGCTGATTCCCGTCTTGACGGTATAAACATTTAAAGAATCGAACTTACGACCGCCTTAATTGCGTTTTTAGGGAAATGGCGGTTTTCTCTCGTTTCCGCCTCCATGTGAGTATTTTGGTTCCCACCAATTCCTGAACGCTTCCATTCCTGGCGTTCGTCCCCATTCTCAACGCAATTCCCACACATACGGGCTGAAAACGAAGTCCGTACCCGTAAAAATGCTCCCCAAAGCGATTACGGGGCAGCTCGGCCCCGAGCATGCTGAGCAGGGATGTGCGGAAATTTTTCTGGAAAAAGCGGAAGACGAAAGAAGGAACGGAAACACTCAAAAATGGCCGGAAACCGGAATACGAAACGCGGAAACGGAAATGATACATATTCGCCATTTTTTCAAAGAATGCATCTGAAACGGCGTCAGAAACGACTTCTATTGCACTTTTTCTTGCTCAAAACTTTGCGAGCAGCAGAATCTTCAATAGATTAATTCTAATCCTCTTCATAACATAACGAAGCATGAATTTATAATATTGCTATGACAACCCTTTGGCTATGGCTAGAGCAATAAACGAAAACAAATTCAGGGTCTTATCTCACTATTCCTCACTATTTCAGCACGCAGTCACTCTGCTGTTTCCATATCTAGTTCCTGCGACTGAAGTCTAAAACTAGAGCAGCCAACTAGATCATTTTGCGGCCAGGAGAGAGATCCCTCTCATATTCTCCCTCTGTGGGATCACGAACGACGTGGTGACTGCACAGATGTCTGCATACTCACATTAGCAGTTACATTGTAATCACCAAAACTATAATAGTACTAAGAATTCATTCTGGTATATAAGATGGAGAACCTCCAAAATTGCGGTGCGCTTTTGCGAGAACCTCCAAAATTGCGGTGCGCATTTTTTACAGGATGTAGGGTGCCGTGTGGGGAGTCAAGCCATAGGTAGTTTTTTTTCGGAATTGGCCCCTGTGGTCGAAGAAAGGCGTGTGAAAACGTCAGCGCGAAGTTCATCACGTCCTGCTGCCATCCAACGAATGCGGGGGGTTGGCGCAGTGGATAGTGGCGCTGCTTCAGGTCGCAGGTCCCATTCTTCTGCGACGGAACATTTTTTGCATTTCAACTGACTGGTTGAGATTTGAGAGGTCCTGACACCTACACAATTTTTGGGCGTTTTCTGCGCATCTTTCCAGTGTGCTGGGGAGAGTAACTTTCTTGCGGCTTGTTTATTACTGATCGGTTTTTAACCGAAAGGCAATGGGAAATGAATTCAACACAAAAGTGTATGGACGTTCAACACCGAAACACCAGTACTACACAGGCACAAAGTGCATGATGCAGAAGACATTTACCTTCAGAATGTTGTCAGATCAAAGGGAAGGTCGTAGACAGTGAGGCAGGAGTGAAATCGCTTCATAAGCTTTTCAATGTAACTGAAGAAGCCCATGTCGGCTGGCTGAATCTGGCCGATGGCACCCGAATGCATAGTCTGAACAATCAAAGTCTTTCGTCAGGCTATAGTAACCTAAATCGCCACGTGATTCGAGAAGCTGGCACATGAGCCCTGAATAAAAGTACAGCTAAGGATCATCTGAGGGTCGAAGACATGCTCAAAGAAAGTGAGCATAGTAGAATAGCGTAGAAGTACAGCATGCTAGACTCTTTCTCAATGCCTTTTGGTTAAAAAAGGTCAGTAATAAACAATCCGCAAGAAAGGTCCTCTCCACATCACATAGCTAGAAAAAATGTGCAGAAAACGCCAGAAAATTAAGTAGAACCTCTCAAATCTCATCCAATCAGTTGAAATGCAAAAATCTCTCATCGCAGAAGAACCGGAGCTGCGACCTTGCCCGCCTGATCAACGCCACTATTCGCTGCACCAACTGACCACATTCGTTGGGTGACAGCAGGGCGTGGTGAACTTCGCGCTCACATTTTCACACGCCTTTCTTCAACCGCAGAAGACCATTTGGAAAAATTAACTATGGTGTTGGACTCTCTACACGGGACCCAGTCCGGTAAAAATTACATCGCACAAGCTCACCGCAAGTTTGGAGGCCCTCTTTGTACGATGATAACTGGATGACTGATTAGTCATGATGGATCCACACTTCCACAGGAATGTTTAGTCTATGCCAGTCTATAAGCTCCCTGATATGAAGGTGACACAGCTGGACAGTTCCTAGATGGTTCTCGAAGTAATAGTTTTTTTTCAGAATTCAACAGGTCACCCTAGTCAATCAAAATAACAGCTCATGATAGATTGTCGTGAGGCTTCATTTAAAAAATGAATTGCATAATACCATATGGATCAATATCATTCATAACGAATACAGTTAAAAATTGCATTTTCACTTTTCATCAGGGATATGGTGTAATCTCGGAACAGACAGGCGCATGACACAACCTTCACTGAACCCTTTGCTTCATGATGCTACGCCATATGCTTACAAAGTTTTCGTAGCTATTTGTAACTAATGGATCAAGAATTTTATGATCATTCAAATGTTGAGTGCATTTTCCTAACATACAATGCAGGCATAGCCTTTGCTGGCACATTAGTTTTGGCCTGTACTCAGCCGTTGCCATTTTTGAGTGCTTTTTGGTAGTCTAACTTCAAGAACATTAATACTAGAGTTGTCCAACAGACTTCTCTCACAACTATACGAAGGAGAACTCTTTTTAATTGATTTTTGATCTTTCTAGTTTATAAGCTGATTGTGTTCAATAGAAAACTAATGTTGGACAGTGCCCATTTCCGTTTCCGCCTTCCGGTCAAAAAACAGGCGGAACACGGAACGGAACGGAAGAGTTCAAAATGGCCGGAAACCGACATTCGGAACGCGGAAACGGAAATTCCGCACATCCCTGATGCTGAGTCATCGCGGCGGTGCAGATTTCAGACGGAAGAGTACCGGCGCCTACGCCGACCCTACATCTCTAGCCGCACGTGCAATTCATGCTATTGCTTTCCCACGATTGGGAGACTTCACATGAGATCCAAAAGAAAGAAGATGTGGCGGGACTGGGAAGTAGCACTGTTGCGAAATGGCGTCGTTCGAACCCGTTCGAGTGATGTTTGCTCCCTCACAGCAAAGGGGTGGAGATTTAGCGATATATATCCTACCTCGAGATCGCCAGCTGTGCTATGCAATATATCACGCTATGATGAGACGTGCAAATCGCTCAAGAAACAGCATGTTCCCACGCGAGACGGTACTTGCGCGAAATAGCGGAAAGGCAGCGAGAGGTGGCAGACGCGCTGCAAATCGACGTGGGTGCGTTATGTTAGGTGTCTCCCATTACTGTAGGGGCGGAGCGACGCGCTCGATTACCATAGGCAGACTTGGTGCCGCGCTCACCACCTACGAGATTTCACTACGAGATAGGGCGAGTTGAGCAGAGCGCGGTGCTGCCGTGAGCAGATTCCGTACAGAACCATACCGGACCTGATTCCTTTTTATTTTTTACCTAAGGCCTTTGTCATACCATCGCTCACCCCGAGCGACGCCTAATGATATGCTCCCATATCGATCGGGCGGAACGATGGAATCGATATGGGTGCATATCATTAGGCGTCGCTCGGGGTGAGCGATGGTATGACAAAGGCCTAACACCTAACGTACGAACCCGGGGACGAACGGGGCCGAGTTGCTCGTCAACCCTCCAAAGCAGGGGCTAAAGCGCCGGGACGGGCCCAGCGACAGAGCGAGCAACTGCCACGGACGCAAGCAAGAGCGCGGTATTTCCACACGGGACATCACCTTCGCTGCAGTGGTGGACGGCGCAGCCAATTTTGCAGGAAGAGTTGTCGTGAACAGCGACGAGCGACGGGTTGCTTATGCTCTACTGCATGCTACACGGTTACCTAACTCATTCTATCGCCAAGCTTATCACGATCATGCCCACGGACATACAGCTTGCTCGTCATAATGGATTTTTCGACACGTACCATGTCTCGAAGGGGGTGGAGAGGTCAACTGAGGGAGATAGAATCCTTCTGATATCTTGAGCACTTTCTCAGCCGTCACCGTATATAAACTCCGCTAACAAGTAAGCGCTCATGAGAAGATTTCGCTAGAAGTGCTTCTGGCGTGGAAATAAGAATATATCGGACCATCACTAACCACTACATTTCTATAATGCAGTAGTAAACTCGCACAAGACTTTAAGTTGGATTTTTTAAGCATATCGAGCAAAAGTAATATACGAATACATGCATAAAGTTGTCTTCGTAAATTTTGGACAAACTGTCAGGTAAGGATTCGACAGATATTTAGACAACTGCACAGAACTGCAGTTGTCAACTGCACACTTCTTCCACGAAACCACCGTTCCTCGCTTTGAAAACATACAGAGTTGTAGTGAAGAAAGAAATGCTTGTCAATTTTATTGGCCTGAATAGAATTCGACAGAACGTACACTCACCGTGAAAGAATAAACATTACTCGAAACGCCAGATAAAACAACGAAACACTCACAGAATTAACCACAAGATTTACTGGACATTTGGGACGGGGACGGGGTCGGGCGGGATCAAATGAGTAGGTGAACTTTCTCACGCAAACTTTCACATACTGAATCTCAACTCATACACGCACGTTGCTGAATAGCTAAGGAAACTTTGAACAATTGAGCACACTACACAAAAAACATCAACAGTAACAAACTCGGTTTAACAAACGTAAATGTACGCTTTCCTCACAGGGGAATAACAACGAAGACGGCGAACTCGTCCGCTTTTGAGAGCAACCCATGGAACTTTTCGCGCGCTATGACAAACGACAATGATACAAGACGAAAAAAACGTGTGTGTAACAAGGAGGCGAATTCGCGCATTTTTTGGCAATCAAAAGCTCTCAAACCCGTCGACGAGATGGGGCACAATGCTCACATAACTTGGTATCACCGCTTACACACGCACTGTTCACGGAAGCATCGATGACGACACGTAACAACCATGCTTACAGTGATTCACATAAAAAATCGTGTCACCGTGACCGCGTCGCTCGACGTCGATTTTTGCGACACCAGAACGCAAAGCAGAACAGATGCAACGTGATTTTTCATATGACAGGACTATATATCACAGAACACTACCTACTAAACAGATTACTCGTCCAAAAATAAAAGATCGTTCTACACATTGATTACGGCTCTCTCCATCTAAAAAGCTCGAAAATGGATAGAACAAAAATCAGCTTCACTTTCTTCCTCGCAGTGCCTTCTCACAATATCCCGGGGTCAAATGGGCCATCTTTTCTACGCGAAGATCCAATTGCTTTTGCAGTGCTCTTGTCAAAGAGCAATCCGATCTTCGTTACGTTAAGGGCCGCTTGGTGTAGGCACCAAGCCTGAGGAGGGGCTTTGGGGTGATGGAATCAGGCTTGCCCACGCGACAACCTCAGTTGAACGACCACCCCTTGGCCGGCTGTTGCACGACGCCTCCTTCCTGTCCAGTGGCAATCTCGTCGTCACTATTTGAACTGAAAACGAAACATAACCACTGTGTGAACGACATGGATAAAAAGACGGGAACCCTGTAATGCAAAAGCGTACTTGAAATATGTATCGATGATTTCGTAGGTGAGTTTGTAGATCTCTTCGTTATCGTGATTCTGCAGTTGCTCGATCTTATCCAGGCCTGAAAGGGATTCGAAGTAGTCCATGGGGTGGGAGAACGTAACCTCATTATGCCCCACACATACCTCCGCATTCCTCAATCTGCGTGCATATCGCTTCCACTCCCGCACCAGCCATTTTAAGGATGTTATTGATGCCATCCAGCACAACCTAAACGACAAAGAATTAGAACAAGAGAATAACGCTTCTTCGCAGAGCTACTCTGCTTTCGACCGATCTCGAATGATTCATTGAAAGCGCGAAATGCACGAATTTGGCAGCGGCACTTTGCCTCTCCCCCTTAACCAAAATCAAAATTTGTGACGTATTTCAAGAAATGGTCGAAGTGCTCTTCGCCCGATGGTGTTATTTTTCATTGATTCAATAGGGATTATCGCATCCACTCATGGAATCCGTTTGATATGCTCTGAACAGCGGAAAACAAGCGATCTTCACAAACCTTCCAAACAGTAGCCCGACCGAGGGCAGGAAATTATTAATTGGTAATGCGATTTAGGAGTTTCCGAAATCGGACAAGTGGAAGTACGCTTGCAAACAACGTAAGTGACGCGCTCTAAATAATTGACTGGCGCTCCTTTGTTTCAGAAAACGACAATGCACTCAACGCTGAGAAGTTTGTTCTCACAACCGTTCCACGATTAAAGGAGCTTGTGAGTTCGCTTATTGCGCACTCATTGCAGGATACCCTCCTAATAAGCAAAAGTGGATGATGCTTCAGTGCCTTCCTGCAGCTGTGTGTATACCATTTCCCCATTATACGTCTAACATGGACATTTTACACATCAAAGTAAGCCTTTCTCAATTCAAACCGCCAATAGCAACTGAAACTAGACTGCTTTCAGATCAAACTGAATGCGCTCTAAGTAAAAGGGGACGTCCATAGCATCAAATTGAAGACGTCTTAAGAATGTCAAGTAATATACCTTCCATTTAAAGAACCTATGTTAAAAATCCGACTATACAGTGGGCGCAAAATTTGGATCAAATGATCAAATTTTTAGTGACGGAGAAATTCTGTTCGTATTTTACATTTTCTTGCTCATTTCAAAATTCATAAAAGCAGAATCGATCATTTCTTCATCAGCAATTCATTTTGACATTTCTGAAACGTAGGTGCTCAACGCAAAGCAGTGAAAATGTTATTTGGCCTGTGAAGTACGAGAAGCTATCCTACGTGTAGAGGAAACTATCACGAACTCTTTGGAGCGAACACTCAAAAAACATCGCCTTATTTCAAATCTGAGGAAACGTGTAAATGTCGAAGAAGTCCTCCAGTTTTGCACTACGCATCCTGTTTTACTTACAAAAAGAAGAACGGTTAGCTCACGCATCATTTAGCACAACATCCGAGACGCCCTCACTATAAGACATTGATACTACAGCGGATTCATTCTAGTTTTTAGCTTTTCCACACTATTTCGGCCTCAATTGAGTAGGACTGCATAAAGTAATAAAGGTAGTGAAACTCGGTGAGTTAAGGCATCAACACAGAGACCAACGGCTGCCTCTCTATTTTTATTTCTTTACTGGAGGTTGGACCACGAAACGACGGTACATCGTGCAGCCTTCAGAAAGCCCATATTTTTAAGATAACTCAGTTTTTGGTCAAGAATATTAATACAATCTTTTAAGCCTCGACTCCAAAAACTGCAATAAGGAACAATTTGAGACAGCAAGCAAAAATAAATCCCTGAATTGCAATGTATGTGGCAAGCACAGCAATGGCCGCTTAGTGGACAGTGAGTATCGCGATACGTACACGAGGGACGGTCTCTATGTACGAATGGTCGCCGCGCCCGCGATGACTGTCGCGTCGTGTTCCGCCGCGGTCGTGCGAGTTGTCGCTCACGACCTGCTGCTGACGCCAAGTTTAAGTTGTTTATATCCCTTTCCGCTGTTGCAAGAGCTGCGGGAAAACATACTCTCGTTCAGAAATTGAGTTCGAGTTACAAAACTGAACAACATTACTATGTTCAATCCATTTTTAGATGGTGCTTTTTCATGAAAGGCCGAAAAGGTGACACACTGAAGTGTGGCCTTCTTCGCAGTGAAAATGATTTTGTGAACACTTCCTAACACATGGTGTGCAGCTTCTGATGCAAGTCTAGATAGCAGCATCATGTATCCCTCTCTAAACTGGCAGCTTTTTTTAAGCTCACCAACCCTAAGTGAATTTCTACAGCATGTGGAGAAAAAAGAGGGTGGACCTCTCGCTCTATACTTGCACCCAAGTTCTTAGTAGAAGATGATTCATTGGTGTTGAGCAGGCATGTTTTACTCTATTACATATGCCTTGAAGAAAATTGATACCTGTTGTGAGAGTTTTGTTCAGGTAGAGAACGAGCGGTAACTGTCATTCTACACACCATTTCGGTCGTTTTTTAAAACAAAATTTGATTTACTTTTCTTTCCGTTTCAGTGCTCCCTACTTCGGTTCCCTCCCTTTTCCGCCCATTCGGTTGTCCTCCACGTCCTGCTTTCCTGCGAAGGATTGTCGCTCGGCGAACAATATCCCTCGTCTAAGCCTGAATGTACTGCTGTGGGAGTGGGAATGCCAGGTTTAATGGTCTTCGGGACGGTTTTCACTCGATTGTAGTGATGACGAGATGACAGTGACGAGTTTTCCAGAAAGGAAAGTTGTTCCTATGTCTTGTAGTGGAGTTGTTCCTATGATCATGTACAGCGGACCTATTGCGGCGACTTCTGCCGCGCTATTCGCCGCGTCCGCGGCGACCATTCGTACATAATGTCCCACAGCCTACGTACACCAGCGCCCTTTACAATACGCCCATACATGTTTCACGTGGGTGATCCCTAAGTGGCACGTCTCCTAAAATATCTCCACGTCCATTGAATGTGCATAAATTGTCCCTCACCTGAATAATTTGTGGCTCCTTGCAGTCGAGGAGGGCACAGAACGGACGAATGACGCCACAGTTCACCATCTGCTCGACTTGATCCGGACGTCCAGAGATGGTAACGTTGGAAACTGCCCATGCTGCCTCCTGAAGTGAAAAGATTAAGTCGAAAATAACCACTAAAGAATGCCCACTAGCTAACGTGTCACAACAAAGTGAAGCCAAAGTTAAGGAGCTAATGTAACTCCTATGCGAGAATATGAGAACAGATTAGCTCCAAAAAGTAGGCCGTGTCAAGAATGTAGAAACATAGCAGTTAACCAATTCTTTTTACGAACACTTTAGCGGTTGCCAACAACAGCACGTTTGATGCAGTCTAAAATTGCTAACTACAAAAATGTATCGGAAATTCTTCACCAACAAAAAAAGGTACCTTGATTTTCCACTTCATCTCCACAATCTCCACAGCGATTTTTTAATTTGTATCATATTGCCTAAGTTCAGCAAAATTTGGGAGTGCTATCTCGTCCACTCTTATTGTGTGCTCGTGCCCACCATTTTCCCATTCATCTTTGGAATCACTGTGTTAGAAACACCACTTCCTCTTAAACTACCTCCCCAACTGGGTAAGAACTTTTGACAGAAACAATGCGAACACCATGGTATGAAAAGTCGCAAAACCAAATGACACTGATCAAGTTCTCCTCGATGATGTAGAGGAACACGCTGCGGCAGACAACGATGCAAAATAAGAACAAGAGCAGACAGTAAACACCTGCCTTTTGTGTAGGGAAGTCGGCCTTGCCAAGCAGGTTGATGATCAAAGGCATAAGACCGGCATCAAGTACAGCTTGAACCTGGTTCTGGTTTCCAGCAGTGATGTTCGACAAGAACCATACCGCTTCCTACAAATCAACTACAAATGAAATGACCAAAGTAAGAGCCACTAATCATCGGTAGATTACATACCTTGTTGATCTTCTCTTTCTGATGCGACAGAAGTTGCGGCATTTCTTGCAGCACACCGCAGTCGAGAACGAGCTGCGTTTGTTCGTCAGACCCAGTGACGATATTGCCCACCGCTCGTAAAGCTGCAGTCTGCACTTTTGCGTCAGAATGTCCAAGCATTGGCACCAGCGAAGGAACGATCTGAACAATATACTCACTAGCAGTCAAGCAATGCTTAGAAAACATCGGAAATACACATACACCGCTATCAATGACCAACTGAATCTGCTCATTTCCACCGTCGGTAAGGTAAGAAAGCGCCCACACGGTGTCAACAAGGATATTCGGGTCCTGTAAGCCAAGCATTCAGTAACAGTCCAACAGTGGCTATGGAACTAGCACTTACGTCATGGTGAATCAACAAAACCAGTGCAGGCAGAATTGTTTTCACGATTTCTGGAGTGGGTGGTGGATCCTTTGATCGGCACAAATTAACCTGAACCACCAAATAAGTTTATTCAGATCAAAACTGGTACCTCTTTTAACTAGGCGAACATATATGAGATCTTGCTGTCAACTCACAATAACCCAGGTGACATTTCGAAGGAAGCCTAGTGGAATTTCAGGCGTAATGAAGTTGAGAAGCAACGGCAGTATACCAAGGCCAAGACAGTAGTCCCGGAAATGTGGACCATCACCTAAAAGAAATGCGGAGTTAGCTTATCACTTATCTCCAAAAATTTAGTGGGTTTACAAATAATAGTACGTATGCTCCTCTGCTGACACGGAGGAGAGTAAGAACAAGGCAATGAAAGAAATTCCGGGATGTGGCTGAACTGCAGGGTGCGTTATCGCGACAAGATATTCAAATCGCTGAAAGCGAAAATACAGGACTTTCAAGATAACAACCATGCGATGTTTATCAGTCTATTGTGAACTATACACAACATTGATATACGAATATATCTCCATCGGCATCGATACAGGTTTTGAGACGCTTCGGAAAGGCATCGACGAAGTATGGCGCGACGAGCTCATACAAAGCCTTCTGGAGAGCTTCCTTCAAAGAATCCATAGAGCGGTGAAGATTCCCGCAAGCTTTGGCTTCCAAAACTGCCCATACGGTGTAGTACTTCATATTCGAACTAGGAGAGTTGGCTGGCCACTCGTTGAAGCTGACGAAGTCGAGAACTTCTCTTTACATCAGTCCTGCACCATTCTCGCTCTGTGAGTTGGAGCTTTGTCTTGTTGGAAAGTCCAGGAGCAGTTTCCAAAGTGAGCACTAGCCCAGAGTAACAGTTCGTCCTTCAGAAGGTCCAAATAGTTCTCCTTGATTTCCATTTTTCGCGATCGCGACATCCGACGGACCGAGCGCGCCGGGTTCTTGCGAATTCGTCCACGTACCTTCCTGATGTTGTCCGTAGTTGCCACAGATGCGTGTCTTCCTTGTCCGGATCCATCATCCTCGGTCTTTCCCAGGTCTTTGTAGCGTCTGATCGGTCTATGTAGAATCCTCCGATGAACTTTAAGACGCTGGTGAATATCGCGTGCCGAGAAGCCTTGACGGTAAGGTTCTATGGTTGAAACATCGTCGCACGAACGTTTCGACATGTTGAAAAACTATTTATCTTTATGCTTGCTTTAATTGGGGATGACCTCTCCCAATTAGCAGCAGGGCTTTATCATTATCATTATTTCTCTTACATTCCCTTAAAGATAGAAACTAAACAGATATGTTTTTCTTTTATTTTTCGTTGTATTGTTTTAAGTGTTCCTTAGTAGGCGAGCAAATATTATTAACAATATTGGTACAATAACAGCTGCTGTAATCAATGTTGTGGTGCTTTGCGATGATGTTACGAGGAAAATAAACAGCTCTAAAGTCCGACGCTACGACGCTCTAATGAAAGGTGCTGATTCTCAAACATCTTTGCCGGCTCCGCTCTCCGGCTATTGGTGGAGGGGCGAGTCGCCCGACCGCCCGCCGCGATGCGGCTGATGGCGCGACATTGAGGGCACTACCCCGCCTAGTACCCGAAATTTCGCTTCAAACCTCCTGCTGTGGGGGGGGAGGCATCCGAAATGTCTTAAGACCTCCGCGCACTTTTGCGGCAACGCGCCAGCCCTATTTCTAAGCATGGGGCAGGAATCGCCGCGCGAGGCAAAACTACCTCAGCCCGGGCTGCCGCTGATGTGCCGTCTATGCGGCAGACGCGGTGCCGCAAACGAGGCAGCGGCAATAATCCTTCAAGGCACTGTTGCCGCATGGCTTTGCCACCACCGCGCGCCCGTGTCTGGACTCTACCTGATCGCTGCGGGATCTAGAGAATGAAAGTCCTTTAAACTCCTCGATCAGCTGTTTCGTTTCTCGCTCTCTATCTTTGGAACGTTCTGTTTTGTATCAATGGAGGAAGTAGTTGATGAAGGAATAGCAAGTGCTCATCATCGATGTTTATGGGTGGTGCCTCTGTGATGGCGATTGGGGCGCACGTTGTGACTGGAGTGAGTAGGTCCTGAGTGGAACCATTCAGCTACATCACTCCTCTGCATTGCCGCATTGGCGATTGAGCGAGCGGGAGGAGTGCCGCGTGAACTCCACCCTTCTCTAGCACGCGACAGTGGATGCCGCATACGCGGCTGGCATAGAACTACATGCCACTCCCTAGCATGTCTTTTAAACATGGCTCTCAAACGGATCGTCGAGTCGCGAGAAGAAAAAACTTTTATGAAGGCGAGGAAAACTCCCAGACCGCATTGGCAGACACTTTCGGTTCGACCCAATACCTGCGGAGAAACTAATTAAGAAATAGTATATTCGGGAATTTTTGCTTACCTATAATATTCCCAAGGGCCCATACTGCTTGCTCACAAACGTTCATATTTCCGCTGGAGAGAAGTTCCAAGAACAACGGCACAGCACCAGCATTTACCTGGGAAAATAAGTAAGATGTGGAGGTTGATGAGTTCATAAGTGAAGAGCGATTAGCTACCAACTTACCACTGCCTGCGTCTGTTCCGACGTTCCTGATGCGATATTCGTCAGTGCCCAGGCAGCCTCGAATTGCAGATTAACACTAAAAACAACTAGGATGGGAAAAAGTCACACGATGAATAGCGGCAGTAATGGAAGGTTCTCAAAAACCTACTCATCAGAAACGAGGCAGTTTACAAGAATAGGAAGAATATCACTGGATATAAGATCATCTATCGGAGGATTTCTATCCGACGACAGCATCTTGCGAGCCTTAAACCAGTTACAGAATAGTAACTCAGTAACAATTCATATAATGAACACCGGACAACTCTCGCACTTGTTGCACAGCTCCCAGTTTGACAGCTGGATCGTCACTGCGAGCCATATCGACAATCTGGTGCAACAGGTTGCTGTCAAACGGCCCCTTCTGAGTTGATGTCCACGCGTAGTTCTCATCACTAAAAACAGACATCACCATAAAGATGCTAAGATGATATCAGGAAATCAAGGATCGGCATCGACTACGCTCAACGGCGCTCCCGTGAGTAATCATATGTCCGTTCCAACAACGAAGTTGAGTACAATGAAAAGCGCTGGTTCCTTCTGGGTCGCATCAGCTTTCGTTAGTGTCCAACGTAGGAGAATTCTGGAGGTAACACTCCGGCAAGCTGATGAATGGCACTGTGGACGTTGGGTGGAGGGGGGGAGGGGTGGGGGAAGGGAGGGATAGCCCTCCTAGGCAAGATGGGCCGGCCCAGCACTGCGACCGCGTAGGAATAACTCTGATAAGCGAAAAAGGCAAGAAACTCACCAGCCTAAGGGAGATACCTCACCTCCCGGACCCGTTTTGCGCCGAGTGTAAACCAGGGATGAGCGGATTAACCGTGATCCGTTATCCGGTTTCCGGGGGTTTTGGCCTATCCGTTTTGTTGCTCGTTATCCGGCGATTTTTGGGCCGGATAACGAACAACAAATTACATCACTCCTAGGTTTGAACGTGGTGATGGGTGGACTATGTAAAGGATCCTTCACGAATGTAAGAGTGCTCGTTACAAACAACGGAAGTCGTTCAAATCCAGGAGGGTTAGTTCAGGCATTTCCTCACTTGAGAACTGGTTACATAGCTTTAGAGATACCTCCATTCTATCCTTCCAGAGTCCCTAAGCACGTACCATACCGAGGCCTACTAAGCATAGCATTGTTCATTCGTCTCAAGTCATGCAGACCAAGAAGGCATACAAACTGCTAATAGCGACCGTTAAAAGTGCAGGGCCTAGCTCACCGAATTTTTACCGCCGACATTTGCGTCGTGTCATGTATGGCTCCATGACTTCGGTGTGTTCGATTTGCTTGCACGCGGTAGAGGTACGCTTTTAGTCAAACGCTCTTGTGAACCAACAAACAAATACCGTAATACAGCAGTGTATACGAGCGAAAGGGAAATAGGTTCAATTCGGATACATTAAGGGAGCGACTTCTTCATTAAACATTTTAGCGGTGCAACAAAGTGTACTAAATAAACTTAGAATCGCGGGTGCTGCAAGACATGCAGATTCGTCATATTTGTGAGTTTTCCAGTGAAACTTCTCTATTACACAAGGAACCCCCCCCCTTTTTTTTGGGAATGTATTGGATAATCCTGCTCTTGTCGATGTCATGAGTCCCAAAATATGTGATTGGCCTACACAATTGCTTGCTGTTATTACCAGGAAGGAAGTTAGTATTGTATCTATCCCAGAGAATTCCATGTTCAAGTACCTTAGATCTTGGGGTGCTATAGGGCAGCAACAACAATAACGGTTCTTATATTGGTGTAGAATCAAGATTGTTATGTGGACCTTATTGGGCTGGACGCCTCCCGCCTTCTTCATAGCACAGAAAAGTCAAAAGGCATCGTGACAATTGCTCTTACGAGGATCATTCTATTTTTCAGAAAAAGAACTAGGCGGCTGATAAATAGAACAATACAAGCAACCCTCTCGAAACAGGCGAAAGGCAGGAATGTTGCTCTTTGTTTGCCTTCCTTCTGATCAGCAGAAAATCCCGTAGGGTGTCGTTAATCTGGCAACTGCACTACGTTTAAAAAACACTATCAAAATGACTAGGAACGGCCTATAAATTAACAGTGCTTCAACTCCTCATCTGTCGTTGAAGCAACATAAAACGAGTTTTAATTTTCGTTGTTTGTTCGTTATTCGTTTTTCCGTTATCCGGTCACTTTCGAGCAAAATTATCCGTTGTCCTTATCCGGGTTTCAAAATTTCATTATCCGCTCATCCCTGGTGTAAACCAGCTTTCCCATATCGTAGCAGTCCTTTTCTCCCACACAATTAGGGTAGAACTACGTCGGTATCAGTATTGCACCATCTACACTTTGTTAGTCGTAACGCCGCCTTTCCCTTCCCCTGGTTCAGAAACCTTATGTTTTCATTGTCACATCTTCAAGTCTGACACCTTTTCGAGGGCAAAACCAGAACTGAGGACAGTAGCAACTGGAAAAATGAGGAGCACCAGACATGTGAGTATGCATTGAATAAAAATCATCGAATCAAAAAACTAGGCCTGAGGAGCTCAAAAACTAAGGATAATTCTCTGCAAATCTAACAGAGAATATCGAGCTCAAGAGGAACGCTCTCACCTCATGAACAGATACGGTTTCACCATTCCGATCTTCTTAAGGATATCTCATGAGACAACTGAACAGCTCTCGGTGCAATCCTAGTTGGTGGTGACCGCTCTTAAACGATTTCATAAGAACTGAATGTGTTCAGTACTTTAATATGTTGAATTCACTCACTCCATAAAAACAACTACATTAACAAATTGAAAATAAATAACACAGAAAGCATGAGAATATATAAAATTTGTAAATTAGGTTGAGACGTTCGCAAGTGATTAAGACGTGAAGTACATTGCATTGTCTGTGTCCACAACGTTAATTGATTGATGATGTCTTGACCTTTTTTCACTGATGTTGTTTGTTTTATCCGCTAGAATATGATTCGTTCTTGGTGCAAATGTAGTAAGGGGTCGTCCTTTACTATTCTCCTAGAACGGCTTTTTTGAGGTGTTCCTCTCCCGGCTAGGAGCTTGGAAACTGAGTCTGCCTGGGCAACCAAGTTCGCATAGTTTACCCCTTTCAATATGCTGTTGACTATTTATTGTTTCATTATGTCGGCAAATCATTTGAGAGCGGCCACCATCAACTAGGACTGCACAGAGCTCCACTGGTTTTGTGAAATTTTTGCTCATTAACACAGCCCTGAGTGGAAATTCATCGCAACGAATATTAGACAAGAAGGCTTCCTTGTTCTAGCTCATCATCAAAAGGGTGAAATCCTCTGTTCACACCCCATTTGCTACAAGATCGCGCATATGATTACTCTTGAGCACGCCGCTGCGCCACCACATTTGCTGTCGATTTTTGAACTATAGATAAGACCGAGGTCTATCTAGCAACAATTGATGCAATGCAAACGTACGGGACATTGATGTTACGTCGCTTCGAGAGAAGATCTTCTCGCTTATCCTTTCGAATCGTCACTGCCTGAAAATACGTTGACGCTGATCCACTACGCCAACACCTAGAAAGGAACTACAGGGTTCCATAGCAAGTAACCACCCTAGACAATATATGAAAGACAGCAACGGAACAGGGACTTTACCACTTTCGCGTCCATATATGACTGCTGCAACACCGAGCTATCCGCTAGCTATCGACGAAAGTTGGCGAAAACAGAAACTCGCCGCGCGACCGCCGAACTACTCTGCTTCAGGCGAGCACCTTCTCCACAGAGCGCTTTTTCAGGTATTTTGAGCGTAACGCACTGACATCTAAGAAAACTAAGTGGCCATGCACGCGACCCATCGCGGTCGCCTCTTCGCGAAACCGTTATCATTGCGATCCGCTGCTTGCTGTTGCTGCAGCGACATTACTATATGTTCTTCAGGAAGCAAGACCTCAACATTTTGGTACGTGAAAATGGAAATGGGAATGGCATATGAAGGAAAAAGGCTGCAAGCCTAGCGAGGGAGGTCCACCTTGTATAGCCTGGCAGCTTTATCCTATCCAAATCAGGCGTAAGTTACTTATGCGAGCTTAACATCTTCATTTCAGTTTTTTAAATACATAACTCGGATTTGTAGAGGACAATCAAAATGCACCCCCCCCCCCCAACTTTCTAGACTGCGCTCGTCAGTTTTTAGTAGACCTGCAGCAAGTTACGTACTTTCGGTGCGAACACTGCTCACATGCTCCCCTGTGCCTTAGCATGAGCATTTACGTTTCTTATAGAAAAGCGGGCCTGTGCGAACTTCAGGATGTGGCCCACCTACCTTACCCGAGTCAAAGTTGGGCAACCCTCGAGATCGATCCCTTGCTCAGTAAGCGGACAGGAGAGAACAGAGCCCAAATCCATCCCTTGTACGTAAAGACCCACTTCCCTATAAGAACACCTTCGCACACAGGTTGTTTGCCGCCTAAAGGCCACACTTTTGTGGCGAGCAGCATGACTCATCAAGGGCTAGAGCGCAGACAGTCTCTGCCAGCGCCGCTGAGCTGGCCGCCGCCGCTGGCGGCCAGCTTTGCGTCCTTGCCCTATGGTTAAGGATAGGGCCGCGGCGCTGCCGCAGAAGTGTGGGGGGGGCACTAGAGCGCTGAGCATACCTAGCATCGTTGACGCAGCTCCAATGATGAAAGATAGGGGAGAGCCGCAGAGTGCGTGTCGCTGCGTCAGGGGAGACGGCGTTTATGCTACACTCCGCTTCACATTTGGCGCCCGGCGTCAGCGCGTGTCAACGCTGGCTTCAGCAGCTTCACAGAAAGAGCTCGGTCATCCCGTGAAGGTGCACGTCGAGCGCCGCCCCGCCCCGTTTTTGACGCGCAAAAACCGATGCTGAGTGTCCTTAGCTCCGTTCATACTTCGACGCCGAGCGACGCAACGCTACGTATGGCGGCCACATTAATTGGGTGACGCGATCGATCAATTTGACAACTGTGCATGCTGTGATGTCGCTCGGCGCCGGAAGTATAAACGGGATATTAAAGGCCTCCACACATTTTTGCGGCGAGCGGCAAACGACGGATGGTGAAAACGGCCGCGGGCGCCGCTGATCAGCATGACTCGTCGAAAGGCTAGAGTGCAGACAGTCTGCTCGCGCCGCTGGGCGGCGACGGCAATAATGATTCACATCATTACCGCCACTGCCGCTCCGGCGGCGTCGCCTCCGCCGCGCGCCCCCCACCGCTCGCGAAAGAGCTCGTGGCCGCGCGCTCGCCGCCGACGGCGATCTCTGCGTCCCTGCCCTACGGTTAAGAATAGGGCCGCGGCGATGCCGCAGAAATGTGTTGGACCTTTTTACTATCGCTATGAACAGCTGCTACACTTGCGGCATGAATCATCAGCGGCAACGCGGGGAACTGCTCCTTGCGGGGGCCTCTGCCACAGCGCGGACGTGGGTCCCATCTGGATAGGAACAGGTCGATATTCGATGTGGTCTCCGGGCATCTCGCCCCTCGCAACCGTAGCCACGACCCGCGATCCCTGTTTTGCTTCGCGTCTGGTGAACTCGCCACACTTCTCTAGCCCAATCTGTGCTCTCCTCCGCGACGACGGAGGAGAGCACAGAAAAGGCCGGGCTCTCCCGTCTGGAGTCTACCCTAGCACTTTCGGACCGCGCTCGCCGGGGCGAGTAGCCCGGAACCATTCGATGCCGCAGAACTCTGCTGCAGACCTAATACGGGTACTATTGTACTTATGGTATCCCACTTAATCTTGTTCAAAATATGTCTACTAGGAGTAGTCTGCCATGGGGACAACGAATATCATAGTTGTTTTTGCGAAGATGCCTTATAAGTCCGTTATGTTAAGTTCGAATTGCCCAAGGCCTTGCGAAATAGCGCGCGCTGGTAAGAGACGCAGAGACTCCGCCTCCCACCAGCACGCATTCTTTTCGCCTCCTCTGGCCTACAGCGGAGGTTAACCAGGTCATAAGCCTTGAAATCTCGAAAAACCTTCAAAGCTCTGTTGTGTGCTCTCCTCCGCTCACTCGGACTCCGGGATGTGGGCCCACTAGCGCACCCGTGCTAAAATCGCCTTCATCATGGATTTCTTTCCCTTGCCAATATGAAAGCAAATAAGACCCGGATCTGCAATCGAAAAGAAGAGATAGACTGCACTTACATTCACTGCATGTAGCTAGTCGCCCCGCCTGCACGCCACGGCATGCTATGGTATCCCCTACCCCTCCCCCCTAGGAGACAGTCGCGAATGTGTGCTGGTGGAAGGCGGAGTCTCTGCGTCTCTTACCGGCACGCGCTATTTCGCAAGGTCCTAGCCAGTTCAAACTGAATATAACAGGCTTATAAAGCATTTTCGCAAAAAACGACTATGACATTCGTTCTTCGCATGGCAGGCCACCCCCAGTAGACCTATTTTGAACAAGATTAAGTGGGGTACCATAATCCGTGAATAGAACTACCAATCTAATATAAAACTAACGTTTCCTTTCAATTTACATTATTTAACTATTAGAGCACTAAATCATATTCAAACAGCTCATAAAAAGTGAGTGCTTCAACAATGAAATGAACAATAGCTTCAATGTTAACGGGAGTGCGAAGCTGCGAACACAACCCAGTCCTGTTCACAGGGTGATGTGCTGTCATGTATCCTTCAAAGAAGATGGAGTGATCGCTGACCTGATGACGAAGGTTTAAAAAACTAACTGTTCAGATGATTAGAACACTTTTATCCCTTTAGTTACGATAGAGCACTCTATCTAAGAAGGTTTTCAAGAGGAAGTAACCGAAAAGCTTTTCTATGTGTATAAGTTTTAGTTTTCACGAACGAACCATAATGGTCTATTTAACGTCCAATCCCAGTTTTCTCATTTGTACGAAGAAGTGAAATGAGTAAGGACAGTACTCGTGTAAAGAGGAAGGTGCATTGGCCGTTGTGCTGCCTTTAGCCGCTAGAAAAGCAAATCACCAAAGGTCGTAGCTGAAATTGCACGTCAAAAGAACTCCATGGATGAATATAAGGGTGTGGAAGATGTGGAGGACTTTTTTCAGCAAAAGTAAACGATGTTCAGTTGGATCAGTGTTAACATCACAGCGATGGAAATGACAACCACACCTACAAATATGCATGGTCAGCGGGATATAGTTACGTGTCAAAACTGACATCCGGTACAACAAAGATACTCATTTTCTTCCTCTTAAAGGCACGTTAGAGTACTTTAATGAAACCAGAGGTCACTTAATTAGTGTACGTTTTCGGGAGCCTTGTACATCGGCCGGAAAAATGTTTTGAAAAATGCTATGCATAGCATCCGCTTCCGTCAAGGTTTTATCTATTTGTTAACTCAGAGGACCGTCAAAAATGGCCGATCCAAATCAAGAGCAAGCCAACGCGCTTCGCTCCGTGCCGTACTTCCGGAAGTTCTATTGTTCATGTACACAGATGCCAACACGACAGAATGTAGAGCCCTGTGAAGGTCTACACAAGAAAACACGTGAGCACCAGTTTGGCCCAGCTTATTCCGACACGTTCGTGCGTGGACTAACCCACGCGTCAGCCACTTCTCGACTATAGCTCAGCGCCTGGCAGCGCAGTCGAAGGAGTCCTCGGCTGTCACGTGAGCTCTTCCGCCCACGCCAATCAAGCCTTCCATCACTCCGGGGTCGGTGCACTGACCCATCTATCGGCTGGTCATAGCAAGCCGTTGTGCAGGCCAAATACCCATTCGAATTTTCTCTGCGACACTTCATCCTTACTCTGGTATTGCTAGTTATTTTGTAACGTTGAAGGCTACGATATGTCTGACGAACACGCAGATCCTCTATGGGATACAACTTGCAGCCTAGTTAATAGTCAGTTAGTCGTACTACTCAACGATATTTCCGAAGGATGAGAACGGACATTACATCTTTTCCCTGAAAAGAGAAGCTCTTACCTTTTCATATGTTAGAACTACCCTTTAGAACTTCTTTAAAAGAAAGCTCATCTCACTTTGCTATCGGTGACCTCTAGCAAACATATTCTTCGATGCTCAAGTTAATTTGCACATGGTGTGTTCCACTTAAACTTGTACAAGTCTTGCGCTACGTCCTGGAATCCAAAACCTTTTTTTTTTTTGGGGGGGGGGGGGAATGGGAAGACGCCAGCATTAAAAAAGCGGAACGTCTTTCCTCATATAGTTCCGCGCGTTGTCTCACTGACCTCCTAAAATGTGCACCCTATTATCGATCAGTAGGATCCTCTCGTGAAGGGATTCCTCTTACTGGTAAAGATCCCTGCTTGAAAACCAGGTTCACTGTTGCAACTTTAATCTGCAGATTTCTAATGAAACTTCTCTTGAGTCACCCCTATAATATAACTTCCGGCCCAAGTGCCCTCAGCAGCTTCCTTTCCGTATGTCAGTTCAGGGGCCGTATGCTCGTGTTCCCCCGTTGGGGGACATCAATCAATATCAACATATCATATCACGCCCCAATCCCCCATTGGGGGAGACTCGGGATAGCCGGGCATACGGCCCCAGTTCATGAATTCAGCCACTCGCGTCTAAAGCGACATGATAGTGACGAGTTTTCGCACAGTATGCAGGCGATTGTCGCGGGACCGACTGGCGGCTGCCACGCGGTCGCAGCCAACCGAGGCCTCGTCGAGCCGAACTGTTCCGTGACTCGACCAAGGGAGGGAACACAATACAAGGTTTACACACATATAAGACCTTCCATCTCGGGAGGTAACACCAAGTGTACCTATGGTCCTTAGGCTCCACCAAGAGAAGGATAATAGTTTTAAGTGCGGATTAAAAGCGCTAGGACACTTTTGCTAAAACCATTTTCCGACGTTCTTAAGTTCCTTTGTTTATGTTCCTTTGTTGTTTTTGGACTTGCAGACGGAAACGAAAAAAAAAACCTTCATCAATAAACGATTATAACATGTTTTATTCCAATCCGAAGAAGATTTTACTGCAGTGCTCCTAGCGGCTACAACGTTGTGGGTGATGTTAGCGCAGAAGGAAAGCGTTAGCAGCAGAAGGTTTCAAACGTTGCTTCGGAGCGCAAAAGACCAAATCCACTGTTATTTAGATAGGCTATTTAATTTTCAGCTGCTCTTGTAAGCTTGGGACGAAGTTGTGGGGCAGCCTCAGGCAATCGAGATTTCTGCTTTAAAATAGAGAACTATTGGTATCTGGTAGTTAGGGGAAGGGTCACCATAGCATACCGTGGGGTGCGGGAGTGGAGTAGCTACATGCAGCCAATGTAAATGCAGTCTTATCTCTTATTTTCGATTACAGGTCCGTATTTTGTCTGCTTCCGTATTGGGCGAGGGAAGGAGCTCCAGGATGTAGGCAATTTTAACACGGGTGGGTCACTCCAACCACATCCTGGAGTTCCTTCCCCTGCTTAAATCAAGAGCATAGAACATAGCTATAGCGTTGTTTGTTTGTTTTCCTCATTATAGGTTTGCCATCATTTCTTTTTGTTCGTGTTAGTGACACTTTTTATAAGGTGACCCCCCACAACTACCACAGCGGCATAGTTCGTTATAGCAGACTAAGAAAATCGTTCAACATCTACTGCAGAACTCCGCTTAAATTGAATTTCCACCATCAATGAACAATGTGGACAGGTGTATGGATCAGTTCTTCAAAACAAATATAACATGTGAGCCATAGTCAATTCTCTAGTGGAAGCGAAAACAGAAGCTCATGCCCATCCCAACAGTGCAAACGTTTGCAAACATTTTAGGGAATTGAGGGTTTTCTATTCCTTCCAGCTCCATAATTGTAGTTACTGCTCATTCCTAGCATTCGTCTCCTTTTTAATTCAACTTCCATAGATTCCTGCTGAGTACAGAAGCTTACGCTCGCTCGCCGGTTTCTTGATGATGAGGGGCGGTCTTTATGTACGAATGGTCACCGCGCCGGCGACGGCGACTGCCGCGTGCACGATGAGCTCCGCTGCAGTCGTGTGAGCTGTGCCTCATGATCTGCTGCAGACGCCAGGTTTGAGTTGTTGATATCCCTTTCTGCTGTTGCAGGAGTTGCGGAAAAACATGGTCTGGTTCAGAAATTGAGTTCGAGTTATAAAACCAAAGAACGTTCTAATGTTCAATTTTATATGGTGCTTCTTCAGGAAAAGCTGAGAATATGGCACACTATCGCAGTGAAACTGACTTTGTATACACTTCCTAACACTTGATGTGCAAGTTTTGATGCAGGTCTAGATATCACTGGCCGCTGAAGTCACCCAATTGCGACGTCTTCTGCCGCGCTCGCCGCGTCCGCGGCGACCATTCGTACATAGTGTCTCGCAGCCCCTGATCATTGATTGGAGTACTTGGGTCCCGCAACGATCGTCTGCATACTGTGCGAAAACTCGTCCAACCCGCCCCGGTAAACTCGTCACTACCATGTCGCTTTAGACGCGAGTGAATTCAGCCCAGCACTGCATGTGATTCCATCAGTTCTAATGAATTTTCGGTGTTTGTAGCATATGATGGAATCCTTCGTTCAGACGCAGTAGGTACTGCAGCTGCGAGCTCAATCGCTAATCAATATTCTATTCGAATCCGTAGATCCCCACACCACTAAACCGTGGGAGTGAATACGTTCGCGATACAGTTTGGCATCCGGTGTTTTCATCTGTTCACTGCATCACTGATCGATATGCTCCACATAGCATGATCGCGATCCTTTTGCACAGTTCCACTTAGGAACGAGTCTTCAGCAGTCGTCTTTTCAGCCCGCTCTAGTAGTATTTGCTGCTCGATGGTGCACTGTCGTCATGTCGTTTTACCGCGTTAAAATGTTGCTTCATTTTCTCCGATTTTCCAGTCACGTTACTATGCAACGGAGATACAGGTTGATTCTCAACTGCCACGCCATGTGATCGACGGTACAGGTGCGGCTGGACGAGTTCTCATGGTGTGCGAATGGTCAATGGCTCAGCTCCGCGCACTCGCACTTCTCCGAGTTTAGCACTGGTGACATGTCCATTTTCGGTCTTGGATAAAATTCAGAAAAAAAATAGCGACGACTGCGATCACGCGGCGGCGCCCCGACGTCCTCAACTATCTGGTCCTGTGACGAGATTGACGTCAATGAGAGCACGGAGTGCCAAAGGAGGTTTGCTTGTTTGTTTTGCTATAAACAAGAAAGAGTCCCACATTTATTCTTAGGCAAAACTGGAAACTAGGTAGATACAAAACAGGAGCAGTAATTTAAAGTTCAACAAACGTAATATTTCTAAGGCCTGAGTTATGGCTGCGGGACATTATGTACGAATGGTCGCCGCGGACGCGGCGGATAGCGCGGCAGAAGACGTCGCAATTGGGTGACTTCAGCGGCCAGTGATATCTAGACCTGCCTCAAAACTTGCACATCAAGTGTTAGAAATTGTATACAAAGTCAGTTTCACTGCGATATTGTGTCATATTTTCAGCTTTTCCTGAAGAAGCATCATATAAAATTGAGCATTAGACCGTTGTTTAGTTTTATAACTCGAACTCAATTTCTGAACCAGAGCATGTTTTCCCGCAACTCCTGCAACACCCGAAAGGGATATAAACAACTAAAACCTAGCGTCTGCAGCAGGTCATGAGGTACAGCTCACACGACCGCAGCAGAGCTCACCGCGCACGCGGCGATCGCCGTCGCGGGCGCGGTGACCATTCGTACATAAAGACCGACCCTCCTGAGTTATACTCCCGCGGGAGCGTCCGCGGAAGGGCGGGAATCGTGCCGAGATCCCTCACCTGGCCAATCGTCACGCCCCGCCACGCCCGCCGTCCGCGGTGCTGTGAGAACTTGTTGAATTCTGCTGGCGGGTTTTCTATGTGTTGTAGCCATGACCGCACGTTGTCTCCCTACTTCGACATCCTTTCATGAGAATTGCTCTGAATCTCGAAAGCTTCCCCAACTAGCGCGTGACGCTCTCTCTGGGCCAACATCGTTGCAGAACCAGGAGCTGTGAACATGTCAGAGCGGCGCCGCGCGACCGCAATCGCTGCCGTTTTCGATCGATTTATTTGTAGATTGGACCCTATTTTCTGTATTCCATGAATTCCTTGCTTTATTATAGTGTTTCAAGCGGTTTTCTTGGGGTAAGATATACTAGATGGAAGCCACCACTTATGGTTTGCTGTTTAGTCATTAATGCTTCCCACTGTCTAACAAAATTCGACAGCAGGACGTGGTTGAGGGCAAAATACGAACCTCATCGACTCTGCTGCTCTTCAGGATCGTGTCTTTTCCTTTGTTTTTGTACTGGGTTAAGCGAGACGAGTCGCTTGGGTTCATCCTCTGAAAGAAGGAGGTTGTAGCTTCAGCTACGGTTATCAGCAGCAGCATAATGAGAAACAAGCCTTGGAATCTGGTGGTTGACGACGGAAACACTGTCTTTTCATGGTACAACTGGAGAACAGGCGACGACCGAGAGAAATGGTGAAGAGCATTCAGACCCCACTACCTCGTCTGCGTCCAATCGATGCTTTGCCGATCAATGTCACTCGCTCCCACCAATGACGGCACCCAGATATAATACTAGGCCAAATACTGTATGAGATGAGGTAATGCTTGTGAGGAGCCAGAATTGTCAAAAAATGCTGGCGGACATCGGCTCAACGTAGCGATAAATATTTGTACTAAACGTGTGCAGAATGTGGCATGAACAACTGCCACTCGTGACGATGAGGAGTAAGCACTCCTGCGTTGAACCTCACAACGACATTTTTTGAAGAAAACATTATTTCAACAGCAATCAATAGTGGGTAGATGCCGCGAGCGCAATCGTGACAACAAGTCGGACCCGCCCCTGTGTCGGTGGGCAAGGCCTCCACAGGTCATGGTGGTAGATCTCGCAAACAACCACATCTGGTTCAGAAGGCTGTGTAAGTAGGTGTATGACGCGGTTAGTAGCACGAAGGACCCTTCCCCAGGCCTGCTCACGGAACAGCTGTCACACTAGGCGACAATTCCAGACAACAAGTCGGAAGAAGCACGTGCTTGAAAGAGCGTACAGACTATGCGTGAGGCGATCTTTATTCTTTCTAATTTTCAGATACTGACAGTACTGGACACAGCAAGTTCCTGTAACGTTAGCAACTGAGGTGAGTGGTACGCTCTTGCAGAAGCGGACACAGAAGCATCAGACAACTATTTCTCTCCGCCATGTGCACATCCGAAAACCGTGTGAAAAGTGCCTAAGGTGAACGCTGCGGGTCGCTCGAAATTTCTGCTTCTCTCGTTCGTTCTCGTCGGATAGAACACAGGGATTCTTGACCCCGCTAATCGCACCGTAGGACGCCTCCATTGATCCGGATACGGCGGTTTCTCCAAGGCACATCCTGACCCAGGTCTACCTTGGCCTGTGCCCTTACTTGTCACCTTATCTCGTTATCGTACGTTTACATCTCACCAATGGTTAAGCCATGCTCTAGCTCGGGTCCACCAAACCCATTGCAGATAGAAGCGACACGATGCATCAAAGAGGGAATGAAACAGGAATATTCAGAAAACGATAACTGCAGTTGGTTTAGTGTAAGAACAGAATGATGCATAGAATCGCTTCATTCTGCATTTTGGGTGCCGGTTTTCATCGATTATCAGCTTCGGTGGGTTCAGTGCGACGAAAAATTCGTGTCAGGACCCGACAAATTTACGCCCGAGACTCGTCCAATGCGTCATCGAGCGCGTTTTCTCTCAAACGCGAGCATCCGAAGGAAATTGTGCAAACTTGACAATATGTGTATTAAATATCTCGGCATCGCAGTGGAGAAATTACTTTGGAAGTCCTAAATACTTTTGCCGCATAAATATATGCAGCTGCTTATGCATACTTGTGGCGTCCGATTCTAAAGAATGTTATCATCATTGCAGTCGTTCCCATCGTCTTGTTAACATTGATCCAACTAAACGTTATCCAGTGGTTTTGTGCCGGAAAAAATACCTTCCACCTTTTGGGCACACTGTGCATCCATCCATGCTTTTCTTTTGGCGTGCGATTCCAGCCACAACTCTTGGGGATTTGCCTATCCATTGTTTAAGTACATAGACAGCATAACGGGCATTATAACTCTTTGCACGAACACTGTACTCGCTGTTCCCACTGCTGTCTGCTAAATGAGAGAACTGGTTACGGACGTTAGATAGACCACCGTTGGCTATATTTGTCACAATCTAAGATCCGTTCACGATATTCTGGGTGTATGCAATGCGAAGATGTAGTTTCTTCCTCCAGAAGACAGTATTTCCACTGATTTCGTTACTATTTTACGTCAAACAGCCATTGCCACCGTGGGCGTGTCGCATGTGGGTGGTCTCGATCGGACGAGTTGCGCGTGAATTCCACTCGTTCTCGCCATTCAAACATCAAGATGTCATCTATTTGTTGTTTCGCAGTGGTTTGAGGACGGATGTAAACATTTCGTGCTGACTGTGATGGTGGCTAGTAAGTAACTGAACAAGCATCGTTTGCTTCAGCTTGCTCATCAGTTTATTTGGAGGCCAGGCGGACAAGGGCTCCGTACGCGTTGCCGGAGAACTGGTCCGCTTGGCATAGTGCCGAGGCGGCGCGCGGTTTTTCGTCGTGTCGTCTCGTGCACTCCACGCCTCCCTGCTCGCCACACCCCGGAGTCCCTTCCCTAGCCCAATCTGGAGACTCACTCTGCTCGTCTGACTCTCGCCGCTCGCGCGTGACGGAACTTTTCGGGGACCAGTTCACATGTAATCCTCCGTACGTACGGTTTTCGACCATTACTAGTAAGAATTTTGAACTGTTACAGTGCGTTGATGTACCCTTCATTTCTCTTCCATCTCACCTGCTCTCTTCGCCTTTGCCAGCATTGCCGTTTGTGCGGGTTTGTCACGTCCGCAGAAGTCTCTTCGCATTTTTTCGCAATGCGTTCGCGAAATTTTGTGAGCAGGATGGTGTCCAATAGTTAGTAGACACTGTGCAGCATTGTGAAGATATTGAAATGCTCTTCTAAGTATGTTTGACCGTTCAGTTGAACGTTGCTGCTCCGTACCGTTGCCATTTTAGAAGAATGGGATAATGTCCACTTCGTAGCCTCCGAATCTGCAAGGAAAATGTGCGGTGCTGAGGGAACGGGTGTTATCCCTTCTCCGTAGTACAGAACTGATTCAAATGTTCCCGGAAATAACAACCCGGAAAGTCCCTTGTCGTGTTATGGGGGAGCTTGGCAAACTTAGCGCCTAACGGCTTGTCGCCTACTTGTCCGCTACGCAAAGCCGGTGGATTTCAAGCAGTTGACTCATTCCCACATGTGAAAAGGACAAGCATTCTTGAAGGCCCTCAGCTGCCACATTCAGTTTTGTTCAGCTTCTCCGCGAGGCTTATGTGGTTCAGCTACGACAGGATCATCTGCGCGTACAACTCGATTCCCCCACCTGCGATGTTGAGCAGCGCCGTTGTCGTGAGATGGACGGTAAAATCATTCTCCTTCGCTGGGCAACACATTCGAAATGTCCTTAGCTCATTCAGGACCAGAACATGCATTCGAAATGCCTAAACGGAGAACTATTAAGAACAACCAGGAACATGCATAGGACGCTTTTCTTAGAGGCGCTGATTGCATTTGTTGCCCTAATTACCTTCTCGAATACAGCCTCTGCGGTGTTAGATACTGAACCTGAAAGGATACCTCGTACTCTGGTAGTTATATCGAAAACATTGGCTTATCGTACAAGACCTTCTTGAACGAAACGGTTGTCACGCCTGGAACCAGTGACCTTACCTTCTCTGTAAGCTACAGATAATTCAATTATGCATTGGTACGAGATCTTTTTCGAACTTCATTTGAGTCAGCAAGGTGTTGACTGTGAACGGTGCTCACCTCAGTTACAGCCACAGAAGGATAGTACATAGTATACATTGGATCTGAATGAATTCGGACATCCAATTCAGATGTCCCGATCGGAGCTAGAGGACTCCGAAGGTGCATGCCGCTGGACTCCTAGGGAAGATGATTGGTAGCATCGAGGAGTTGAGCGACTTCCTGAAGCGATGGTTGGAACCATACGGTGTAGCGGTCTTCAGTTTTCCGAATAATGTTTTTTTTAGATTAAAGTTTTAATTTCTACAAAAATTCTTCAAAAAAAAAATGCAAAAGAACCTTCGGATTAGTCTTGCAAAGCAACGTTATTCACACGGTATCAGTTTCATTTCATTTCATTTATTACACAAACATCGACTTTGACTGTAACTGTGAGTCCGTAACATTGACTGTTGTGAATTTAACATTCATCACACACTCCTACAGCCTTTATTTCAAGTCGGAAGAAACGTTGTTTTGAAGTCTTAGGTTTACGTGACACCGCAAGATAGGTTTACTTAAGAGGTAACTCAACCCCATGTAGGTTTCGTGATTTAGTTCACATTAGACACTGTTCCCTTACTTTCCAGACCAACCTAGGAATGGTGCCTATACTGCTCCCTTTTGTCTTCCATATTTTCATTAATGTAGCGCGCTGGGTGGTAACCAAGTGTTCCGAAATGTCTTGCACTGGATACCCCGCCTTGGTTATGGATACTCATTGTTCTTGCACTGTCCTCCTATTATTTTCCTGTTTGTACTCGAAATATAAACACTGTAACTTTGTTCAAGAGAAAGGACCAAAACCGTTGAGATCCATCTTTATCCGTTGTGCTGGGTCTCTGGGCAACTCGCCCCGTGACGTTACTCCTACCACGAATTGGGTGTTTTGCCCACCACCCCCACCTGCTTTGACGAGACCCCTTGGCGGTCGCATGATAATTGGACTACGCCTTTTCATCAGGAACCTGAAGGCAGAGAGAGTTCAGGACGGACGGGGGCGAGCTGCTCCATAACCGTTGCGCTGGTAGGGTCACAGGAGAAAACGACCTTTAAACGTTTCGTGAGTGTTGGTTTGAAGGAATCTTCATTGATGAGATAAGTCACTCCTGGAGTGGCAAGCTATTCGTACAGCTTGTCGGCTTACTAAAGAGCATGCATAGGAAGGATGTAGACATCTTAGGCCTTTAGTATATTCCCGCGAAGCCTTCGGGCGCAAATGGGGTTGGGAGGGGGGGGGGGGGGGTTACCATGCCGCGCCGTGGCGCGCACGGGGGGCAGACATGACTCCAACGCCGCGCGAATCCCCCTGGCGCCTCGCATGGTGCGCAACGAAATTGGACAAGTCGTCGCGGTACGACTGCTTCCGACAGAGATGGAGCACGAAGGTGTGTGCCGGCGACTGTCGACCGCGTTTTGCGGGTAGAGGAGGGGAAATGGCTGGGTGAGACATGTTTGATGTATCTTGGTAGGGAATTCTACACCCAATTCTATGCGTACCTCGCCCGCACTAGTGTATTGTTAACCGGTAGCAAATTAGAGCGCATAGAATCCTAACGAAGTTAGCTGTTATATCTCCATGCATGTCTACTGCACGTGAACTTACGAGTAATAGGCCTTCTTGATGATTCCTTTTTAAAATGGAAGCTTTTGCCAACAAAATGCGGGTGGAATAAGACTCACGATCAGTCTATTTCAAAAAGGGAAACAGCCAAGGACCTGGTGAGGAAAATTCAAAACAAGAACTGGCCCGGGATTATTAAGTAGATGTTTCGGAGGCAAGTGCTTGTAAGTTCCCGAAATTCTTAACAGATTTCCTTTGAAGGGGGCCTTGTTATCAATCGTTTGAAGTTTTCAGAGATTGCTGAGACGTGTGACTTTCGCTACAATTCAAAGACAGGTCAAGCGCGAACTAATTCGTAGCTTTTCCTCTAAGTCTAACTTTGTTCTACACTTGCCCTTTACCTTTCTCCAACTCATTTGTCATAGTTCACGTGTAATGACATTGGCAGGCACCCTCTTTAGTAAACACTAGGAACCTTGGTATTTCTCCATTCTTTCAGCAGAAGCAGAGACATGTTGCTGCTTCCTTTTTCTTTCAAGCGCCACCACTGAGCGAGCTCGTCTCTTTCATTTCATTTAGGGCTCCCTGTGGTGGCACTAGGAGGGGTTCAACCTGCAAGGGTAGCTAATGTGTTTGATGGAGTAGGCAGTGGCAAAATTTGGTGCTCCGCGGCTAACTACGCGTTACCGAGCGCACGTTCGCGTTTCAGCGCCACAACGTCGCATGCGACTAGCGCGCGACATCGCGTTGGAGTTACGTCCTGGAGCCGGCGCGCACCCATTGTGTGTATCTGCGTACAACGAGTGTTATTACACTATTGTCTCTTCGTTTCGATTACAGATCCATGTTTTATCTGCTTCCGAATTTGGCATGTAAGGGAACTCCAGGATGTAGGCAATTTGAATGCGGGCGCGTCACTCGACCCGCACCCTGGAGTCCTCTCCCTGCCCAAATCTGTGCTCTCCTCCGCGTCAGCGGAGGAGAGCACAAAACAGAGCTATAGCATTGTTTGTATTTTTTTTTACTATCAGTGTGTCTTGTCTCTGTTTTTTGTGTTAATTACATTTTTTATGAGGTGACCTACCCCCCCCCCCCAATTTGTGCCGCGACAGTGGCACTGACTGTGACGGGAGCGTTTTCTCTGCAGGACCCTAGTTACGCTGCACGGCGTACGTCGTCGCATCGCGCCACACATCCTCTCTGCCTTCGAGCTAGAAATCCTTCCGGTTAGGGATCTCGTCTTCAGAAACGCGAAAGACGAGGGCCGAAACGGAAATAACGCAAAATGAGCGGAAACTTCTATACGGTTCAAGAAAACGTAACTTATAACAGCGAAACTCTTGACTTGCAGCAGTGTAGAACCCTACCTTTGCGCTTAGAAATAGGGAGTGGAAGTTTTGACGTGGAGATTAAGGTAAGACCTCAGTGTTCTTTCAAACGCTAATTTTTCACAACATCCTATATAGGCAGAGCCAGCGCGTTCCCTTTAACGCTGCAGCCTCCCGCGGTCAGCAGCGTTTCAATTAAAGGAGCGCAATGACAGGTCATTCATTGTTGAATTCAAAGAAATAGGCACCATGATCATCGAACTGATGAAGAGGGCCTTTTCCACTTTGTTTGCGCTTCCATGGTGTGCAGCGTTAGCATTTACTCTCAGATATTCCCTGTACCTGTACCTACAACTCAACCTACCGACTGCAAGTTCTGCTGCTACTGCAGTGAATTGCTTATGTTGACCCCTTGATTGAACTCGTTCTGATTGCTAATGCAACAGGGGCATGCCGGCAGGCGACATGCCTCTGTAGTGGGCCTGTTCTGAGTGAGGTAAAGGCCATCTTGGAAGGGATTTGTATGTGAAATCCGAGTTGGGGAATAGACCAAGACGATATCTCGTGCAAGGAAGCAGCGGGGTTCCGCGGCCGCGTCGCAGCCGCTGGCACTAAATAGCTCCCTGGAGATAATTCACCCTGAACTGGAGGAGAAGCCTATTCCCGTGCGGGGATCGTAGCTGTTCGCCAGAGCTGAGCGACAGTCACGTTAGGAAGTGCTCGTTATGGGCCTGAAAAGGCAGTGCCTTCAGCGACCGGAGGTAAATCCTACCCCGATTTACCTCAACGGCCACTTACCTGCCACTCTCTGGGAACTTACCTCACTTTCTGATTCATGACAGCCAAAGCAAGGGTTTTGTTCTGCTGCAGGGAAAAATAGCATTGGTTCAGAAATTAGCAGCGGAGCAAACCCTTGCTACGGAGGTAAATATTCCCCGACGCCCTGGCGAGGTAGCCTTTACCTCGAAACATACCTCTGGTTTTCCCCGCGGCGCGTTCATGAATCACGCGTAAGGCCCCGTTTATACTTCCGACCCCGAGCGACGCAACGGCATGTAAAGTGGCCAAATTGATCGATCGCGTCGACTAACCAATGTGGCTACCATATGTGGCGTCGCGTCGCTCGACTTCGAAGTACAGGGTGCGCCAAAATTATGGCGACAAGGTTTTCAATTCGCCGAGAGAGAAAATGCGGTACTTTCGAGAAACCAACGATGAGATAATGTTTATCAGTCTATTGTAAACTATACGCAACATTGAGATTCGAAGATATCTCCATCGGCGTCGATACAGACTCTGAGGCGCTTCGGGAAGGCATCGACGGCGGCACGCAAGTAAGGCGCGTTGAGCTCATCCCACGCCTTTCTTCAAAGGATCCACGGGGCGGTGAGGTTTCCCGCAGGCTTTGGCTTCCAAAGCTGGCCAGACTGTGTAATCCATAGGATTCAAATCCGGTGAGTTGGCTGGCCACTCGTGGAAGCTGGTGAATGGCGGAAAGTTGCCTTGGCACCAGTCTTGCAGCATTCTTGCTCTGTGAGCTGGAACTCCTTCCTGTTTGAAGGTCCAGGAGGGTGCACGTGGGTCTTCTTGTAGGCCTTAAGTCCCAGTTTACGGAAGATTCTTCTCAACGACGTCTCCCTGATGTCCATTTTCCCGACAACCGGCGGACCGAGCGCGCCGGCCTCCTGCGAATTCGTTCACGTACCCTCCTAATGTTGTCCGTAGTTGCAACAGATAAGTGTCTTTCCCGTCCGGATCTATCATCCTCGGTTCCCAGGTCTTCATAGCGTCTGATGGACCTATTCATAATACTCTGATAGACTCCAAGACGGTGGTGAATGTAGCGTGCCGAGAAGCCTTGACGGCAAAGCTTAATGATTTAAGAACGGTGGCACGAACCCTTCACTATCTTGAAAAACGACTTATTGTTATGTTTGATTGAGGTAAGCATAAACTAATTGACTCAATAAAAACAATAAGAGCACGAAAAAAAGCAGACGCTCCGAATAAAAGGTCAAATTGTTTGCGCATGTGCTGTCGCCATAATTTTGGCGCACCCTGTATAAACGGGACTTAAGGGGTCGTTTAGTGTGCACGCGACGCGCGACGCGATGACATGAATGGTGGCCAAATTGATCGATCGCGTCACGCGATCGACCGATATCATAGCATCGCGTGCACACTAAACGACCCCTAAGGCCGGGGGCATACTTCCTTCGCCGCGATGCCATCGCGGCGCTCACTTCATGGCCATACCGTCGCACGCGGTCGAATATTCAAGGGAAGACTCGCTGCGGCTACCGCAACAGTGGCGGTGGGTATGCGCGATGGCTTCCCGCGCCCATCGCGGGCATGGCATACTTTTTCGCGCCGCGCGCGGTGTTTAGCGTTGGTCCTGGACGGATCGCTATCGCGCTCCCTTGCAGAGCGATGGGCGATGCGACGAGCACAGAGAAGTTCAAATTCTTTCGCATCGCTCTGCAAAACTCATCGCCGCGATCCCATCGCGGCGACTCGAAGTATGCACGAGGCTTAAGGCCAGTGTTAGGCCTTGTTTAGTGGGGGGGGGGGGGCGACGTGCGACGCGGTGCCATGCGTAGTGGCCGAATTGATCAATCGCGTCGCTCGATCAATTGTCCCACTAATACTATGTCCCACGTCGCGCGTCGCGTGCACACTAAAGGCCCCCACAGACTTCTGCGGCGTCGCCGCTGCCCTATGCTTAACCATAGGGCAAGGACGCAGAGTTCGCCGCCAGCGGCACCGGCGGCGTCGCCCAGCGGCACCGCTCCAGCGTCTGTCTGTCTGCGCTCTGCCCTTTCGCGGCGGGATTGGTCCGCGGACGTTCCGCGGATGCTCCCGCGGGAGTATAACTCAGGCCTAAGGCCTTGTACTCCCGCGGGAGCATCCGCGGAACGTCCGTGGACGAAGGGTGCACGGCGGACGACGGGCGTGGCGAGGCGCGGCGATTGGCCAGGTGAGGGAGCTCGACGCGATTCCCGTCCTTCCGCGGATGCTCCTGCGGGAGTATAACACAGGCCTAAGTGGGGAGTGGCGTAGGTTTTGCACTTACCTGCCGGTAAGTCGTTCATGAATTCAGGCCCAGGGGTATAACTTGCTCATTCTGCATAGTAATAAGTGACATAACATCCCCGTCTTTCTGTTAATGTTCGCTGAGTGACGCTATTTCGGCACAAATAGGCTCGGGATAGGTTGCTCAGTGGATATTCGTCTTGATAGGAAGGCACGTGCATGTTCATGTTTACATCAGAAATTGCCTAGCTCAGTTTACTATGGGGGGGGGGAGAACATATCAGTGCTGGATGAAGTCTCTGATTGTTTTTTCTTCAAGGGTACTGAGGCACCACTTATGTGCTAGACAGCTAATGCACTCACTTTAATTACAATAAATAGAAGAAATTTCTTCCCCACAAATACAATAAGTGAGGGCAAATATGTTCTCGATAGAAAATCTGCGCATAGACGGTTCACTACCACTAAAAGTGTAGTGGGGAAGCACGACGTGTGAAAAACACAAAAACGTAAACGATAAAAATGAAAAATAGTGTGAAATATAACCGAAATGCTTGGAACTAGCCGAGTCAGTGCTAACCACCACGAAACCATGTCCTACCTTATACCTATCTCCTGGAGAATAGCTTCAGATACTCTTTTCCTACACCGGAAGTTGGATATGTGCGGGCGTAGGGTACGGCAGAACTAGAACTAAGTATGTTTCGGATTTGCCTGTGAGCCGGAATTCCAGAAACGAGGTTGACAGAGGTGAGACTTCATACCTAAATGCCACGTGTCAGCCTTTGATATCATTCAGGAGCGTCTTTATCTAAGGACAGTGTGGTTCAACTCTCCTAAAGCAAGTCTCAGCGGTCTGGGTCAAGTGCTTTGGGAAGTCTTTATGTTGCAGTGGCGATTGCTTGACACACTAGTAACTTCGAACTCTTAGGCCTTTTATGGTTTGTACGTGGGCTCCAACCTGGTTTTGAACAGCGTTCTCGCTTGGCGACTACTTCCGACTTGGTTGGGAATTTTATTATGTTGCTTCGGTATACATTTCAAGAGACGCCCGGCTTCCATCTTTGTGGCTTTGCAATAGTTTCCCAGGTTTCTCCCTGCGCTTTCCTGTTCTGATTACCTATCTTTTACGTATCTTCTTCGTGTGTTTCTCAGCCCTTCAAATCTGCCTTACGACTGCTTTCATTGCATTTCTGCTGTACAGCTCTCTACCTCCTCGAATTTGCGCCGTCTTAAAGCAATTTGTCTTCTGACAGTTGTCCCTTCTTTTTGTTCTCGTTTTTTTGTGAGCCTTCACCCCAAGCATCTTAACATCTCGTCTTTTTACGTTTCATCATTGCTGTCCTTTAGTTGAGAAGTTTGCTAGGTTATCCTTGCTTATATTACTGAATCATTCATTGATGCTTTGAGTCAGGTGTGGAGACACTTGCTAAAACTCGTACTTCAACATTCGCTCACTAGTTAGCCACTGCAGGCACTAGTCGCAGGACCAAACCAGAACAATGTGCGGCTCATACTTCGTATTTGATATAGCCACGCTTCATTCAACTAGAGGTGTCTAGTAATAAACAGCTTGAAGAAGGCAGTCATAAGAAGATCTGCTAGGGTTGTCTCTTCAAGCTTTTCAAAATCTTATTATTCGCAAAATGTTTGGTTAAATTTGATGGATGCTACTCTGCTTAGATTTGTCGATCAGTTGGTGCTGCTTACTTTATTCCAAAAAGGCCAACTAAATTTTATTTTCTTCTCTCCGTCTCCTCTTATCGTTTCTTCTAAGTGTTACTGTTTGTCTGATGTTCATCTCTGACATATCCCTTTTGTTGTTTTTCACGTGTGTTTATGTTACACTTCAATAATAACAATAGTAATAAACAGAAGCTGAAAGCTTTGCAGGAGATATGCACATATGTGACATTTTTTGGATCAGGATCATTCGAGCACAGGCTTCTGTTTTCGCTCTTGTCATGAGCCAGATCGACTCACTGTTAAACACACGCTAAAGGCCCATGCACACTTCTGCGACACCGCGGCGCGGCAAGAGGAGCGACGGCCATCTCCGCGAAATCCGGCGGTCGCGTTAGAGCATCGTTATAGGCAACGGGACCGACGTCCCAGTGCATGTCGCGCCGCTAGGAATGATTTGAACCATTCCAGCCTGCGGCACTCAGCGCGACATCGCCGGCGATAGCCGCCGCGACAGCCGCAAAAGTATGCATGCCCCCCTCTGCGGAACGTGTCGCTGTGTCGCGCCGCGCCCGTCGCGGCCCTATCCTTTATCATGGCCGCGTCGCGATGACGCAGAAGTGTGCATGGGCCTTAAAAGGGTATGGATGGGTTTCTCGCGCCAGATTCGAGCGGCGCGGACATTTTTTTCTACAGCCTGCAGGTTATCGCTGCAGGACCACATCTTACATTTAGACCCCATCACTAAGCGGCGTATCTCCAACGCTTGAGTGACGATGAGTACGAGTGTTAACACGTTGACGACAATGTCGCTCAATAGTGCGCGACAGCCAACCTGTCATGTGGGATGATGTCGCTTAATGGTGTGCGACGGCATATTGTTTTAACAAGAATCCAAACTCCAGCCCATCCAAACTTCGCCCAGGGAGGATATTCGGGATGCTGAACACGATGCCGGTGTCCTTTCGGACGATTACGGGCGGGTTCCTTCTTATTCGATAGTCGTGCTAAGACCACTGACTTTTTAAATCAGCTACCCAATAGGTGAATACACTATTCGAAATTTTATTAAAGGTGTATTTCTTGAGGAAAAATATTGGATTAAAGCTTGTGTTAAAGAGCAGGAATGCGGCCATTTTTTAGTGTAAAAAAACGAGATTGCGCCGTGCCCTATAGCTCGCGATTTTGATTCGATTGATAGTAGAATTTCTGTTCGCATGGAGTTTGACACTTGTTAGCGATACAGAAAGAAACACTGTAAAGAACACAATATCTTCACTTTGATCGTCAATGTAAGTGGCATGCACACTATCAATCGAGCAAAAGTTGCGACGAAATTTTCGAGTGCATGGCGCGACCTGATCTTTTGATACGTCATATGCGTGCTTGTTCGCTGTACTTTAAGGCAGATTTTAATTTACTATTTTCTAATTAAATAGTAAATATAAAAATATGCTACTAACCGGGCTGGCGCCCAAAATGTCGCGCCATCCGCCGCGATGCGGCGGATGGCGCGACAGGTCCGGCACCAGCCCGCTTAGTACCAAAATTATCAATAAATAATAAATCACCTGTATCACCTGTCGTCCCGTTGATCATCGACTTGCTCGAGCGGGCGCCAGCAGCGTCTCCATTCGTCCCTGTCGCGTGCCAGAGTGGTCCAATGGATCCTCCTCGCTCGAGGGACACGAAGAGCGTCATATCGGTCGTTCAGGGCTTTCACGAAGAAGTCCGACCAACGCGTTGGTGGGCGTCCTGGTGTTCTTTTGACATCCCGCGGAATCCAGTCTGTGACGGCTCTCGTCCAGCGGGTGTCTGCGAATCGCATTACGTGGCCGGCCCACCTAATTTTCGACGACTTGGCCCATGCGACAGCGTCTCTGATCTTCGAACGTCGGCGAAGCTCGGAACTCCGGAGGCCTTCTCTCACTTGCGTGAGTCGTGTCACTCCGAGCATCGTCATCTCGATTCCACGCTGCGCGACGCTGATCGCGTGTTCATCCTGCTTTCGTATAGCCCAGGTCTCTGAGGCGTATGTTAGGGCAGGTAGAACAGTGGAGTCGAATAGGTGGGCACGGAGTCGGACGTTCTTCGTCTTCTTCGCGACTTCTTCGACGCTCTTGAAAGCTCCCCAAGCCGCTCGTTTCCTCCTGCTCAGCTCTGGTGCTAGGTCGTTGGCCATGTTGACTTCGCGACCCAGATACACATAGCTGGAGCATTTGGAGATGTTCGTTCCGTTGAGCGAGAATGGGGCATCAGAAACCCATCCGTTCTTCATGAACATCGTCTTCGTAAGGTTCAGCTGCAGTCCAACGCTTCCACATACACGATCGAAGTCGGCCAGCATTCGTTCCGCCTGACTGATGCTCGGTGTTATGAGCACGATGTCGTCAGCGAAGCGGAGATGGTGCAGTTGCCGGCCGTCGACCTTCACTCCCATGTCATCCCATTCTAGTTCGCGCATGACGTTTTCGAGGGTGGCGCTGAAGAGCTTCGGGGATATGGTATCCCCTTGTCGAACCCCTCTCTTCACGTCAATGACGACGTCGTTGTAGAATGGTGAGATCTTGGTCGTGAATCCACTGTACAGCTCTCGAAGGACTCTGATGTACTGAGTAGGCACGCCCTGGGTGAGCAGGGCTTCCATGACCGCTTCCGTCTCGACGGAGTCGAATGCCTTCTTCAGGTCAACGAACGTAAGGCACAGCGGCAGCTTGTACTCTCGCGACACCTCGATGAGCTTCGTAATGGTGTGTATGTGGTCGATCGTGCTGAATCCTCTCCGAAATCCTGCTTGTTCGCATGGCTGTCCTTCGTCCAGCGTTCTACTAATCCTATTCAGGATGACTCGAGTGAACAGCTTGTAGACTACGGACAACAGGCAGATCGGGCGATAGTTGCCAATGTCGTGCACGTCTCCCTTCTTGTACAGCAAGACGGTCTTGCTGGTCTTCCACTGAGATGGAACCGTGCATTCGGACAGGTAGCGTGTGAAGAGCCGCGCCAAGGTGTTGATGAGCGCTGGCGGGAGGTTCTTCAGGTGTTCAGCTCTAATCCTGTCAGGACCGGGTGCTGTACGTTTCTTCACCGACGAGATGGCGTGTCGGATCTCGGAAGGGAGAACAGAGGGGATGACGTATCCATCCTGCGGAAGATGGCGTAGGGGCAGGTGGACGTGGCTATCGAAGAGATCGGAGTAGAAGTCGTGGATGACTTTCTCCGTGGTCCTTCTGGAAGAGGTGACGGTTCCGTCAGGACGTCGGAGAGCGGTCATCTTGGTCTTGAAGTTGGCGAAGTTCCGGCGGGCATTGCGGATGCTCAGCCCTGCCTCTGCTGCTTCAGCCAACACTTCTGCCCTTCTCTCCTTCAGATCTTCCTTTATCGCCGCTCCGCATAGCTTTGCAAGCTCGGACGTCAGTTGATAGTTGCCTGACGCTCGTGCTGCTCCACGCTGGCGTATCAGCTCGAGAGTTTCCGGAGACAGGCGTCTCTTGGTGGTCTTCAAGCTCTCGGCTCCCTTAGCACTATCGTGGAGATGGTGCACGAAGCGATCGTATTCCTCGTCGACGTTGTCCATGACGGCATCTTCCCAAAGGCCGACAAGAGAGGTGTAGAGATCCCAGTTGATGGTCGTTCTGGGACTCCTCTTCTTGAACTTCGCGGCCTTCTCTCCTTGACGCGAAAAGCGGAACCTCGCGCGAAGGAGGCGGTGGTCCGATCCCGTGTAGAACTTGGGGACAACGGAGACATCGGTCAGGCAATACTTGCGATTGAAGATGATGTGGTCGATCTCGTTGTGGAACTGGCCACCGGGGCATTCCCAGGTCCATCGTAGGGAGGGAGGCTTCTGGAACTGCGAGTTTCCATGGATGGTCTTGGTCGACATGATAAACTCAGACAGCCTTTCACCTTGAAATATAAATAATAAATAAGAAATGAAATTAGAATTAGGTGGGAGGGGTAACCGGTCGTAACTGTTGATTGGGGACGAACACTAGCATTTTGTTTGGCATAAATTTATCGTTAGACGAAGTTAGGGTCACGGTATGTCGTGTCACATTTGTGCAGCGTGCTTCGTCCCACGGGCCAGACACGCGAAAATCGATCTCGCCGCCAACGTGTTAATAGTGTTACTATCATGGCATAACAACACTTGTTGGTCGTGTTCGCAAATAAGGTGACAGCATATGAGGAAAACATCTAACCAGAGCTTCCCAGCGAGACAAGCGTGATTTAGTGGACGCGCTACATAACTCCACACGAGAAATCAGCTTCTTCCACATCTGACAACGGGTTGAAAGCGGGGTTAGAAAGCGAATACGGCACCCAACCGAAGCCAAAATCTACTCTTCGTTTGCGAAAACGGGGAAAGTCCACCTATTAAATCGTGGACCCACTTCCAGAATCGAACCCTCGACCCCTTCCCCCCTCCCCCCGCTCCCCCTCCCGTCCGTATCGTTATCAGGGATGGTCGGAAATTTTGAAAGCTTCCCAGACAACAACAAAAGGAGCTTGTCAAAAAAACAGAAAAGCCAGAAAAATTCACCAGAAAACCAAAAAATCAGAGAACAGATAATTTCGAAGTTATCGCTTTAGCAATGTATTGTATCTAGATAATATTCCTACTATTAAGCAACACTTCATACCATTTCACGTTAAAACGGACATTTATCGACAAAAGCTGGATAGTTTTGAAATTAAAATAAGCATCTCCCAAATATGAGCCAAGAGGTAGCAAAAGTAATGAGACTTCAATCTTCTTCTTCTTCAGCGTTTGTCCCGCATCGTAGCGGGGTCCGCTATTTTGGTGTTATGACGCTACCTTTCCCGATCCAGCGCTAGATCAGAGTAAACACCAGTCACCTTCAAGTCCGCATGTAACGTATCTAACCAGCGCTGCTTCGGGCGCCCTCTAGGCCGCTTTCCTATTACCTCGAAGTTAAGGCCTATCTTGCGGACGCTGTCTTCTTCTCCACGCAGAACGTGGCCGTACCATCGTAAGCGAGCTTCGCTCATCTTCTCGGCTATCGGCGCGACACCGAACTTCTGCCGAACAGCATCGTTCCGAATGCGGTCCATGCGCGTGACTCCAGCCGTCCAGCGAAGCATCTTCGTCTCCATGACGCTGAGGTGCGTTTCAACTTCCTCGGTCGCAGGCCAACATTCAGCGCCGTTCATCGCTACTGGCCGGACGACTGTTCTGTATATCTTCGACTACATGCGCTCCGGTATCTTCCTATCGCAGGGCACGCCAGTCAACGAGCGCCACTTGGACCAAGCTACACTCACGCGTGAATTCACTTCAATCATCAGTTTGCCGTCAGACGTGACTGCTGACCCCAGGTACTTAAAGACCGCAGTGCGTGGAAACTCGATGCCGTTAACCTTGATGGAGCTGGACTGAGTAATGTCCGTCGTTAGATATTCGGTCTTCTTCACGTTCAATTTGAGTCCAAACCGCTCCAAGCGATCACACCAAGCTTGCACCTCTCGCTCGAGTTCATCTTTATCTTCGCTAGCGAGCATTACGTCGTCAGCATAAAGCAACGTCCAAGGGACGGGGTTCTGAAGATCTCGTGTGATGGCATCCATGACGACAACAAGGAGGAGTGGAGAAAGAGCAGAACCTTGATGTACCCCGACAGAGATGGGAAACTCCATCGAGGTTCCAGCTGCAGCTTGAACTCGACTCTTTGGACAAGAGTAGAGAATTCGGACCCACTCTATGAGCTCTTCAGGAACTCCATGATCTCGCAAGGCGTACCATATCACTTCACGCGGTACGCGGTCAAAGGCCTTCTCCAAGTCGAAGAATTCGATATGCACCGGCTTCTGTTTCTCGTGACGCTTCTCCACCAGGAGGCGGGCGGCGTGTATGGCATCAATGGTGCAACAGCCAGCCACGAAGCCGCACTGATTGCTGGAAAGCTGAACGATGTCACGAATTCGTCCGTCGACAATTCGCTCAAAGATCTTCATGCTGCGCGAAAGCAAACGAATTGGACGGTAGTTGGAGCAATCTGCAGGACTGCCCTTCTTTTTCCAAATCGGAATCGTCGTACTTTGGCGCCAACACTCAGGCACTTTTCTCTCCGCCACAACCTGGTTAAAGAACTTCGCCAACCACTCAGCAGGGTACCAAAACTTCGACTTCCACAGTTCTGCTGCCACGTCGTCGGGCCCAGTCGCTTTGCCTGGCCTCATCTTCTTCAAAGTCGCTTCAATCTCCTCCATGATGATCTTCTGGACGGGGCCGTGAGACTCTCCATGCCGTGTCCATATATCTCGTGTCTTGAGTCTGGTTTCGTGCTTATCGTATTTGTATGCTTGTATGCTACTTACTGAGGGCCACCTGAGAAATTACCACTTCCGCCCTTTCCAGAAGCATGCCAAAACCGCAGTCTGTCTCATGCCGAAACCCCAGTCTGATGAGTCGACCTGTGTCGTGCAAATCTCGCCCAATTTCCAACCCCGAGCAGCCTGGACTCAATAGTTACGCAAGATGAGAAGTACGTCTTCTACCTTAACCCTGCCAAGCAGCGAGTCTGGGTGAGGCCTGGTAACCTGTTACCGACCTTCGTTCGGCGAGATGTTCATGGCGAGAAGCACCTTCAGAGCTTTTGGGTCTACACCCATGGACTGGTATACTGGAAGCTGTTTAACGAAAGCACGACGATGGACTCCAAGGCGATGGTAAACGAAATAGAAGAGGTGGACCTGCGACTCGAACTTATTCGGTCTCAGCGCTTCAAGAAGGTCCTCCTCTTCGACAACGCCGCACCCCGTCGGGAACAACTGACCACGGGTAAGCTTGCTCAGCTGGGCAACGTTCACACGCCTCACCCACCGTATTCGCCGGACATCTCTCCATGCGACTACCACTACTCCTTGAGCCTACAGGACTTCCTGGTCAGAAGGGACACAAAAACCCTAGCAGTCCTTGAGAACCATATCGAGCAGTTGATCAACACCAGGCCCAAGCAGTTCTGGAAGGATGGGATCAGGAAGTTGGCTGAACGATGGCAGCAAGCCATTGACTTTAATGGCGAACACACTCCTCAGCATCGTTGAGTTGTAATTGAGTTATAGAGAGATTATAGAGAGATAATGAATTTTTTCAATTTGTCTCATTACTTTTGCCCCCCCCCCCCCTCCTAATACAACACTTGGGCCGTTCCGACCTACCGTTGAGATAGTTTCCTGGTTAGTCGCTGCCGTCGGTCTCTCCGGTCGCGCGGACTATGTGTAGGCCCTAACGTCTCGGCTCAATCGTCGCCTTCGGAAGCTCGCTGATCCACCGGTTGTTCAAATAGACGTCGCTACCGTCATTAATGGACAGACGACGAGAAACAGTGAATTAGATGGCCTCGATGTTGATGAACGGATTGACTCACTAGATCAGTCTGCTCAACCTTGCAATATAGTTCGCCACAGAAGTGAACAAAACGCTCGTTTATGCTCTTCTACTGGTGTAATGGAATTCATAACATCTAAACAGTTTGTTTTCAGATGCTTTAATTTTGTCTCGATCAACTAGGTCCGTTAAGTAGCGCGTCGTGGTAGGACAACCCCCACAAACTCCCACAAAGGAGAATGGTCAAGGATCGTCTCACCGAGTTCCAGGTACTGTCCTCCTATCGTCCTTGGTTTTCCGTGCCAGGTTCAGCTTCCTTTCTCTCGATTTTAGACTCTGTCAGGGAGAATCGTTACTAACAGAAACACTGAACGGCGTGTTTCTCGCGAAAATGCGCATTTACTGGCCGACAAGCAACAAACTTCTTTGGAAAGTGTACGTAAACTACGCTTACTTTGTATGGATGCCGTCCATCACCTCGTCCTTTCATAGTTCTTAAACCGAATGACTGATGTTCGTACAACTGTTGGCCAGTTGGAGTCATGGTTGGACGAAGTACGAACACTACATGGTGAACTGCTACTCGCACCAGCGACAGATGGAGGTGCGATCTTTCCTCACTACTTCCAATATGCTATTCTTACTCATTTTCCTTTAGAAAAATCGAGACAACTGCGAGCGGTCGTCGAAGACTTCCGAGCAACGTCGTTGGTCGCGCGAGAAAAGATAAAGAGTTGGTCGTTAATTTTTAATGTTCATCGTTTTATTAGGCACTGCGGTTCCAGCGGCGAACAGTGAGGATGCGTGGCATTGATCGGTGCTACAGAAAGTGAATTCAGCGTTCCAGGACTTGACCACGAGGTGAACAACATAAGCAAACTGAAACCGGAAGAGGCGCATACCACCGACTCTCGCATTAAGCGGAACCAGGTATACTATACATGCAAACTATGCGGCTTTAGTGACACCCGCCTCACCTACCTTATTTTCCAGATTCGTAGTTTAACACGTGCCCTTCACGACGTGATATGGAAATTTAGCGATGAAGAAGAACAATATAAAGAGCGCTGCAAGAAGAAAATCACCGACTATCTGAAAATACGTATGTGTGCCCTTGTAATGATTACTCCAACTAGCGATAAACCTGGCAATCCACCGTAGCGCAGGTGCGACATCCTAATTAAGTTGTATTATTTAAGGGCGGAAAGGTAGGGGGCCTTTCACTGTACCCGGTAACAACTAAGCAACGCCGTTGCGCTGTGGTGGCTGTGAACTAGTACAGGGTGCGTAAAAAGTATTGACGCAGTAAATGGTGGTTGTGGAAATAGTAATGCGCAGTAAGTTTCAAAATGCTCACTTGAGAAATATGGAGAATGCTCTTACAAACACGATAGAATAACTCGGAATCGACATTGGCTCCTTTACTGTGAATACAGGAGCGAAAACGACTGAAAATTTCATGAGCACGCGCCGTAAGTACTCTGCTTGGATTTCGTCCCGTGCTTTGAATAGGGTAGCCTTCTGCGACTGTTCACTTCTGTTAAAGGTAGCACAGACCTCATCCTCCAAAATCGCCTAAAAAGATTAATCCAGCGGATTCATGTACTCGTCTGAGAAGCTGTTCACACCTGCGCGCTTTATCTGTTTGCCGTTATTGGACAGAGGTTGATAATTTTGGATTTGAACGTTATCGTTCTTGAACATCTTGTATTCATCATCTGTTATGACAGAGCCGTGGCTGACGTTTTGTTTGTTGACCTCTTTCCTCACCAACCGTTTCGAACAGCGTCTAATTCTCTTGTTAATGACGTATTCATTTTCTTTGGTAACAGCCAGGAAAGGGTCACCGTAACCACGACGGTATCATGCTTCTTCAGTTTTTACAAGAATATTTTTTAAACACAATACAGACAACAAAAATAACACAAAAAAACTTTGAAAAGTAGAAAGAGAGAGTTGGAGCTGAAACAAAAAGTAGGCGCGTCAACACTTTTTACGCACCCGGTAAATGCGTTCAGTGCTTGTATGAGCTGCCGTAATCCGCGCTTCATGGTTTTTAGATGAACGGGAATCAACAGAATCATCAATAAAATAAGGAAACAATAGTGGACGTGGAACAAAGCCAGAAATGTCACAGACAGCCAGTGGGAAGATCACAGCTGACTCTCTGACTTCAAATCAACCAAATCTTAGCGCCGTACGCGACCGCATCGCGCATGACACACGCGCTCGGATTTAGGTGAGTGTGGGTTACCCAAGTTCGAGCGCGATTCAGCAAGACGTTCTTACTAGGGTGCCACGTTTTAAAACCATTACCGTAACAACAATTGTTGCGGGACCACCGCGTCTTCGGATAAGTGCTGGCACCATGCCAATGAATAACGGAGCTACTAAGCGACGGAATGAGAAGATTTCATATTGTTAAGGTTTTGGGTGGAACATTTTGGGAGGAATCACTACTTCGCTCCATATTGTAGGGCGGGGGAAGTCCTCACATTGTATCACTTAAACTTAATGTGATATGTTCGATGGCCTGCTAGGTTAGACAGATCGCCACAAGGCCTAGCCATTAGAATGTGTCTGAATTCTTTGACCCACAGGGACGAAACAATATGGTTGAATGCCCACCCACGGGCTAGATCTGCCTTGAACCTATGAACGAGTATGAATAAATAAATCAGCCTCCTCTTCAGGCATCCCTGTTCTAACTCATCGGCCTTTGAAGGCGATTACCAGTAGTAATCACCTCTAACGTCTACTAGATAGTTGAACATTGTAAAGCTAAGATGTTCAAGCAATATATTTTCTACACATGTATAGTTAGACCTCTTTTTGCAGTCATGAAGACTGATGCTGAAACATGGCTATGTTCTTAAAAGTATAAATGATTGTAGCAGTGCAACGCAAGCTCATTTACATTACTGCAACTCTCCAGAAGTAAATCAGCGTACTTGCTTCCAGTAAAAAATATACTCAGTAGTTGAAGCAAGGGAAAAGAAGCTGTCTGATTGATTATTTTAATGTCTGCTGAGGTAATTATTGCTGCACTGTTTTGAGAATTCTCTGTGGAAACAGCGGAAGTAAGATTGATTGACCGAAGGGAATGCTTTGCAAAAACATGGTTCAGCATCACTTACTGTTCGTTTCGCTAGAAAGAATTAGAATCTTTGACCTGTTCGATTGTTCTTAGGTGACATTACTTCAGTAATCCTATGGGTTAGCTCTGTAGACCCGTCAACTAGCATTTCCTCCTGAATGTTCCATCCAGAACCGCCTCAAACAGTACGAAACTTCTCATTTCCATAGTTCCATTGCTCCATTATTGATTACCGTGGAGCTGGCATGGTGCCAGCGCAAAAACCAGAGGCGTGGTCCTCCCGCAGCGATTGTTGTTACGGTAACGGTTTGAAAACGTGGTACCCTAGTAGGAACGTCTTGTGTATGGGTCCCCATAGTGTATTGGGTGCGCGAAGAGATAAAATGAGTGGGCCTTCCGATTTATTCTTCTAATTATTGAATCGAACAGCTCAAACTGTCGCACAATAACCACTAATGTGAGGTTGGGTAGCGCATCGACGAAGAAAGACTTCAACATTCTGCAGCGGGGCTTGCTGTCGACGTGAAAGACTGGAGCTCGAGATGAGAGCAGGATAATTCCAGAGCTTTCCAGGCCCGAAAATGCACTAGGTGGAGCACGATAGATGGAGATCGAGGTGGAAATCAGTAGCCTGCAAATGCACCATTTACGCTCGGATAACGATAGCGTACTCATAATTCCGAGTATTAGTGATGTGGAATACATTCTGTTTAGGTTAGCATTATATCCGAATTTAATGAAACGCCGTTCAATGGGGATGTGCAAGTTTCAGATGCAAATTTGGCGCCAAAGAAGCAAGTGGAGCTACTTGTATCCGGATAAAAAATCCTACGACGACAGCGACATAGCACCCGAACTAGAGGCCAACAAGAAAACTGGGTACTTTTCAAAGCGCTGAAGAAGTACTGAAGAACATCGAGAAGTAGTCTACTTCTCAACTTCAGCGTTCCTCTGAACAATCTCACTTGTTTATCCTGCATACTGCAACCCGGGAACTGCATTTCAGCCAGATCAACAAGCGATTGGCTCGCAAAACGGATACAAGCCTCACTCGAGAAAGAGTCCTTAGTTCAGGTACCATCTGTGTCGGAGTGCGAGAGAACACCGTTGTTCGGATCAAATCGGTAAAAGTCGGTTTCTTTCCTTCCTCGTCGAAGCCTTGCACGACAGCTTTGGCGCTGTTTGATCTCTCGTGCCAGAATGGGTTTCTCTGAGGTGTGGTTCATACTTCGGACGCCGCGATAGAATCGCTCGGTCAGATCCTTGCGGAAAGGTCAAACGCAAACGCGCAACGGAGGCGGCTGGAATGCGTATTATCGTGACGTGCGCGCGGTCTGGCGTGTGTCCTGAACAGATTGGTTGCTCGCCCGCTGCAGAGCGATGAGCGGCTGACCTTTCACACCGCTCTGCAAAAATTATCACCACGATTCAAGTTGAGCAGCAGGACGATGGCGACAAATTGAAGCAACTACACCTTTTTATGTCTTGTGACTGCAGTGTGATGCAAGCAAGTGAGCTAAACGTGATGAATATCTGCTTCAGGTGGGGTTAATGCGGTCAACAGGGAGATCGAAATTGAAGAGATACGTAACCAAGGCATGTTACCCCTTTAGAAACCGATATGACTGTTAACTGTTATTAATGTTATTGCCGGTTAAGCGTTATCGCAGACAGCTGGCTTAAGGTGGGCTGGAGCGATGCAGGCGTCTTAAATGTGCCTTTGTAGTGCCACTGGAAATATTAGGTTTGAAGCTAAGTCTCCGTCGTTTTTTGATCATTTTGTTCTAAGTTTTGACCAAAGCTTTTTACATAACGTTATATGCCCTTTGAAAGAGAATGGTTCGCTCTATCAGAAAATATGCTTCCTTTTTCCCAGTTTCGACATTGTTAGGTCAATAAAGTGGAAGGTCGAAGAGAAAAATGACCGTCGTAGACAGCTCCTCTCTGCTTACGTTTGAGATTTTTTGTACGAGCTTATACACCATTCGAAAGAGGATGACTTGCTCTACAAGAACGTGTGTTGATTGTTTTCGTTCATTCTCATTTTTGTTATTTTTCAGAGTATTAAAGTGGTGGAATGTCCAGAAGACATACATTATTTTTACCAACAGCTCCTACTCCTTGGTTATTGTTTTCGTTTTTTGTTTTTTTTACTGTCCGCAAAACTTGACAAAAATCGGCATAAGGAAATAAACGTGTCTCACACTTTGATAGAACAAAACATTCTCTTTTGAAAGGTATATGACAGTGTCCAATAAATTTAACCAAGGAGTAGAAGCTGTTGGTTAAAAAAACCAATTTCTTCTGGACTTTCCACTTTACACTCGGAAAAGCGAAAATCAAAACGAACGAAAAGACCAAACACATTCTTTTAAGACAAATCGTCGTCTTTCGAATGGTTTATAACATTGTGCAAAAAAATCTCGAAGTAGAGACGAGCAGTCGACGAATGTCATTTTTCTTTTTTTGCCTTCTATTTTATTGACCTAAAAATTCGCTAAAAATCGAAATGGGAAAAAAGAGAAACATATTGTCTGATAGAGCAAATAATTTTCTATCGAACGGTGTATAACCATCTTGCAAAAAACTTTGGGCGGAATTCAGACTGAAATGTTTAAAAAATGGCGTGGACTTAGTTTCCAACCTAACAGTTGCAACTTGTTTGAGAGCATATTCAAAGGTCAGATTATTGCTTGTGAAGAAGCTATCCATAAACCATCATGATATAATAGCTGCTGTTCACTGAATCGTTCAACTAACTATGCGGTATATCAGTAGTTGGGTCCTTGCCTGCCACGTGAACTACTGTACTGGTTGAATCTTCTGCCAGTTTACATAAAGATGTGACGGGAATAAACATTGTTGCGATCAGAACTCGTGAGCTAGGCGGGAGGCGATCCGGCGCGCTTTACCCATTGAACCACTTGCGCTGTTTGATCCAACACAACATTCGCGAGACCCTTGCAAGCTTGTCGTCACTCATCTGTGATACCAGGATGACCCGGCCACTGACATCCACACGGAGCTAGTCATGCTGAAGGCGTTACTAGAAACTGTATTTTTTCATCTTCACCATCACATACATAACAGTCAGATAGATTTTCCCTTTACCTGATTCGTGCCTCAGTGGAATATTTCATTAGCAAGCATGACGGCGAATCGTCCGAGGTGTGGTGGTGGTGGTGGTTGTGCGGTTGCAGTCCATATCTAGAGCACATTATTGGTTGTATTTTTTGTTATTAAGCGGTGGTGAGAGGCTACTATCGGAGAATAGTGTCGACCCTAGCGCGATGGGTTTCTTCACATGGATGAGCTTGTGCTTTTAAAGTGTGATACTTACCGCTGATTAGTGGAAGCATCTGTAGAGCAGGACGGGTACTCTTGCGCGCGCTGGTGTATGAATTATTGCTGAATAATCTAAGAAGTGGCTCCTTCAGTGCGATGAAAAAATCTATCGTCACCGCTCACTGAATGAAGTGTTTGCATATATATCCCTAAGTTCTACTCCGTATGGCATATTGAGTCTGCGATTACTCTAAAATACTTCATTATTTGTATAATAAATTTCAAAGGACGTCATCAATCAATCCCTTCGTGGGATGCGGAACGCATTCTTGTTCTGCGGGATGTCGTGGACCAATTTTAATACTTGTTTCGCATGTGCAACGACTTTTGGTACCCAGCTGGTGGAGAAATCAGTGCTATATTCTTCCCAGACAAGTTGGCTACGAAATCGTCGACCTCGAATAGATGCAAAGCTTGGTTTGTTTGGCGGGATCCGAACCAAGAACTTCAAAGCGGAGTTCACGCGACGCCCGGCGCACCTTCCCCGACTGCGCTACAATGCGCCCATCTGTGTATGGTAGCGCAGTCAGGGTCACGTATGGTACGTATTTCGTTACAGTTCCACCAAAGCGAAAATGAGCAAACAGGAACGAAGGAGTGAAGATGGAAAATGACTACAGGCGTTGCATATTGCTTCGGCATAATTTGACAACCATTTTCCGTCGTTTCCGCACAACCATTAAGCTAGTAGGAGTGTCCTTCAAGACTACAGAAAAGCAAACGCGACACGGAGATGAACATATAGTAGAAGTAAAGTGCCTATTGGTCTAACTAGGCAGATCTATTTCAGTGAGGGCTAGAATGTCCATTATTTTGAGTTCTATTCAGCAGTGGTGTCATACAATGATCCGTGCCACTTCCGGATCAAATAGGGTTCTTTTCGAACTAACTGGACACTTCCAAATCAAGTCTGTAGCTTGGTTAAATTAATTCTTTACGGAATGACAGAAAATATGGTATGATCTTCCTTGAAAATTTCTGATTCTTCTTTTCCAAAAAGTGAGCACATTCTTATACAATTTTCCGTTTTTTATTCAGAAATGTTAACACTACGTTTACGTAAAGCTGATTTTAAAATGTAGGAAAGCACTAACCAATCTTTGTGTATATTAAGAAGGGGTCGCGCAATGCAGTAGATCAGGGCATCACAATTTTTTTCTGATTAACAAAGTAAATGCGCTTATTGGAAACAAAGAAGTGAAGGTATGCCTGTTTTGTATATTTGGTTTTTGTTGTACCGAAGACAGCGTGTAACTCCAAGCGAGCAGAATTTTTACTATCATTAGAAAGATATTTGCGACGTCCTACATGAATGCGTAGCGTATCCTCTTCTTCTGATAAAAAATAGTTTCCGTCTCCCGGCATTTCAGAATAGGCTTTAAAACATTATTTTTAAAGTGCAAGCGGTATGTTAAAATTTTGAGGCGAATTAATTGAAAAAGTTTTAAAGAAGGCCCCACTAAATTTTCCTTGGAAAAAATTATTTTAACCTTCATGGAGTGCTATATGCCTGATCCAATCAGCAGACGCCCGTTTTTATTTGAACGGCTCTCAGTTTTATTTCAAAAGCATCGAGGTTTATTTGAAAAGTGTCCAGTTTGATGTCAAGATGTTATTTTTCCAAGGGGTAGATGTAGCCTCTGAATTTGTACCAAAAAAGTCACCTGTGCTTTCCATTCTATATGAAGGGCAAGACTCGGGGCCATCATAGGCCTGCTAAATCTTTCTTCTCTTTGAGATCAGTAAAATGACTTTAGAAGTGTCAGGGAGAGAAAAATCTTTGACTTTTCCATCACCTGGTCAGGGCAAGTCAAAGTATAGATAGGCAAATTATGCATTTAAATTGCCTCCATGACGTCACGTAGGAGTAGAATACGTGGCACATGTCATGTTAGGATTGAATAACGCTGACCATTATCGTTTTACTTTTATTTATTACCTCATCTCAAAACCATTTCGGAGCCGAATTAATTTTTAATTTTTCCATTCACTCGTTATTCACTTATCCTGGCGCCACACCCTGAAGAAGGTGGCCAACAACGCTGCTCATGCACCCTTGACACTGCCGGAGATCGACTCCGCGGCGATAGTAACTGTGTCTTAAATCCCTTGTCAGAAACAGGCCTCAGGTCTTATCGGTTTACTTTAGATATCGTGTGGGAAGTTCATTTCATTTCACGGGGCGGTGTTCCTTTTATCTCCGCAGGGAGGAGAGATGGGATATGTGAAGCACATCAGGAGGGCTATGCGACTCTTCCCACAGAATGCTGCGTTCGTTGGAAGTGGCAGCAAAAATGTGTTCCTGGTCTCACGGTGGCTTCTCGTTGTGGGGTTCCCTGTCCAATGGAAGCGGCAACCGCTCCGTATCACTACATTAGTTCATTGATAAGCACCAAGATTTAGATTGGTTGGATGTGACACTATAGAGGACTCCTAAGGCAAGTTGAGCGCTACTCACGATTATTGACAAATGGGGATTTATTTGATTATTATTGTTCACTAGTGCTCAGGGGTTCATTCTCACTTACTTGTTCCATGTGCTTTCCCTGCACCTTTTGAGAACTACTGAGCTTCAGTTCATTGCATCTTGAGCCGAATACGCAACCCGATTGCTTCTGCTTGCTTGTTTTCTGTTTCGCACCGCGTCATTGTATAGGTGAAATATGCATTCTACCCTCTATAATATTACGCGAAAGAAAGTATGGGGCGCATGACAACGTCATTATTGCCGAATTTCATCATTTATCCTTTGGACGTTTCAGAGAACATGGTTCTGTTAATAAAATTCTTTTTAAGAGGATATCTCCTTGACGGATGATGAAATCAGCGATGCAATTGACAACGGCGATATCTTCGAGAAGACAAAAGGAGTGGGTGATACGTTTAGGGATATCAATGTGGTGTTGGATATTAGACACAGTTTAGATTTTACTTGCCTATAGCGACAAGAAGGCGCTATTTGAAGACGTGAAGTCTCGCAGGGACGAGTTGTTCGAAATTGAGAAAGTCATCCGTGAACTGGGAGAGATGTTCGTTGATCTGAATAATCTTGTGCTCAGCCAGGTTTGTGATGCTCTCCTCAAATCTGAACACGTGCTAGTCGCTGGTATTGGCTTCTGGTATTGGCTTCAATTTGTTTTCCTTTTAAGGGTGAGATGCTTGATAGGATAGAGGCAAACGTCGAGGATGCCGTTGACTATGCAGAGAAAGCTAAACAGAACGTGAAAGGTGCAAGAGAGCTGCAGAAAAGAGCTCGCAAGGTGGGTAGTTTGCAGGCGGTGTTCCCAGTAGCTTTTGTTCACATTCTTGTAATTATTCAAATACGCGCAGTGCAAGGAGCCACAGCTCTCACGGACGAATTATGGCCGTATCCCAGTGACGGGGCCTATGCCACCTTTGAGTAAATTTTTATTCACATATCGAGCATTAACCTTGATACCTTTTTGCGGGCTACGTTTGCTGGCTTGTTTGAAAAGGCGGGAGAGCGAAAGTGATATCGCTTGTTAGAGATGGAGGCAGTGCCATGCACCTGTCTACTATGTCAAGACGTTTGTTTGATTGGCTGCATACACGTTGTTTACATGGAATTCTGCAATAGAGAATTGTAGGATTGGCCTTCCCGATACCTTCAGCGTTAGATTGGGCAACCTCGAATCGAGCACTATTTGAAATTGTATTAAGACTGAGTATCACTATTTTTTCGACCAACCAAGAAGTTCATTGACTCAAACGGCGCATCCATTATCAGGAGCCCCTTTCCATTAAGAAGAAAAGGATAAAGGACAGCGTAGCTCAATCCTTTTTGGAATGCGCTGCGCATTCAACTTCTACGGGATGTCGTGGAGGTGATTTCAATGCGTATTTGGCCAAACAATGACTTGCGGCGGCCAGCCGAAGAACAGTTCAGTGCTTTATCTTTCCTAGACAAGTGTGGTACCAATTAACCGACCATGGAGGGATGAGAAGCTTGGATGGCCTGGGTGGAGATCCGAACCAAGAACCTGGTATCGGGGGCACGCGACAGCCGACACCTCCGACTGTCCCAAATCGCCTCCACGACATTCTTTTTTTCATAGTGAGGAAAAATATACGATTGAGGAGGGTCGATGACACTTAAGGGGAGATCTGGACCCTTAATCCATATTAAAATTGCCTTGAGAGAATTTTGTGGTGAGAAGAATGCAGGTGTTCAGTAGATCAACGTGTGATGTGGGTGCCCACTTCAAAATGACCCGCTTTTCGAATAAAGAGGGTTTGACCCAAATTTGTATACGTGATCATCTTCTATTATATTCAGCACGTTGGTCGTAATATCGAGATTGACCACCAGCGAGATCTGAATTCGTCCCTCTGGCCTGCCAGATTAACCCAACGAACTCTTAATCCAACGTTCAAGGGCACGGGAAAACGTCACGTATTCCGCTTGTCGCCTAGATCAAAGGTCTAGTAAGGCCAAGTTCGAAAAATGCAACTCGCCGCTGCACGACCTTTTGCGGATACGATTTACTTCCTTCATCAATCAAATCATCATCGCCATATACTGAACGAGTATGTATGTGGATCAATATTCATAGATAGTGAGAGTGATTCTTCGTCATCTCTCGTTTTAGGGCAATTGATGTAATACGAACTTCTGTGCAGGTAAAATGGAGGAGATCATGTGATTTCAGATATTGCAGTCATTTAGTGAGACACACCCTGCATTGGTTTCAGGATAAAACTTTTGTATTACTCTTCAGCTCTAAAATAAGCTGTTTCAGAAGAAGATCATTATCTGTATCGTGATTGCTGTGCTAATTCTTATTCTTATTCTGCTAATACAGTCAATGGTCTGCCATTTTACTCCGATCTGCTAAACACGGCAGTATCGCTGTGGTCATTCGAGGTCGACTTCGTCGAACTGTAGCCTGCTGAATAGAGGTTCTTTTCAAAGTGTGACTCGTCTAGTTTTGTTCATATATTAGAGGGTAGACATACGCGATTGCTTGTTTGTTTCCAGCGTGGTCATATCGAGCAATTCATATGTTTAAGGGAATGATCTCAGGCGCATACTTTACATTCACTGCGATCAGCTTTTCCTTATCTGATTGTGCCTTGTTGATTGAATGCTTAAGCGAAGTATCACGATAAGAGTCGATGAAGCTGCTTAGTCCGTAGGTTTTGTCTGGAAGAACGGCCAGCAATATTTTCCTTTCAGTTGAACATTGTTCACTAAAAAAACGAGTAATGATTGACCAGTCGCAGATTATAGTCACAAACATATATTCTCAATTGTTTTATTCTTACATTCCCTGGTTGCCTTAGTTCACTTGTCACCAGGCCAGATTTGCAGGGAGATTTGTTCCGCATTTGTATGTAAATTCGCTTCGCTCAATAAAGAGTAATGTGCAAGGTTTCTGTAACGAGCCGAACGTTTTCGACGTTGGACGTACTTCGAATTGTGATCGTGGTTGAATTGCCTATTGATTTGTCCATTTGAGTTTTGTGCTCATGCGTTCTTCTCCAGATGAGCGCCTCTACCTCTACAACAGAAGGCAAAAGTATGTTGATTTATTTGTCTGCCATTTGCTGTTAGTGTGCACTCTGTCGTAACCAATGCCTGGTCCCAAATGAGGTTTTCGCAACGAGACCCCCCCCCCCCCCCACACACGCTCAGTTTGCTCTGCATTCCCGTCACGTCTAAGCAGTAACGAGTAATGCCTGTGGGAACCATCCTAGTTGTGTGGGACCTGTGCGAATGTGGGCAATATGATGTAGAACTGCACCTGGCTGCCCCCTCCCTCAGCGGCTAGAGTTAACGACGAAATGTGGGGCGGCTCCTTGGCAATTTCAAGGTAAGGGGTGACAGTCGAAGACTATCTTCATCCGGAGAATTATCAGTGGAGAGGAACAAGGTATTGCACAAGTGCGTACAGCACCCACTCAGCTCGGAAAGCATTCTCCCACTTCCTAGAAAATTCGTAATTCACCTGTCTCAACAGGTGAACAAAGTGTTTGAAACTTTTTTTTCATGAAAGAATTTACCAGAGCTTTTTTCGAAGTACAGGAAGGCAGCAGTCTTTGGGTGTATCAAAAAAAGGATCGCGCAATGCACTTGTGCGGAACGTCGCGATCTTTCTTGGATTAATAGTGTAAATGCTGCTTACTAGAAACTGCGAGATCGATATGTATATCTACTTTGCACATTTTTTTTGTTCTTCCGTCAAGTAGTGTATAATACCACGCAAACCAGAATTCTCATTATCAGTCAAGGGAAAATTGCGACGCGGTGGCCGAGTGCATGCCGCAGTCTCTTGTTTAATCTAAGAAAAATAATATCATAAAGTTTCAAACACTGCGCTCATCTCTTTAGGTAGGTTTTATTTTTTTATTATTTTATTATTATTTTCATTTATTTTTATTTTCCGTGGGGTTTTTTAAGGAAAGTAGTAGTAGATTATCAGGTGAGGCTCAAATCAGTACAGTTTGGTTCCTAAAGAGGATGCTGGCCCCCTTACAACAACAGCGCTACCTGATCGTGCGCGAAATCACGGGAAGGTGCTGCTAGGCCAGCGCCCGCGGTGTAATGGGCTAGTATCCTACCACAAAAGCAGAGGAGTTCGGCTCCTAGCTGGCGCAATAGTTTTGATAGCAAAAATTAATCAACTTATAACATCAGCTGATTTCTCAGTGTTTCTTTTGGCCATGTCTAACCTCACCTGTATCACCTGTCAGCCAATCCATTATCGAGTTGCTGGAGCGGGCGCCAGGAGCGTCTCCATTCGTCCCTTTCGCGTGCCAGAGTGCTCCAATCGATCCTCCTCGCTCGAGGAACACGTTCATATCGTTCCTTCAGGACTTTCACGAAGAAGTCCCGACCAACGTGTTGGTGACCGTTCTGGTGTTCGCTTGTCATCTCGCGGAATCCAGTCGATGACGGCTTTCGTCCATCGGGTGCCTGCGAAACGCATCACGTGACTGGCCCACCCAACCGTGGGACAGCGTCTCTGATCTTCGAACGTTGACGCGGCTCGAAACTCCGGCGGCCTTCTCTTTCTTAAGTGGATCGTGTCACTCCGAGCATCGTCCTCTCGATTCTACGCTGGGCTGCGCTGATCGCGTGCTCAACCTGCTTTCGTATGGCTCAGGTCTCTTAGACATACGTCAGAGCGTGGAGAAGAGTAGAGTGGAATAGGTGATCCTGGAGCCAGACATTCTTCGCCTTCTGCGTGGGATTAGACTACTGTCGTCCCAATACGTTTTATGGTATTTTGTCAGGAACGTCTTCAATTTTTTTCGATGCTTTCACTTTGCTTCCTCGAGAAGGGCCTCATTTCAGAGCGTTGTATCTAACATGAAGTTTCTCATGCTGAAATTTTTCTTCTGAAGCCATCATCACATTCCCACACTTATTTAGCACAGTCTCGCCAGTACATACTAGTCGATATGGCGCTTCTCCTTGTCTGCTTGAGTCTTGCTTGCGTATAGGCCCAAGGTTCCCATTAGGTCAAGTCCGGCACACACCTTGCCGACCGATTTCCTTTCGATATCTGAACGAAATAGTCATGACTTGGTGCGGTGGACCGCGATCAGGGGTGTGCGTATATTAAATTCGAAATTTCGTAAATCGTAAATCGTAATTACGAAAAAATCGTCGGTAAATTGTAAACCGCAAATCGTAAGAGGTGCCTGACACATCTGAATACCTGATTTTCTTCTATTATATTAAGGCTAATCAAGGGAAATATGTTTTATTGAGTAGTTTTCAGTTCGAGCTGGACACATTTCTTGTTAAACTGGAAGCCACTAGAATCAATTAGCATCTTTCCGATCGAGCCGGACACGTTTTAGGACAATCAAAATAAACTGTTTGTTCAGAAACGCTATCTACTAGGACACCTATACACTGTGCACAAACAAAAGCTTGCACTGCTTGGACGACCAAAAAGTGTGCATCATAATGGACAGCCTTTAGCTTGTATGTCAAATTATGGCTTTGAAGAAACAACCTCTACAAGCCAGAGTTAAAACCAATAGAAATCGTTCCATCCAAACCCAAAAAAAATCATTTCATCACAGACCAACTGGACCGAAACAGCATTTGCACAAAAAAAATCCAAGAGGCATCGCCCAATGAGTAAGCACATGGCACATTCCTATCGTATGGTACACCTGAAGTCCGAAACCTTTCCACGTTCTGAACTGTACCAAAGAGCGGTTTTGTGCAGACGAGAAGGAATTGTGTGACAATTAAAACAGTTTGATCACTTTTTCTTTTTGTACACTCATTATAGTCCGATTTTTAAACTTTAGATTACAAAAAAGTTATCTTATGTGACATTCTTTAGAAGTGGAGTATTGAAGAAGAGTGGTATTTGAATTGAAAAGCAACTTATTTGTAGATGCAAGGTGCATTTTAAACATATAGGAAAGACCCACGGTAGAGGAGTCGGAGGACTAACTACAATACCGCTCAAATTCTTTGCAAAAAAGGCGCTTTGCGACGGATTAATCCGTCACAAAGCGTCGCATTGCCATAACTCTTTTCAAAGTTATTTGTTTAAAATCTAATTAACACCATTAGAAGGAACGTCTGATTTTCTATCCAGCGATCCAAACATCATCTAAAACGATTGCACAGTGACCTAGTTATGAAGCTTTTGCTTCCTCGGCTCCGTTAATTGATTTACGACCCCTCCGAGATCCCCAGTGGCGTGTCCTTAAGGCTTTTCGTTGATGAGGTTCATCGAAACTCAGAAACCCTCTATTGTTTCAGCAGATCTGTATTTGCTACGCATCAAGTGTCATTGTGGTACTAAATAGTGCCAAGTTTGATTAACATAGGCCCGATTTCGGATAAGCGCAAACGCGCGGAAGCCTAAGATTCAGTTAAGAATTACCCAACTAGTGGCCAGCTGCAGAAGACAGTGCTCTAATATTCCATTGAGGGAACGATGGTCTTTAAAAAACATGTAAAATGGCTTCGAGAAATGAACAGAAATGACTAGATTTTCTTTTTTCCAACAAGGGATTGGTCCAATCTCAATATGCGGCGTAGTATTTCTCCTATCTTTGGTTTCTCCTGTACAGGATAAGTACGAAAGCCGTGTTTTTTGTGGTCTACAGTAGACCACAAGCACATTCGAACCTAAAAAGAACGAAAACATTTTGGCAGTTCAAAGTAGATTTCTATGCGGCCAAAGTTTGACGGAAACAACAGAAAATCTTGTTTCAGTCGCTTACCTCTTTATGGATGAGTTTATTCGAAAAATCAGCTGGAGGGCATTTCTCAGCTCGTTGCGAACTTTCCACAGATGTAGCATTGTCCGTATTCAAACTGAAAACCATTTTCGCCTCTTCGGCCGCCGAAACAAGTTTGGGGCTGCGCTTCGGCCCGAGTGCGGACACGGCGGCGGGCCGCTCGCTGCCCTTGCGACCTCCCGCGGCACTCCACATGTCGTATATCGCCTATGTACCGCGGCGCAGGAGGTGTGAATATTGTATGTAGGCGATATACGACATGTGGAGTGCCGCGGGAGGTGCAAGGGCAACGAGCGGCCCGCTGCCGTGTTTTTTAAAGACCATGTTTTTTAAAGACCATCGTTCCCATAGTGAAATAGTAGAACACTGCCTTCTGTAGCAGGCCACTAGTTGGGTAATTCTTAACTGAATCTTAGGCTTCCGCGTGTGTTTGCGCTTATCTGAAATCGGGCTTATGTTATTCAAACTTGGCACTATTCAGTACCACAATGACACTTGATGCGTAACAAATACAGATCTGCTGAAACAATAGAGGATTTCTGAGTTTCGATGAACCTCGTCAACGAAAAGCCTTAAGGACATGCCACTGGGGATCTCGGAGGGGTCGTAAATCAATTAACGGAGCCGAGGAAGCAAAAGCTTCATAACTAGGTCACTGTGCAATCGTTTTAGATGATGTTTGGATCGCTGGATAGAAAATCAGACGTTCCTTCTAATGGTGTTAATTAGATTTTAAACAAATAACTTTGAAAAGAGTTATGGCAATGCGACGCTTTGTGACGGATTTGAGCGGTATTGTACTGTCGCGCGATTCAGAATAGGATTCTTTATTAGGAACCTACCACGGTCAACCAACTTTGTCATATTTCCTCGGTCGGTGACTTTCTACCGGGCTTGTCTGGGAAGGATAAAACGCTTTACATCGGCAGGCCACTGCAAGTCATTCTATAGGTCAAGCCCACACTCAAATGACCTCCACGATATCCCATAGAGGGAGAATGGGTGGCGCATCTTAAGCAGGAAAAAAAACTAACGTCGTGCTTTACCCTCCCTCGTTTTTTTGAAGGCATCCACAACTTCTGGAATGAAAAAACGTTTGGCGAGACCTGGCAATTACTTTCGGTATTTACTTCGCCCGCATGTTTGCTTGTACTTGTTTCGGAAAGTCCAAATTATCACACCACTAATCAATGACCGTTTGCCTTCGCCAGTCCTGCTCTCCATTAGCCGTGTGAAATCAAACCATTGAAAAAGGATACCAAAAGTGTCAAAACCACTTCACTTTTTTCTTGACAAAATCAAAGGTTTTGTTTAGGTTGCACCTTGTATTCAAATACATTCCGCACCATGACGTGCTGTGATAATCAGATCGAAACATGAGTGTTTTGTCTCTTCAGCAGTTTAGCTGTTATTCCACAATCCGCCTGCAACCTAGTCCAATATTCCTTGATGGCTTTGCATCAGTTCCACTCGTTTGCATAGGAAAGAGCCTTTTTAAAAAGTGCTGAAAAAGTCATAAGGTAACTACGCGGTGGTTGCAGCATAGAATATGGTTCAGCAGGCGATCATATTCCTTCCGGTACAAGGCGAATTTGCATTTTCTGTGGACTGGAATGTAATGTTCTCAGGCAATTGCAATGTGGAATGTTGCGCTAGAAAGCGACCGGAAAAAAGGGCTAGCCCAGTTTTATTGCCAGGATTTTATATTTCCAGCATTTATTGTCCTTGCTTCTTCTCTAGTATAGCTCTGATATTAATTGTAAGTGGACAGCCTTTAAAGGGGTGAAGAGGAGTAAACAGATGAGTCGAACTCGAGCGGCCTATACACAAAGCTGCGTTTTTCTGTCACCCACAGCAGAGCATAGAAGAGTAGATAGGAAATAGCAATGAGCTATGGGTGAAGTCTTTAAAAGCGGTACATCGTTATAACCCAAATTGTGTCACGTTATGTGGACGCCTGCCATCTCTGCACTGAAGATCAGATTTACGAAAATTTACGATTTACGATCCAAAATGTCGTAAATCGTAAATCGTAAAAAGTTTGCCAAAAATCACCGTAATTCGTAAAATCGTAAATCGTAATTACACACACCCCTGACCGCGATCCTATTATATCTCTTCCTCTTGTCTTTTATATGGATACCTGGGAGCTCACCATGGTTGCTGTCCATCTCATTTCCTTTGTCCTCCGAGCCATTACTGTAGTATGTATTTGTTTTTCGTCCATGTCAACCAGGTTTGTTATAAAATTATTTATTATTACGGCCGACGTTTCGACAAACTCGTCTTCTTCAAGGCCTGAAGGAAGCTCGAAACTTCTTCATCCGCGAAGCCACTTGGGTCAGAAACACTATGTCCCCATCTTGCTCAGTATCAACCAGTCCCAGGAAAGTCAGACAGAGAACACAAATCTAGTGAGCTAACTTACCGATATTCCGCCAGCGCAGGAAACTGACCACCATGGAGCAAGTGAGAAGCACCGAGGTGGTCAACTATACTGCGCAGTGCGCCGGAGGTAAAGAATGCACATAGCAGTGTAAGCGAAGCTCTCACTGCTCGCACAATGTGATAGGAGGCAGGAACTCACTTGTAGTTGAGACTTTGCTTTATGCTGATGACGTAATGCTCACTAGCGAAGATAAAGATGAACTCGAGCGAGAGGTGCAAGCTTGGTGTGATCGCTTGGTGCGGTTTGGACTCAAATTGAACGTGAAGAAAACCGAATATCTAACGACAGACCTTACTGAGTACAGCTGCATCAAGGCTAACGGCATCGAGCTCCCACGCACTTCGGTTTTTAAGTACTTGGGTTCAGCAGTAGCGTCTGACGGCGGTCTGATGGTTGAAGTGAACTCACGCGTGAGTGCAGTTTGGTCCAAGTGGCGCTCGTTGACTGGCGTGCTCTCCGACAAGAAGATACCAGAGCGCCGAAGATCTACAGAGCAGTGATCCGGCCAGTAGCAATGTACGGCGCTGAGTGTTAGCCAGCGACCAAGGAAGTTGAAACGCGCCCTAACGTCATGGAGAGGAAGATGCCGCGCTGGATGGCTGGAGTCACGCGCATGGACCGCATCCGAAACGACGCCATTCGGCAGAAGTTCGGTGTCGCGCCGATAGCCGACAAGATGCGCGAAGCTCGCTTACGATGGAACGGCCACGTTCTGCGTGGAAAGGAAGACAGCGTCTGCAAGATAGGCCTTGACTTCGAAGTAATTGGAAAGCGGCCTAGAAGGCGTCCGAAGCAGCGCTGGTCCGATACGTTACATATGAACTTGAAGGTAGCTGGTGTCCACCCTGATCTAGCGCTGGATCGGGAAAGGTGGCGTCATGACACCAGAATAGCGGACCCCGCTACGAAGCGGGATAGACGCTGAAGAAGAAGAACTCACTTGTAATTGAGATGTACTCGTTTTTGTTGTTCATGGATGGATTTCTTTCGCGAATCCAGAAAGCCTCGAGAGCCTTTCTGAGGCCAATTTCTCCCTCATGATACAGTACTGTGCACCTTACGTCAAAGTCAGCACCGGAGCGGGCTTCCTTTCGGTAGCGGGCTTCTTTTACCAGTAAGGTATTCTTTGACGCGACTGGCTATCACCCTCTCGGTTTCCCCGACAGAGATCGCCGCAAGTTAAACATTCGAGCTGGTAGACGACGCCCTTTTTGCACACAGTCGCTTGTCCTTCCGTACGAACAAATCACGCAGTCAGACATACCACAAACGCGGTCATAGTGTCGACTGCGAACTAGCTGTCGTTTGATATTGCCTCTCGGGATATTCACCAGTATAAAATCCTCATCCAAGCCTGCTCGCAACAGGCATTGTCGTGTAGCCGCCGGGATTCGGCCCAAAACGAAAGGAAGTGGGAGGCAGACTTTGTCACTGTATGCGTGTTCCCTGTGGCACCTTATTTCATCGCACTTCGTACCCACTGAGGGCAGCTACCTAACAAGCTGACACACGTGATTCTTCTCGCTCCTCGTTTCCTGTCCACATCCTTATTGCTGTTCTCAACATGTTGCGAACTACAGCACGTTTCACAGCTGAAGGGTGAGCCGACTTAGCATAGATGATGATGTTCTTGAAGCTGCCCTTGCGGTACCACTTCGCACTGTACTGGCTGTTTGAAAACCAGATTTGTGTATTCAGAAAGGGTAACCAGCCTTCAAACGGAACTTCTCGCGTGAGCTTCATGTATTGTGACTGACTGTTAAGAGTGTTTTTTTCAACAGTTTCACAAACAATTCAATTTCCGACACCAGTATTTATCGTATTTAGGCCTAAGCATAGTGTAAAGGTTCAAATTTGCGCTCTACTCCATCAAGCGCCTCAACTACTTCCAACCTACATCTACAATCACCACAAAAGAACACATGACGGAGAAATATGAACTCATCTAGGCCCATCGCAATTGGCCGAGTGCTTGATGTCCACTCAGACCGAATGAACCTCACTGCAGATATCGCAAACTGGTCGTTCTACAGTGCACTTACCGGTTTTTTTTTATAAAAATCCAAAGTGTTTCTAAAGCTTTCCTTGCTGAGATGTCACCCTTAATAGTAATATTATACACTTCGCCTTATAGTCGTTCCCCTCACTGTGACCCTAAACGGAAAGGGCTCAGGTGGTACAAGCAAAATAACATTTATCCAGCAGAAGATGTGAATTGCAAACGAGCTGACCTGGTAAGCACGGGCTTGATGCGTAATGCGCATGTAACGGACAATACACTACTTACACGACCGGTAATAACGTCAGAAGGTGTACCCGACCAACAGAATTAGTTCTTCATCATGAATTTTTGGTCGTTTGAACACTAAGAAAGAAACATCTTGATGATCATATTTTTATCAGCAAATTTATCAAGCAATACATGGGGTGCAACGTAAGGTAGATGTATGGGTAGGGGACGGGAAGGGGGGTGGCAGGAACCGCTTAAGCCCTAGTTTATACTTGCGCCGCGGGGTGGCGCGGCACGATGGTCGGAATAGATATCGACCGGCGGCGCGAAAAATCGATATCTGTAGCTATGGTGGTGCAGCGCCGCGCGGCGGCGCAATTATAAATCAGGGCTAAGGCGACCCCAGGGACGAACGGCTGAGGCGCCGCCAGACTCAGACGGAAACCGAACGTCAGAGACAGGTCAGCGGGGAGAGGGAAAATAAGACAGGATTATAAACGGCGAATATCAGGACCGGCTCACCGTAACCTTAGGCGTCGGGTGAGACGTCCATTGTGCAATCGCAGAGCCAGGCTAGGGAAGGGACTCCAGGGTGTGTGCCATACAAGCTGCTCGTATGAAGACTGCTTTCTTCGCTCTGGGGAGTTTGCGGCTGGGTTCTGCGCTCTTCGAGCGCAGAGCCAGGCTAGGGAAGGGACTCCAGGGTGTGTGCCATACAAGCTGCTCGTATGAAGACTGCTTTCTTCGCTCAGGGGGAATTCGCGGCTGGATTCTGCGCTCTTCGAGCGGCGAAGCGCATACGGCTGAAACAATGCGCAAAAAACGCGCAACGTCGTGTAGACGTTGAAACCTCCCAGATCTCAGATACTCAGCTGAAGTGCAAAAACGTCGCGGCCCCCGGGAACCGAACCCCCGACATACCTCGCATGAAGTAAACCCTCTACCTACTGCACCACGACCCACTTGGATACGGCGCCATCGCGGGCGCACAAGACATCGATCGGACGTCGCAGCGTGGACGCCGACGCGCGATCTCTGAGCTAGGAGGGCGCAGACAGCAAAGTCTCGGCGCGACCCGCACTGCGGTTACGGTGAGTCGGTCCTGGTATCCGCCGTTTATAATTGTCTGAAAATAAGCCGCCTAGGTTCAGCTTGATCCTTCTTTTATAACCAGTGCCGAGCACGGCTGTCGCTGTTATTGACTACGGAGCATCGCCAGGTCTATGTGAGAACGCGAGTGTTGGGCTCTCTAGAGAAATGACCTTCCATTTGTTACTGACTTTTCTACACGCATGACACACGCGATTTCTTTATCAACATTCGGGCACATGGCTGCTTGTAAGACGAAGCTAGCATGGACCCAGCACTGATCCATAAGCGTCGTGACGGTTCCGCGACAGTTGTCCTTACTGAAAACATAGTACCCTGTAAGAACGTCTTGTAATCGCATGTGGTACCCAGTTCGGCTTTTCCATTGCCGCTCTTTGTATGCAGGTTCTTGTGGTTTTATATACCGAGATTATTTAGCCTACGGCGGTTGCGAAGGTCCAGAAGCGACGTATGTGAAGCTTGTGAGTAGCGATGGCCACCAGTTCTTCATCAAGAAGGTATTTGTTTTTATACAGCGTTCTGGCTTTAAGGAGGTCAATCTTCATAGTTGTAGGGGATGAATATTATTTACAGATGCTATAGAGGACATGGTATGGTAGTTATGAGGCACCGGTCTCATGGTGGCACTGCGTTGGCGAGGGGCGTTGTGGCGGGGGTGTGTCCAGCCAACGACGGTCGACCATCGATTAGCGCGCGGAAGCATGGCGTCGAGAGTTATCAAGCAAGAGAGCATGGACACTGAGTAGGGAGGAGATAGCACAAGAGAACGCGCGACGCAGACAGGATAACACCAAGTCGAGAGAGTACAGGAATGCGAGCGACATATGTAATCGATATCAGCCGGTGCGGGTTTCATCAATTCAGCATGTTGGCGCCATGCATCTGCGTCTGTACCATTCTGTTATTGGTCGGTGCGCAGTGCGCACATGGATCCCGCCCCTTCTCCGCCACATGCCCGCTCAGCGACTCCACGGGACCGGTGCCTCATAAGTACTGGGTCACATTTATATTTATGTGGACTTCATTCTTTTCATTTAGGAGCTAGCGCTTACCTCAGGCACAATTAAAGCGATGCTGAGTGGGCCAGGGCAGTATTCCGAGAATGAAAGCAACGAAGTGAACTTCAGAGAGATACCGTAAGTCAATTGGTATTAATAGAATTTTTGGTAGTAGCGGCTGTGAGCGGCTTTTTCGATGGACTGTGTTTCAGTACCTACGGTTTTTGCTCAAACGACACAGCATGATATTGGAGACCACTCTGAGATAATTTTTTGTTCTATGGTAAACAAGCAAGTTAGGTAGTTTTTACACTCCCATCGCTGTGCGGCGCGATTACCGCGCCGCTTTCCCGAAGCCGTTCATTCACTGCTCATCTCGCCACGCCGTATGTCTGCATGCTGCAGCGCCGTGTGGAGGCGCAGGTATAAAGTTCCTTAAGGCCCCCACACACTTATGCGGCAACGCTGCGGCCTTATCCTCAACTATAGGGCAGGGTCGTACAGCTCGCCGCCGGCGGCGAGAGCACGGACAGGCGAGAAGACGAACAACAGCAGTAGGTCCCGACTAGAAATGCAGTACCTCGCCGACCCGTGCCTCTTCCGCTTGCCGCCGGTGCCGCCGCGACTGCGGGAGCGGCGTGAGTCATCGTTCTCGCCGCCAGCTGCTCGCCGCAAGCGGACGACACTGGGAAGAAATGTCGCTGACTTGATCCCGTTGTACAAAATTCTTGCAATTAAGGTTTACGTCCGCCCAAGAAACTTTTTTGGTGGGATACTGACAAGATCTATGAGAGGAAAGTTGAAACAACGAATCTCAGTTAAATCGCGACTCAAGTCACAGTTCTTAAGTTATGAAGAAGTCCAACCTGCTGCTTGGCAAGTATGAAGGTCAATTTAGACTCTCCCCTCATGTCTGTAGAAGATCCATCAGATGTTAGATATCGAAGTATGCTGCAAAGTGTATTGTTTTTGATGTTTGGTACTATTGTACTTTTGGTACCCCACTTAATCATGTTTAAAATAGGTCTACTAGGGGTAGTCTGCCATGGGAAGAACGAGTATCATAGTCGTTTTTTGCGGAAATGCTTTATAAGCCCGTTATATTAAGTTCTATTTGCCTAAGGCCTTGCGAAATAGCGCGCGCTGGTAAGAGACGCAGAGACTCCGCCTCCTACCCATGCGCACTACTTCGCCGCCCCTAGCCTGCAGCAGAGGTTAGCCAGGGCATAAGCCTTGAAATCTCGAAAAGGCTTGAAAGCTCTGTTGTGTGCTCTCTTTCGCTCGCGCGGAGGAGAGCACATAATTGGACAGGGGAAGGGACTCCGGGGTGTGGGCCCCTAGGACACCCGTGTTAAAATCGCATTCATCCTAGAGGTCCCTCTCTTGCCATATTCGGAAGAAAATATGATCCGAATCTGTAATCGAAACGAGGAGATAAGACTGCATTTAATTCGCTGCGAGTATCTAGTCGCTACGCCTGCGCGCCACGGCATGCTATGGTAACCCCCCCCCCCCCCCCCCCCGGAGACGGCCGAGAATGCGTGCTGGTAGGGGGCAGAGTCTCTGCGTCTCTTACCAGCGCGCGCTATTTCGCAAGGCCTGGGGCGATTCCAACTTAATATAGCGGGCTTATAAGACATTTCCGCAAAAAACGACTACGATATTCGTTCTTCCCATGGCAGATTACCCCTAGTAGACCTATTTTGAACAAGATTAAGCGGGGTACCAAAAGTACAATAGTACCTGATGTTTTGCTTACATGGCGGATGGTTACATTCACTCCATTTTATCCTATTCCTTCATTGTTTCCAGTTTTACGCTAGACAATTGTCTATGCCTTGAATAAAAGAATAAATAAATAGTTAGAAAAGGAGTTTAAGAGGGAAGTTGGTGGATTGGAGCAGAAGCAGGGCATATGCTGTGGGGAATCTAAGAACAAAGAATGATATCGGTTGCAGATGTGTCCTGCTCTAGCAACCAAACTGTTCCATACCCATTCGCAACTCAAATAACACGTCGCTAGGTTGATCATTTTAGAAACTATATTTGCATTTGAAAATTTTGCTTTATTCTGCTCAATCTACAGACATGTCTGTTTGCGTGTCTCCTCGTCTTTCTTAGAAAATTTTTAGAGGTTTCATCTCATCGTCTACAGGAGGATTTCGAGAGTGATTTCTCTAAGCTCCTGAGAGATTTTATTGCCCAATTGTAAATCTTTCTTGTGGTTTTCATTGGCAGAGTTAAACCATATGAAACAGTTTTCCTTAAATTGATCGAAAAATTCCGTTCTGCTAAAAGTGTGATTATTTGAATTCGAAGCCGGAATCTTTTGCTCCTACGTAACACCTAGCATGGAAGTGAAACCCTAGTATTCAGCCCATTTCAGACGTTTAATTTATGTTCCTTTGGCTGGATGTGGAATACTGCGGTTCTTGTACTCAGCAGTATTATAGATTATCATGAACGTCGATATTTCAGGTCTCATGTGCTGCAGAAAGTGTGCCAGTACTTCGCATACAAGGTTCGCTACACAAGCTCGGCTACTGAAATCCCAGAATTCAACATCACTCCCGATGTAGCGTTGGAATTACTTATGGCAGCCAACTTTCTCGATTGTTGAATAGGCGCTCTTGGCATTAGTTACAAGGTCATGCTGCAGCCGTCCGATTTTTTCGTTTTCTTTGCCTAATTAAGATAATGTATTTGGTTTGGTGCTGAGGCTTTTCTGTGGCATTGTGCTGTGCCACATTGACTTCTCCTAGACATGCTATGTTGTATGTTAATCAGAACTTGCCACATATAGTGGTAGTGGATTGTGAGTTGTGTTTGTGTTCTTAGTGAAATAAATATTTCTGGAAGCGCATGATGCTCTTGCTTTACCCATTAAGGTTGCAGGGTGAATGCCATTTTTCGAGGTCTTCTATTTCTTTTATCTCCATTGCAGTTTAATAAATGGAGTTGGCCTTGCGGTATTTATCCTTATGCGGACATAGCTTACAACTACTTTGCAGTTCTAGCTGGTGCGAAAAGATCGACTGCTATACAAGCTTTTCCTGGTGCATCACAGCTGCTCTGCTCGTCTCGCGCCATCTCGGTCTGAAATCTCGTCCGAAGCGGGCGCTTCACATGATCATCCTACCTTAATCAAGCGTGTCCTCCACCTTCTACATACACTGTAACGCATATGATAAACTCGCGCGGGACCGTCCGCGGATGGCCGGGAATCGCTGCGGGATCCCTCATCTGGCCAATCGCAGCGCCTCGTAACGCCCACCGAGAGGACAGCGAACACTCCCGTGGGAGTATGCCATAGGCCTACTGCCAAGGCCCCCACAGACTTCTGCGGCGCCACCGAGCGACATCGCTAAGCGGCGCCACCGAGCGGCTTGACTCATCATCAGTGGGAGCGGTGACGGCGAGGTACTGTACTGTTTCTAGTCGGGACCGATTGGTGCTTAACAATAACGCGCCCCGATGACGATCGCGCGCCCGCATCGACCGTCTCCGCTCTGGATCCCGCCGCGAAAGGGCAGAGCGCAGAGCGCAGACAGACAGACGCTGGAGCGGCGCCGCCGGGTGGAATGATTCAAGTCATTTCCGCCAGCGACGCCACCGGCGCCGCTGGCCGGCCGGCGGCACCGGCGGCACCGGCGGCGCCGCTCCAGCGTCTGTCTGTCTGCGCTCTGCGCTTTCGCGGCAGGATCCAGAGCGGAGACGGTCGATGCGGGCGCGCGATCGTCATCTGGGCGCGTTATTGTTAAGCACCAGTCGGTCCCGACTAGAAACAGTACAGTACCTCGCCGTCACCGCTCCCACTGATGATGAGTCAAGCCGCTGAGCGGCGCCGCTCAGCGATTTCGCTCGGCGGTGCCGCAGAAGTCTGTGAGGGCCTTAAGTTATATTTCGGCAATGCGTCGCCGAGAGCTCCGCAAGGGGTGCTGTACTTCCGGCGTCGACCCCGACGCCGACGTTGCCGTGCTGTGCAGTCAGCGTCACCGACGTCGTTGACGTCTTCCAAGGGTGGCAGAAAATGCGCTCCGATGGAGTATTTTGATTGTGGGTTGGTTCTTCGTTCCCGGCACTGCCATCATCCCATCGGACCTCGAATTACGAAATCGAGAAGTGCAAAAACGCCCGTCTTGCGGACACCAATAGTGCCATTTTTAAAAGTATTATAAAAATCCGTCTCCTGACTTTGACACCGTAATCCGGCCGGGCTACTCATTATACCTTTGTCCTTGGGAAAAAATTTCGAATTTCGAATGATCGAATAATATTCGATTTTCAAAATTTCGAATTTCGAGTTATCGAATAATATTCGATTTTCAAAATTTCGAATTTCGAATGATTGAATAATATTCGATTTCCAAAATTTCGAATTTCGAATGATCGAATATTATTCGATTCTCAAAATTTCGAATTTCGAATAATCGAATTTCGAATTTTCGAATATTCGAATAATCAAATGAATACCTTACTTATTGTGGTCACCCAATGATTGACATTTACTTTTTTTTAAATAACCACTGTAAACAGCGTTCGGCAGAGCGGCATATACAAGGGCTTCAGATTGTCATTACTTTTGTACCAGTTGGTTAATTGCGAAGAGGATAGGTAATTATCAACTGTGGTACATCGATTTCTATTAATAGATCTCCTGTCCCGTGGCTGACGTACTCCCGCTACTCTTACGTTAAATCAGGGCTAATAGAGTGGAGTGTGCGAGTCCAGTAAGTGATAAGCGCTACTGAGGCTGAAGGCGACGAGCGAGGCGAGAGCGAGCTGAGGACCGAACCGAGGCTGTGGAAGTCGGTGTCCAGGCTCAGATGCCGTTGCTCAAGCGCCGCGAGGGCTGCTCCATCCATTTCCTTCACGAGACCAAAAGGCGGTGACAAAGGTATAATGACAATGAAGCACCCTTGCTTCCCTAAGAATTCGTGCCCCGAGAAGAAAGAAACACCCGAGATAGGCAGAGCTAGATTGTTATAGATCTTGCTCCATAGTTACTGTCTCCTTAGGTTATACCGAAGCTTCTATGTGGTAAAAGAAAGGCGAGCATGGTCGAAGAAGTAACACAAAGGCGATCTGGTGCAGCAGAGGCACATTGGAGGCTCATGAGTTGTATTCGATCTGCATTCTGGCTCCGCTGAAGAGCTTCGCGTCACATATAAGCAAACGGACCCGAAGTCCATGGTTGGAATCTAATTTGATAAGACACTACGACCTGGACCTATTGCGAAAATGTGGATGGCTAGCTTCCATAGAAAACGGAGTATGAATGGCTCTTGTACTCCATAACCATTGCTCTTCCTCTCTTCTTTAACGTCTCTGCTGACAGAAAGCAGGAGCTTCCCAGGCTCCAGAAAGGGGAGGGGAACGTTCTGCCTGAAAGCGGTGCGGGACAGTGCCTGCGGAGCCAATTAGCGTCGACTCGCGCAGTGACACCCGCCGCTTCGCGCTCGGCCAGACAGCCCTGGCCGCAGAGTCGATGCTGACCCAGCCAACCACGGGAGCCTGTAGGTCGACCAGATTTGGTGTGATTACAATCGATAGAGGGATAGGAGGCTCAGACGGCTTGCATTGGCAGTCCAGAATATGGGACTGATCTGAACCCTACCATCTTCTATATCATAATTTCAAGCTCTATCGAATGAGCCAGGAAAGAATCTTGCCTCAGTAACCCTTACAACATTTTTTTTCAGGCGCTGTTAACTTTCGGTAAATATCAATTTTTATTTATATCAGAATTAATTGCGAGGCATGCTCCCAGGCTGAAATTGTGCGAGGAATATAGTTAGATAGACGAGAGACCTTCTAAAAGCACCCTCAAGTGTTCAACCTTTTTGAAAACGACATTATGATCCTTCAGTGCGTAGAGCATGTTCACAGTCTGAAATTACCCGAGGAGTTCGATTTGATAGTTGGTGGACCTCCTAAGAACACCGAAGTACTCCAGTTTTTTCAAAGCATTTCATCAGTGTTTCCTAACTCGCTAAATGGTGGGGACATTGACAATGCAGGTACATTGCCTGTGGAACGCGAGGTTAAAAAACTGACAGAAGCCACAAACGACTGGACGAGCAATTTGAAGCATTGTGTGATGAAATTTATTCTCCTTGAACATTACATTTCATGAACCACCTATCCAGTTTTAGACTCGATATATATATATAGTGTGTGCATTATAAAGTTCCGTAGAAGAATCAGTTACGAAATGCTAAAGAGATATAATGTTGAAATTAATGCTTTAAACTTCTGTTAAAAGATCTCTCGTCTATCTAATTGGAATCCTCGTGCAATTTTAGCCTGGAAGCAAGTCTCGCATTTAATCCTGATATATGTTAATAAAAACCGAGAGTTAGCTAAAAATAAACAACGCCTGAGAAAATCGCTTTAAGGGTTCTTGAGGCAGGATTCTTTTCTGGATCATTCTATAGAGCTCGAAATTCTAGTACAGGAGATGGTATGGTTTACATCAGTAGTATGGAAGCATGCCTCGCAATTAATCCTGGTAGAAATAAAAACTGCTATTTAACGAAAGTTAAACAGCTCCTGAAAAAAATTGTTGTAAGGGTTATTGAGGCAAGGTTCTTTCCTGGCTCACTCGATAGAGCTTGAAATTCTGATATAGAAGATGGTAGGGTTCAGATCAGTCCCATATTCTGGACTGCCAATGCAAGCCGTCTGAGCCTCTTATCCCTCTATCGATTGTAATCAACCAAATCTGGTCGACCTACAGGCTCCCGTGGTTGGCTGGGTCAGCATCGCCTCCGCGGCGAGGGTTCTCTGGCCGAACGCGAAGCGGCGGGTGTCACTGCGCGAGTCGACGCTAATTGGCTCCGCAGGCACTGTCCCGCGCCTTTGCCCGCGCCGCTTTCAGGCAGAACGTCCCTCACCCTCCAGAAAGTGCTACCTCATTACTGCAGCTCCTTCCGGCTTTATCGTTCCGTCGTTGTGCTTGGGGTAGAAATACAAAACGGAGATTCTCCCGTAGTATACCGAAGGCAAAAGCGTCATTGAACAGCCATAACACGATTCACATGTTATTCACGTGACAGGCTCGATGGCGTTCAAAGGAAGCAGGGACGCAGCGGAGGTCCGCGTTTGCCCGCCCTTACCTCGCGTCGACTAACAAGGGAAGTGTCTGAAGCGTATATGTCTGAACGGGAAGAGCGAGTCATATAGGGCCGTCTGAACGGGAAGAGCGAGTCAGCACCCCTCAATTAGTATAAAAGTGTTTTAATTTTTTGCCAAGAAAAAAAAACCCAAGGAGTACGATGTCGTTGTAGTTACAATGTAATGGGCGCCTCACGAGTTCGACGGTCCTGTATGTCCGCGATGCCTCTGCCGCAAGCGGGTCGCAGCGCAGTGGATAGAGACGTTGTTTCATGTGAGGGAGATCGAGGTTTCAATTCTCCTGCGCTGCTGCGTTTTTGCATTTCAACTGATTGTTGAGATTTGATGGGTTCTGACGTCTATACCATTTTAGAGGTTCTCTACTAATTTTTCCAGCTGCATGCTGTGGTTCAACATAATGATGCATAAACGTTCAACATCAGTGATACATAGGCACAACGTGCATGAAGAAGAAGCACTGGTCACAATACGGACGTGTATAAAGGCAACAGGCTCCTCACAGTTTGTTTCCCTAGATGGACCGATGACCTCGGGAAAAACCATCCTGCTCGGATATTCAAAGACCAGGAATATGACGTCGCAAGTGGTTCCAATGAAGAAACGAGGTCTATGGATTCCGCAAACTGGCGTTAACGGTTATCGTTACACTCTTTCCCTCATGTTTGGCTGTCAACTGGAAATCAGAGGGAGCTGAAGGTTTTTCAAACCTAGCACCAACAATGTCCACCGATGCTGGAGAGTGGTGATCCACCTACTTACGCGGAAGTGTGGCCCACCTTTAGGCAAGGAACCTTCGAGGGAAGAAATCAAGCTGGCCCAACGGATGGCCAGCATACTCAAGGACTTCGAAGCACGTCAACTTGAAGTTTACGTAGATGAACAGCTGGAAGTGATGGAAGAAGATTGGGATCCGCAAGATGAACTGATAGACGTGGAGATGCAAGCAAGAATTGGACATATGATAACGTTTTCGGGTGGAATGATTTCACTCCCACGTCATTGTGCACGACCCTCCTTTTGACCTGCGAAAAATGGACAACATTAGATGTCGAAGCTGCGGGTAGCTGAAGGAGAACGGATTTGTTATAATGACATTAAAGGTGATGTCGCTGGTATACCTGTGAGGAGTCTGTAGGTTTTATACGCTGTCCGATTGTGACCAGTGCTTGTTTCATGCACTTTGTGCCTGTGCATCACTGGTGTTGAACGATTATACATCGTTGAGTAGCTTTCTCATTGCCTTGTGGTTAAAAAACCGATCAGTAATAAATAAGTGGCAAGAAATTTACTCTCCACGGCGTACAGTTGGAAAATTAGGCAAAAACATCTGAAGATCGTATAAATGTCAGAATCGTTCAACTCTCAACCAAACATATGAAATGCAAAAACGCATAGAGCAGGAGAATCGAACCCCCGACATCCCACCCATGAAACAACGTCTCTATCCACTGCGCTCCGAGCCACTTGCCGGCCGTACAAGACCCACGAATTCTATTGTAACGGACTCCCTACTACTTCTGTTTAACGACTTGGCAAAAATAAATCTATTTTTATACTAATTGAGGGGTGGAGATTGTCCCTATATGACTCGCTCTCCCCTTTCAGAAATACGCTCCACACCCTTCCCTTGTCAGATTGCATACACACAATTCGGCCACTTTGAATGACGCGCGAAACAAAACATCGTTCTTATAAAAGGTCACAGTTCCCTGGTTTTCGAAGAAGAGTGCCATTAACTTGTTAAGAAATTGATAAAAAATATTCGAAATTCGAAGCCTTCGAATATTCGAGTAAACGAACATTCGAATATTGGACTTTCTCGAATAATCGAATAAACGAATAATTCGAATATTGGACTTTCTCGAATATTCGAATAAACGAATAATTCGAATATTGGACTTTCTCGAATATTCGAATATTCGAATATTCGAAATTCGACTATTCGAAATTCGAAAAGGACAAAGGTATAGTGTATGGGTGGACTGTGTTTCTACGTGTTCCTGTTCTATACAACACATCTTGGGTCTTATGGTTAGACTCAGATCGGGAGCGGTGCACCCTCCCCCCCCCCCCCAAAAAAAAAAGGTTGACTCTGTGGATTTTTTAGTAATCGAATTCAATTAATTGATAATATGACATTTTCTATGTTAACTGAACGCCCGAGGAACATGTAGGACGATGTCTCGGTTAGTTGAAAGCCCTCCGGCCAAGTTCATTTCTTCTGGCACTATGTGTCCTCCATGAACTGCGCCGTCGTCCGACTCATTGTGTTCTTCCGTGCCTGCTTTAGCTCGATAGGTGTTAACACTTCTTTAGCCATAATATTCGGGAAGAACAAGACGATGTCCCGAAAACAAGGATTCATGAGAAATCTCTTGTTTCCAACATCTACACTACGTATGAAGGAGGTAGCCCTTCCGCCTGTCATTCCATATGTTGGCCCATCATCCTTGAATGTTTACACGCCGACGAACATCACATCAAGTAGGCAGTGTCGGTTTTCCAATTCTTACGGATCGACATTATCACTTTTCGACAAGGCTACGATGGACATGATAGCCTCCAGAAAGTGTAAGCAATATCGATTGGTTAATTATTAGTAACTGACCCGAAGGCCCAAATAGTAGAGTCATCGCTAGGACGGGGGATTCTGCTATCAGATATTAGACCTGTTATGTTCGCATACGTCAGCCATTCCTAAAAAAGCAGCGGAAAAACCAGAACTACTGAAAAATATCGGCGGTTCCGAATGCCTAGAATCTGGCAGTCAGCTAGAAGAAAGTAACGTGAGGCTTAACACGTTGACGACCCTGCGATTATTGCATGTTTGGCGCATGAGATTAACCGATTTTTTGCAACGTCGAGAGCTGTTTGCTAATTAAAACCACTACTTATCGAGAAGCTCCATAAATCAGTAACTGAAATTTGTTTTCGTTGATCACGTCTAAAGTTGAAGTACACATAACACATATAGTTTCTTCAAAAGATTTGAATCCAACTATAAAAATAGGCTATACGACTGTGACTTCAGATCGTGTGACATGGTCCCACGCGGCTGAAAGGGTGTGGCCCGAATCGTCTCGACGGTAGGTCGCAACGGCCCAAGTGTTGTATAATGGCGGAATCGCTTCTCTGGGAAACAATAAAATGCAGGTATCGCGACCCCAATAGAACTCTGCGCGGAGTTAGGAGCGACGGAAGTTGGGCCGTTAGCGCTCTGCTTGTGCTCGGGTGGCGGGCACAATTAGGGTGGAAATAGCGAAAACGGCTGAACCACAAACCACTTCTTCCCACCAAGTCGCTCTTCTATCCACTGCATAACCACTGCTCGGCCGTCACTTTTCCCGGCCCACTTGAGCCCGTTCTCTGCGCAGAGGCAGAGGGCTAATGCCACCAAGGATTCAATTTCCGTCACCCCTAACTCTGTGCAGAATTGTATTGAGGTGGAGATACCTGCATTTTGTTGTTTCTCAGAGAGAGGCTATTGTGCCCATTTACAACACTTGGGGCGTTCCGACCTACCGTTGAGATAATATCCTGGGGCCGGATTCATCATCGACTTACAGCAATTTAACAGAGAAAATACAGCCGAAATCCCTGATAGCGCGGCATATCAAGCGATATGGTGGAGCTTTCGCCGCGCTATCAGGGATTGTGGTTGTATTTTTCCTGTTAAATTGCTGTAATCGTTGATGATTCCGGTCCTGGTTACACCAGAGATATTGTTTGCCGAGTAATGTGCGACAATCCTTTGCAGGAAAGCAGAATGTGGAGGGAAACATAATGGGTGGAAAATGGTAGGAAACTGGAGCAGAGGACACTGAAACAGAAGCAAAAGCAAATCAAATTTAGCTTAAAAAGAACAGAAATGGTGTGTGGAATGACTGTTCCCGCTTCTTCTCCACCTGAATATTACCCTTACAGCAGGTATCAATTTTCAACAAGGCATATGTAATAGAGTAAAGCATGCCTGCTTAGAGCTGGGGCATACAGTGCGTTTCAAAAGTATGTAGCCACCTTGAAATTGATAATTTCACGTTTCGCGTTCGTTTCTACGAACTGGCGTTAGCAGCATTGAATTCCCCGTAGACGAAAATAACTAGATTGCTCTTTCCAGAAAAAAGCTTGATCTCCGGCAAAAACTATTCGTTTTTGAATTTTTTTGTTTGTTTCAAAAGTATGTAGCCACTCCAGAATATCGGGCATTTTTACACTCCTATTCAAATTTTGCGCTCTTTTTGGCGGGAAGTTCTTGTCATAAATAGCCAGATTGACCTGTTCATCAAAAATAACCATTATGCCAGTCCGTGGACGTGTCCTGACTATCGAGGAACAAGCTCAGATCCGAGCGCTCAAGGATGCTGGCTTGACAAACCGCGCCATTGCTCGTCAGCTCGGACGTTCGCAAGATGTGTCGACCACTTCCTTCGAAATCCCAATGGTTATCGGTCTGCACCTGTACCGGGTCGTCCGCGTGTGATTTCGAGCCAGAATCGTCGACGAATCAGCCGCATGGTGTCGAACTCCACATGGAGCGTCAACCAAGTTCGCGCTGAGACGGGTCCATCTGCATCAAGAACAACGATATGGCGTTGTATTCGATCGAATGAACACATCTGCAGGCAGACCATGCAGAAAGCACCTCATCTCACTAACTTCCACAAGCAGGCGCGACTGGAGCTTGCCCGCAAAAACATGGCACGCAATTGGAAAATGTAGGAACTTTCTGGTTTCGTCGACGTCATGAATTTCACTCGCTTATTGCTTCAGGTCATCTTCGGTGACAACAAAAAATATAATCTGGATGGTTCCGATGGTTACCGGTATTATTGGAGAGATCTACGACAGGCTCCCATCACCTTCTCTCGACGGAACTTCGGAGGCGGGTCTCTGATGACATGGGCAGGCTTCTGCAGTAGGGGGAAGCTGAAGCTCAGATTTCCATCATGTCGTATGGACAGTCTAGGGTGTCAAGCCGTACTGGAGTCCAGCCTGCTGCCTTCCTAACGGGGAGAAAACGGCAGACACATGTTCTGCAGCAGGACAACGCAGCAGTTCATGTGTCCAAATCGACCACAGACTGGCTCCAACGTAGTCGACTCCGAGTAATGGAATGGCCAGCTTGCTCACCTCACCACAACCTAATAGAGAATATGTGAGGTATCTTGGTCCGGCAGGTCTACTTGAATAACAGGCAGTTCAACAATGTTGGGGAGCTGAAAACCGCTATTTTGACTGCCTGGGACAACATCGGTGACGAAGTGATCCAGAAACTTGTTAGTAGCATGCGTAGCAGGGTATTTGATGTAATAAGAAATAATGGTGGTCCAATTGACTATTAATTTTTAATAAAAATCGTATTTTTTGAGAGTGGCTACATACTTTTGAAACAAACAAAAAATTTCAAAAACGATCTATTTTTGCTAGAGATCAGGCTTTTTCCTGAAAAAAAGCAACATAAGTACTTCCGACTACGAGGATTTGAATGCGACAAACGCCGTTTCGTAGAAACAAAGGCGAAGGGTAAAAATTTTGAATTTAAGGTGGCTGCATACTTTTGAAACGCACTGTATTTCCATCGCCGCGATGCCATCGCGGCGCTCAATTCATGACCAATCCGCCGCGCGCGGCCGAATAATCAAAGGAAACTTCGCCGCGGTTGCCGCTGCAGTGGCGGCTGGCATACGCGATGGTTTCCCGCGCCCATCGCGTGCATGGCATACTTTTTTCGCGCCGGGTGCGGTGTTTAGCGATGGTCCTGGGCGGATCGCCGTCGCGCTCCCTTGTGGAGTGATGAGCGATGCGATGAACGCTGAGAACTCCAGGCCCTTTCGCGTCGTTCCGCAAAACTCATCGCGGCGATGAGAAGTATGCACGAGGCCTAACAACAATGAATTACCTTCGAATGAGAACTTAGGTGCAGGTTTAGAGCGAGAGGCCCACTCTCTTTTGTCTCAACATCCAGAGAGTTTTCTTGAAATTTTCGTAGATGAGAACGTTATGCAGGACCACAGAAGTATTATTGCTGTAGAATTTCGCTTATTAGTGCGCTCAAGAAAAGCTGCCAAAGACCGCCCCTCATTCTTCGATCTGGCGCCTTGATAGGCGGGGGATCTTTTCTTGAGAGAGGAACAAAAGACTTTCTTTCTTTGTTAGATAGTTCACCAGAACCAACTGCCCAGTTCTTTGCAGCCAGAAAATTCGACACAATGTCAATGTGCGTTGAGGGGGGGGGCAGCCACCTTCTTGAACGTAGCAGTCAGATATGGTGACGTAGTCAGGACCGAGTTTCCCACATAGTACACAACCTGACGCGTACGATGCAAGTTGCAACGAGAAGGCTCTAGGTCAAAATCTACGTCATGCGTGAACGGAGTGGGTAAAAACTCGTCCTACACGTGAGATATACCACGTCAGGTCGTAGTTGCGTTTGAGGACTGATGGGCTGCTCCCTCCAACGCTCTTTACGCCGAAATTTCTTATCGGTAGTTTTGACTGGCATAGAGCAACCAAATGTAACACTTCCCACCATAATCGAAATAGTTAATTCTGCCCAAAGACATGGTTATTTCAATTTATTGGAAGCTGGAAACTTAATCCCAAGTAAAGAGACGGAACCCTAGAACATATTCAGTCCCCGATTAAACTGCTTGTTGATTCATTGTCTTTCAGTTAAGCTGTTTGTGGGATATAGCGCTTCTTCTATTCAGCATTACTGTAAATTATCATAAACATCGATTTTTTTTCAGATCTCACGTTCTGCAGAAGGTGTGCCATTACTTCACGTACAAGGCTCACTATTCAAGCTCGGCTAATGAAATCCCAGAGTTCAAAATCGCTCCTAATACTGCACTGGAGTTGCTTATGGCCGCCAACTTTCTCGATATTTGAGTAAGCACTCTTGGCATCGGTATTGTGCGCCACGGTCATTGCTCTTCGGCATACAGCTTTGTACATATTTCAAGCAAAACCTGCCACATATGCGGTGGTATGTAGTGGTTGAGGGTCGTGAACGCTGTCTGTGTTCTTTGTGAAATAAAATTTTTTGGAATAACGCATGATGAGTAATTGAGATGGAAGATGGTCGTAACGCTTCTTCTTCTTCCTTCTTCCTTCTAATACGATCTTCTTAGCTCTTCTTTCTCCAGCGTTCGTCCCGCTCCGATGCGGCGTCCGCTTTTCTGAAGAAAAAAACTTCGCGATCAAATGCCTGATCGCGGTGCAATCTAGCCATCTTCAATTCTGATGCAACGTATCAAGCAGCGCTCCGTTCGTCATTCTCGTAGGCACCTTGCGAGCATATAAAGGTTGAGACCCAGCCTTTCGGACGGTGTCATCTTTTGCGCGAAGGACGTGCCCGTACTATCGTAGACGAGCTTCGCGCATCTTCTCAAATATCGAGATGGCACCGAACCTCTGCCGTATGGAGTCGTTGCGTGCTGGATCCAGACGCGCGACTCCGGCCGTCCACCGCCGCATCTTCGTCTCCATTAAACTGAGGTGCCCTTCAATTTCTTTATCTCTCGGGCCGCTTGTCGCAGGGCCACGTGGCGCGTCCCCAGGTGGTGGATAGGGGAATTAAACGCGAACCAAATGCGACCGTGTACTGCCCAGAGACGCAGGTGGGATGCAGGGGATGGACTCCTTGCTCCTGCTGTGTCGGGTCGATGCGTTCCTTGTGCGTGGGAGCGGCATGTTCGTGCACTGTGTGCGTGGATGTGTCCGTGACTGTGCGGATTGTAACTCGGCCAAAAGCTTGCACTCGGTAGACTGGGAGTACATGTAAGGCGATTCGAGGCCGCCTTAAGTCTCGCCCCGTCCCTTCGGGCAGTCTGGCTGGCTGCCCGGAGTTCTTCGCCCGCACGACAGAGCCTGACTAGCTACCCGTGTTGTATTCCAGTCAAACACAGCAGCACTAAAGGGCCTCATTCCCCTGACCCCGAAAGAGCCCCCATTTCTGCAGCGATGGGAAGGACGAGTACGGAGAGGCTGCTAAAATCTCAGGGCCTAACCAGGCTGCGCAAACTGAGAAGGACTAGGATGACGATCTGTACTTACAACGCCCGCACGCTTGCGTCGGAAGCATCCGTCGAGGACCTGATGATGCAAGCCAGGAAGATCAAGTACGACGTCATCGGACTGACCGAGACGAGAAGACACCATCCCCTACACGCCGCCTACGACTCCGGAGAAGAACTGTTCCTCGGAACATGCGACAGCAGGGGAGTAGGCGGCGTTGGTGTCCTCGTCAACACGCACTTGGCCATGAACATCGATTCGTACGAGTCTCTGACAAGCCGAATCGGACGTCTGCGAGTGAAGCGATGTGGCTCCGTGCCAGCCTTGACTGTGTTCGTCGCGTATGCCCCAACATCCGACTACGACGACGAAGACGTCGAGGCCTTCTACGTGGAGCTGGAGAAGTTCTATAAGGAAGATCACACCTTCTACAAGATGATCGTCGGCGACTTCAACGCCAAGATCGGGCCACGAAGGTCGCCGGAAGAACTTCACATCGGAACCCACGGTTTGGAGTGGAACGAGCAAGGTGAAAGGCTGTCTGAGTTTATCATGTCGACCAAGACCATCCATGGAAACTCGCAGTTCCAGAAGCCTCCCTCCCTACGATGGACCTGGGAATCCCCCGGTGGCCAGTTCCACAACGAGATCGACCACATCATCTTCAATCGCAAGTATTGCCTGACCGATGTCTCCGTTGTCCCCAAGTTCTACACGGGATCGGACCACCGCCTCCTTCGCGCGAGGTTCCGCTTTTCGCGTCAAGGAGAGAAGGCCGCGAAGTTCAAGAAGAGGAGTCCCAGAACGACCATCAACTGGGATCTCTACACCTCTCTTGTCGGCCTTTGGGAAGATGCCGTCATGGACAACGTCGACGAGGAATACGATCGCTTCGTGCACCATCTCCACGATAGTGCTAAGGGAGCCGAGAGCTTGAAGACCACCAAGAGACGCCTGTCTCCGGAAACTCTCGAGCTGATACGCTAGCGTGGAGCAGCACGAGCGTCAGGCAACTATCAACTGACGTCCGAGCTTGCAAAGCTATGCAGAGCGGCGATAAAGGAAGATCTGAAGGAGAGAAGGGCAGAAGTGTTGGCTGAAGCAGCAGAGGCAGGGCTGAGCATCCGCAATGCCCGCCGGAACTTCGCCAACTTCAAGACCAAGATGACCGCTCTCCGACGTCCTTACGGAACCGTCACCTCTTCCAGAAGGACCATGGAGAAAGTCATCCACGACTTCTACTCCGATCTCTTCGATAGCCACGTCCACCTGCCCCTACGCCATCTTCCGCAGGATGGATACGTCATCCCCTCTGTTCTCCCTTCCGAGATCCGACACGCCATCTCGTCGGTGAAGAAACGTACAGCACCCGGTCCTGACAGGATTAGAGCTGAACACCTGAAGAACCTCCCGCCAGCGCTCATCAACACCTTGGCGCGGCTCTTCACACGCTACTGTCCGAATGCAAGGTTCCATCTCAGTGGAAGACCAGCAAGACCGTCTTGCTGTACAAGAAGGGAGACGTGCACGACATTGGCAACTATCGCCCGATCTGCCTGTTGTCCGTAGTCTACAAGCTGTTCACTCGAGTCATCCTGAATAGGATTAGTAGAACGCTGGACGAAGGACAGCCATGCGAACAAGCAGGATTTCGGAGAGGATTCAGCACGATCGACCACATACACACCATTACGAAGCTCATCGAAGTGTCGCGAGAGTACAAGCTGCCGCTGTGCCTTACTTTCATCGACCTGAAGAAGGCATTCGACTCCGTCGAGACTGAAGCGGTCATGGAAGCCCTGCTCACCCAGGGCGTTCCTACTCAGTACATCAGAGTCCTTCGAGAGCTGTACAGTGGATTCACGACCAAGATCTCACCATTCTACAACGACGTCGTCATTGACGTGAAGAGAGGGGTTCGACAAGGGGATACCATATCCCCGAAGCTCTTCAGCGCCACCCTCGAAAACGTCATGCGCGAACTAGAATGGGATGACATGGGAGTGAAGGTCGACGGCCGGCAACTGCACCATCTTCGCTTCGCTGACGACATCGTGCTCATAACACCGAGCATCAGTCAGGCGGAACGAATGCTGGCCGACTTCGATCGTGTATGTGGAAGCGTTGGACTGCAGCTGAATCTTACGGGAGGGGGGCGTTCGTATCGGCTGGTTGTAGGCGCCGCCGCCGCGCCCCCGGTGGCCATACCTGCGGCGTCATCCCCCCGCTCGCCGTCTCCGCTCACGCTGTGGCACCCGTCGCGCGCGCGGCGGACAACGGTCCGACGGAGGCCGTCATCGGCGGCCCCACGACGACGGCCCGACGAACGAGCGGAGCCACAGGTCGACCAGATTTGCTGGGACTGCAATCAACAGGATGTTCAGAGGATTTACAAAACCAGTGTAAAGATACCTGTTGGCGTGAAACAAACATAGCTCTACATCAGAATTTCGAGCTCTATCTAATGAGCTCAAACTTATCAATGCTACCGTTGATGCAATATTCCTCAAAGTTGAAACTGAAAAATAATTCTTCGCAAACCTGCTACGAAGCTGTAAAAGGAATGTTTCCAGACTAAAATTTCACACAGAATTCAACTACGCCGTCTAAATACCTTCTAGGGGAGCTCTTTTTTAAGGAAAAATTGTGTGGATGACACCGTTGGGGACATGTCTTCAAGACAACATTCTACGCAGAATTCAATACAAAATTTATGTTCATAAATACAATGTAAAAAAATGTATACGCTGTTTGAAGTGTGATAACCTTGCTCAGAGTAAAGGCACTGAAGAACTTTATGGCTCATATAAAATTTTAAGACAGTAAAAATTTTCTGACAAATGAGCGGCATGGATTGCGCCATGCACTCGTCTGATACCTTTCATTTTATACTCGAATGATTGTTTTCGCTTGAATATTTGTTATAATTTCTCCAAAAAGTGGCCGTTTTGATTGATGTGAGCTTCTTTAAAGGTTTGAAAGTTAAAAACACATTATGGCTTGCGAAAAATGCAGGGCATCCTAAAAAATGCATGTACTCTTTGAGTGGTTCTATCATTGGTGATAGTGAAGCTTTTGA
>OX375870.1:69398241-69422263 GCA_947359475.1 Heligmosomoides polygyrus bakeri
CACATTAACAACATGCCACAAGGATCCTTTAGGCACCATCTCAAACACTCTCTAGCTAAAGAGGATTTAAATGTAGATTATAATGCCTTTAAATATAACCACTATTACCTTATGTTCAAAAGCACCTTATAATTTGCTCCTTAGACAAAGCAAGTAATAACTACGGCATAATCTGCTAAAAAAATTACATAACAACAATAGCTCATGAGATGGCTTTTAATACGGATACCTTTGCAACTGATGGTTCTGATAAAACCTATGAACTACACAACAAGGAGGATAGCACTGATATTCTTTGCTCACATAAAAAGGCTTGTAATAACTTCAGTATCAAGCCGGATATTCTTAATATACCATATATACATGCCATTTCCAAGCTTCACAAAAACCCTTTAAGTTTCGATTCATAACAGCAGTTTCTAATTGCTCTATTAAGCCTACTTCTCTTGAAATAAACAGGATTTAAAATATTCTCAGATTTCATTTTAAACATTACGTGAGCTCAATTAGCCATAGAAATGAACACTTCATAGTTCAACGGTCTATATTTAACAACAACCTTGGTCATTCCTTAACTGATATTAGAGATTCGAATCTCAGACTTTTCTGCAGACACACACTAACATACAGACATATACACACACATACACTCGGTTCTTAACGAGCTCTAGTGGCACCTCAAATCCTATTTCTTCACATTCCTTACAAGCTTCTACGCTGGATTAGGCCGTTCATCTACAATCACCAAACAGTGCTGGATCCCACTACTAATATCAGTCTCGCATTCTAATCTAGGGCAATTGCTGTCCTATATCCCTGTTCTATCCCATGCTGCTTCCGCTGGTCCTTCAGTGGGCTATGGTGAGGTGCTGTGCTTGGATCCTTAGCAAACTTTACAGATAGATCTTGATCCTCTTGTCCAGTACACTTCATTTGCTTTTCAGATAGAAGCAGCACCTCTGCCCCTCTTCAAGTCCTCTCTCTCTGCAACACTGCCTAGGGCAGCTGTCGATTACATAGTGAAGGTGAGCTTAGTGTCTGCACATAGAATGCAGCGTCATGAATAATACTCAGATTTAGAGTTCAGAGGTACGTAAACTGCTGACATTTCTGCAAAACACCACGATACCAGACGAGAGCTTTTGGACGACGATGACAGGAAATACGGAAAGTTAGCCTCTTTATAAAGCTCTAACAGCCATATTATTAGGTTGTCCCATAAGTCCCGCTGTTTTTTCAACGATCCACTGCAGATTTCGCCGGCGGTCTCTTGCATAGCGCTGCACAGCATTCGAAAGAGAATGATCTGCTCTATCAGATAAAGTATTGCGTTTGTTTTTTCATCATGAATTTTGTCAATTTTTAGGTCGTTGAAGTGAAAAGTGAAAAAGTAGCCATTTGCGCACTTGTTCTCTCCGCTTAGGTTTGTAATTTTTTGCGCAGTTTTTTTATAGAACTTGAAAGACAATGTTCTGTACAACAAGAATATGTGTTGGTCCTATTTTCTCACTCGTCCTTTATTGATTTTTAGGCATTCAAATTGGAAATTCCGACTTTTCCGTCCGAATTTTTACCAAAACTCCGGTTCTGTGGTTGGACTTTTTTGCTTGGTGTTATATGTCGCTTGGAAGAAGATGTCTTGCTCAGTAAGAATTTGTGTCGCGTTTATTGGCTCACGCTGATTTCTGTCGAATATCAACAACTGAAGAAGGAGAAGGAGTTGTTGGTGAAGACGCTTTTCTCTTTTTTGCATTTTGTTGATATTCAAAAGAAATCATCAAACGCAACACATGTTCTTATAGAGCAAGACATTTTCTTTCGAATGACATATAACACCAACCCAAAAAGTCCAACCACAGAGCAGGAGCTGTCGGCAAAAATAACCATCCTCCTTCGGACGTCCCAATTTAATGACCTAAAAATCAATAAAAGACAATTGAGCGAATAGCACTAACACACATTCTTGTAGCGCAAAACATTATCTTCCAAATGCTATAAAAAACTGCGCAAAAAATTACATACCTAAGCGGAGAGAACAAGTGCGCAAATGGCTACTTTTTCACTTTCTCACTTTTCACTTCAACGACCTAAAAATTGACAAAATTCATGATAAAAAAAGAAACGCAATACACGATCTGATAGAGCAGAACATTTCCTTTCGAATGCTGCGCAGCGCTATGCAAGAGACCGCCGGCGAAATCTGCAGTGAATCGTTGAAGAAAACGGTGAAGACTTATGGGACAACCTAATATATTAGATTATGCAACACTCTCGCTTCCTTCACCACATTAGTGCATGATCAACGGATGTAGTGCCTGGGTAGGTTTTAAGTACGGTATTGATCCCTCCAGGGGCGCAATGAGCGAATGGAGAGGGGGGGGGCAGCCCAGGCTCCGATCGCTTCTAGCGTAGCAGTCGGATATGGTGACGTGGAATTCTTCATTGTACGCGAACTGACGCGTACGTACAAGTGGCAGCGAGAGGGGCCTAGGCCAACGTCTTGGCGAAATAAACGGGTAAAAACTCGTGCTACACTGGGAAATGCCTCGACACGTCGCACTTCTTTGAATACTGATTGACTGTCTCCCTCTTCCGTTTATTGCGCCCGAAAAGGCAGAAATTACATCTTCATTTGTACGAGTGGGATTATGTCGTCGCCTTTGTTAAAGTCTGGAAAAATAGAAGGAGCAGCTAAAACCTGTTGGGTGGCCCTGCTGAGATCATCATGGAACCGGTTAAGCTGTAGCCTTTAATAAAAGCACATTTCACGTCCGAATGCGCAGGTAACACAGTATGACGTGGTATATGCCCTATCGTGTAGTTAGTCCCATACAGGCTCTTTGAATTTGCAGGAGGAACCTAATCCACTCATAGCAAGTTCTGTAGTTCTCTTACGTAGGAAGTTACTCGCCCAGACACGATGTCATCTCACAGATGTCAATTCCCAAGGAAACAAGGATTTAGTCAACAAGGTCATTTCTAACACCTGATCACCTCAAGTCATTGTAGTAGTAGAAAGCGGTGTGGCACATCCTGCAAAGGGACTGTGCCGAACTTTATCCTTATCCAAAATTTGTGTTTTGTAGCGTTTCCAGTACCTGGCGGTATAGATGCTGCCAGGTGGATGAAGTATCGCGAGCAGTACAGAAGCGATCACAAGAAAGAAGTTGCTCAACACCAAGCCGAGGAAAACAGGATGCATTACTACCTTTCGCGGTATCAGCTTTGGGATTATGGACGGTGTCGTGGTAAGTTTACTGTTTTTTCGTGTTTTCTACATCTCCATTCAATGCTCCTTGGGTAGGGTAAGCCCGCGTAGTTTATCGCATTTTTTGAACGTCCTCTGTCCTCTTTGAATGTATACTGTTTGCAGGTAAGATGCTCTCCGGATCGTGCGGCTTCGGTGTGGCTGACATCAGTTATCTCATAAAAAAAAACCTCATCTTGTCGCTCACAAGCTCTACATCGATTTCGAGCCCGCTGCCTACTTTTGTGGGCTGAAGGTAAGAGTTAGACTTCAAAAACTGTTTGAAAAACTGCATTTTTAAAGTCATATTCGAAACAACAAGGTAGGACGAATTTGAGAGCATTATATTTAATTAAAGCTCTCTCGACTTCCAGTGCAAAAGTATTGTTAAAAGATAAAAGTTGTGCAAATCTCACGTTAGATCACGCTTGTTGGAGTCTGAAGGAAACGGAAGCACGTGGTGATTACAGTAAGACGATAGAATAATTTTTGTGCATCCCAGAGGCGAGCTTTAAGGAAAAAACGTGGAAAATGTGGAAGAAACACAATTTTTCAGATTTGTGGTAGTGGCCCCCTAGAACAGCTAGATACCGTTAGATGCACTGCTAGATAAAAGAACCGAACGCATCTTGAGAACCGCATCCCAGAACAAATTCAAAACAGTGTGTGAGAGTCTGCGTTAAATTCTGACGCTGTATTCAGACCAAGGGAGTGCAGTGGAATCTTCTAACTAGGATAGATCCAGATGTTCAACCACCTTATCGTAAGGCTCCAGACTGCCCTAAAAGTGCTCAGTGCAAACTGAACGGTGTTGAGTTTTATTTGAGAAGCATCCCGGTTTTAGAAGGGATAGGGTGTGAACACCCTATAACGTGCTCTAAATTTTTACAGCATGTAAGCGCTAGAGTTTCCGTATTGAGGCGCAGTTGTTTTCGATAGAGACCGAGAATACTGCAGTTTGGGTCCACTGAATTAGACTGCATTGCAGATTGTTGATGTGCAGCAAAAACTGAGCCAAAACGTCTTGTTCGCAAGCAGAACATAAGGTACACACTTAGTCCTGAACACGCCAGTCATTCGCTTATATTAGACCAGCATGGGTCGCCGGCTCCGCCGCGCCCACGCTGGAGTGTGCGGCTTACGCCAGGATAGCCAGCTCCTCAGGTCCCGCTGGGCTAGCCGTCTACGTACGTCAGGTTACGCATGGCAAATGTAATGGAAAGGGTGGTCGCTGATGGCAGCGCGGGTAGTTGAGGGTGAGATGCTGTGGAGGGTGAGGGTATGTTGAGGCGTGAGCTGAAGGCAGAAGTCACAGTTCACAGATGGTTTCGCTATATCAGTTAAACATCGAGCGTAGCGCATCGAAAGGGATGAGCACGGATTTTAATACTAACACAGCCGAAAAGAAACGCACTCCTGCTTTCAGACAATAAAATAAACGTGAGGTATGTCTTATAAGGATTACCTTCAGCAAGAAAGAGAGTATCAATTACTACGATCTTAGAATTACTTTTACTGTTTTTTTCTGGTTGCTGAAAACACACCCGAGCGCTATTTTGGTGGGGGGGGGGTCACCATAGCATGCCGCATTCTGTGCTCTCCTCCGCGTCAGCGGAGGAAAGCACAGAATGCGGCATGCTGAAGAACAGAGCTATAGCATTGTTTGTTTGTTTTCTTTACTATAAGTGTGTCATCGTTTCTACTTTTCGTGTTAGTGACACTTTTTGTAAGGTGGTCCCCAACTACCATACCGCCCACACCCCTTTCCAACCCGCAAGCAGTTAAAGACCAACCAAACATTGAGTAATCACAGAGCAAGTCTGATTACATGGTCCAGAATATGCAGAACATAGCTCAACCCACGAAAACGTGGTAAATTATAACAGGAAATCCACTTCAATGCATCTCTGGTGCACGCTCAGCACGACTATCTCCTAAACATGGTCAATAAGGAGTTTCGTATATTCACGTTAGGTGGCGATGTTCGTTCCTCCACCTGGTGCCACTGGAAACTGTTCGCTTTTACGAGCAGCGCTGAACACGGACACTCGAATGCAGGCGACAGGCTCTAGTGACAGGCTTGCCTACAAACATTTTGGGTCACATCATGGGGTTAATGACGTTTCAGAGATCTCGAGATAATGCTACGGCGTCCGCGGGAGCCGACGCAGAAAGCCCGGCGAATGTGAGAAGTATGCGAGGGTCCCTGGTGCGAGGACGGCATCGGGGGGCAACGGAGCGTGTCCGAAAGTCCCGCAACGTAGGCAAAACCCGCGTCGCAACGTTGAATTTGGGTACGTTGACGGGCCGCTCGTGCGAGTTGGTAGAAGCACTGGAGCGAAGAAAGATAGATTTCTGTGCAGTGCAGGAGACGAGGTGGTCCTGCTGAAAGTCGAGGGACATTGGCCGCAACTTCAAGGTCGTTCAGTGCGGCAGTCCCAGGACCACCAGTGGTGTCGGTATGATCGTTTACGAGCGTTTCCGTGACGCGATTGCAAGCGTAGAACGTTTCGATGACCTCTTAATGAAGATTATTGTCGCCGTTGAAGAGCGACGATGTCGTTTTTTTCTGCGTATGCTCCGCAGACTGGTTGCCCCGAGCAAACCAAGGACGTCCCTGCTTGATGAGAAGACAGCGGAAGTGCCGTTACAAGATATGGTTGTTGTGGCAGGTGACCTTAACGGTCACGTCGGGGCATCGGCGAAACTACAGCTGTCATGGCGGTTTTGGTTATGGGTCAATCTGCGTTTTGGCGTTCCCGCAACGCCGATGGTGGGCGTATACTTGAGTATGCAAACTCACACGACCTCACCATCGTGAATACCAAATTTCGAAAGCGTGACTCCCACCTCATTTCGTTTTATAGCGGGAACGCCAAAACGCAGATTGACTATGTCCTTGTTAGACGTCGCGACTAAGGCTTTTCCACAGACGCGAAGACCGTGCCGTATGAGACGGTTGCCACGCAACATCGTCCAATGATATGCTCGCTGAAGATCACACTTCCGAGGTGAAGTGTGTCGAGCGAGCGAGCGGTGCGGGACGGCTAGAATTAAATGGAGGCGATTGAAGGAGAATGAAGCAGCTATTATTTCTCGCATTTGGTTGCCGACAGTAACAATTGTCGACGAAACCAGGAAAGAGGCTACAGAAGCGATAACTCGGGCTCCACGCCTCGAACTCGGCACAACGAAGCCTGGACGGCGTTGGGTCGACGAGCAGGCTTGGCTGTGCACTGAAGATGTCAGAGAGGAGGACAGAGAAGAGAAACGGCTATATCATGTATTTATCGGTGATAAAACAGTTGATAATGAATTATCGAGAAGCGAAGAAAGCGGCAAGGAAGGCAGTGGACGCTGCTGCCGCATTTTACGCTGATGTAGGCGAAAAATTGGAAACGCGCGATGGTGAGCGTTATCTTTACCGACTCGCCAAAGCTCGCTCTCGCCAAGCGGAAGACATCGAGAAGTTCTTTGGCATTAACGACGAGAACGGTCATCTTCTGATGGATCGTAAGAAGGCTGTGAAGCGATGGCACGACTACTTCGAGGAAATCTCGCATGTTGAATTTGAACATCCCGTTGTTCCGCTTCACCTGTACACGGTCACGTTCAGAAGATCACAGTGAGCGAAACTGAAGCAGACCTGAAGAAGACAAAGTCAGACAAAGCCACTGGTCCTGATGACCTGCCGGCCAACTTGTGGAATTCGAAGGGCTGGTGCCTTGTTGACTGACTGACACAGTTTTTCAAACAGGTTGTTGCTGAAAAGAAAGTACCTTAAAGTATGCAGCAAATCACGACTATTCCAATTTGGAAAAAAGGGCAGCCCTGCCGAGTTTGGGCGAATCGTTGACAGACGTATACGGGATGTCGTCCAGCTTTCCAATAATCAGTGTGGTTCCGTTGCCGGCTGTGGGACGGTTGATGCCATGTACGCCGTTTGTGTTCTGCTGAGAAGCACCGCGAGAAACAGAAACCGGTGTATTTTGCCTTCCTGGACTTGGAGAAGGCCTTCGACCGCGTTCCGCGAGAAGTTATATGGTACGCGTTGCAACGACACGGCGTCCCTGAAGAGCTTATTGAGTGGGTGCGCATCCTCTACTCGTGCCTACTAAGCCGATTGCGAGCACCAGCGATGGAGTTTCCAGTCTCTGTCGGAGTCCACCAGGGGTCTGCGCTCTGCTCTTTGTGGTCGTCATGGATGCAGTTACACGAGATCTCCAAAACGCAGCTCCTTGGACGTTGCTGTATGCTGATGACGTCATGCTTGCGTGTGAAGATAAAGCTGAACTCGAACGACAGGCACAGGAATGGTGCGATCGCATGGTGTTGTTCGGACTCCTCAGGCTGAACGTCAAAAAGACGGAATACTTGACGACGGATGTGAATGCGCTCGGATCAATCAAGATCAATGGCAATGAGCTCTCACGGGTGACATCTTTAAAGTATCTTGGGTCAACAGTCACGTCCGATGGCAGCCTAAAGTTAGAGGAGAATGCGCGTGTGAGTGCAGCCTGGTCCAAATGGCGCTCGCTGACTGGGGTTCTCTGCGATAAAACAACACCCGAGTACCTCAAGTCGAAGGTGTGTAAAACAGTCGCCTGCTCAGTAGCGACGTACGGTGCTGAGTGCTGGACCGTGACGAAGGAAATGGAAAGCCGCCTCAGTGTAATGGAGGCGAAAATGCTACGGTGGACGGCTGGATTTACGCGTTTGGACCGCGTTCGCAACGACGCCATATGACGGAGGTTCGGTGTCGTCCCGATAGCCGAGAAGCTGCGAGAAGCTTGTCTTCGATGGTATGGCCAAGTGCTTCGCGCTAACGAGGGCACTGTCTGTAAGATTGACCTGAACTCCCTGGAAAGGCCCAGAGGACGCGCGAAGCAATGTTGGCTAGCTGAACTTAAAGATAGCTGGCGTGCATCCTGATCAAGCATTTAATCGGGAGAAATGGCGTCACCACACCAGAAGAGCGAACCCCGCCACCAAGCGGGACAAACGCTACTGAAAATGATGATAATGATGATGATTTGTTCCTAATAGGTTCCTGTTGGGCGCGTGTAGCGCAGTCGGAGGAGGCGCGACTGTCGCGTGCACCCGATACCAGGTTCCTGGTTCGGATTTCCCGCCCAGGCCAACCAAGCCTTCCATCCCTCCGGGGTCGGTGAATTGGCACCAGACTTGTCTGGGAAGGATAAAGCGCTGACTTGTTCATCGGCTGGCCACCGCAAGTCATTGTATGGCCAAATACGCATTCATGTCGCCTCCACGACATCCCGTAGAAGTAGAATGCGCTGGCGCATCCCAGAAGGGATTGAGTAACGCCGTCCTTTATCCTTTTATCCTTTAGGTTCCTGTTCCTGTTGAACAATGATTTTTCTAAGCTATGTAGAGCAGAACTTTTTCTCTGAGATGGTAGGCAAACAAAAATTAAAAATGCAAAGAAGCAGGAATTTCACAGCTTGCCTTTTGCAGGTATGATGTTTGGCAGATGGACGGAAAACAGCTATGTACGATGCCCTTTTCTTTTTGCTGTTAGAACAATCGCATTAACAGAATGTGCGTTTTTCTTTAAACAACGAGATTGAGCATTGATAATATTGTGCTATATTTTTGTGCCCATCGAACAAGCATTTTTATTGATTTTCACTATTTTTATACAAAAACCTAAGGTGTAAGGGGAGACCTCTTTGAAAAACGTGTAGGACGAACAGCTGCCATGCGTAGTAATGGTTCCATATCATCATGTTACCCAGAGATAGTATTAAACACACTAATGTTTTGACCTTTCTGGGATCGCTCACCTCTGAGAAATTTTTCATGAAATGAAGCGTTGGCTGAAACCCTGCCTCAGCGACGCGCTCTATGTGCGCTTACAAATTTTTCTTTCTACTCTCTTCCCCTTATCGCCGACTCTTCGCGCTAGTTGTAGACTTGTAGAGCTCTCCTTGTAGTTTTCTAAAAAAAACTACACAGTGCGTAATAATGGACTACGCACACGGCTAAATATTGCATATGTTCCAGCTCGTTGCTGTATCGCGTATGATCAGAAAATCAGTAGCGTTCTTCTGTTATAGTTTAGATCCATTCTTCTAATGTTCACTCCTGAGAATGCTCTGAATTGCCCTACACGTTACCATAATATCGAATGTTCTTCCACCAACCTTCAGAAATTTAGGTACATCGGCATGGGAGTGCTCCATCGCAGACCAGAGGAAGATTTTCTGTAGTTTTACGTCAGAGCGCACAACTTTCTAATAAGATTAGCTGCAACCATATTTCCTGCAAGGACTATAACACTAAGGACTACATACTAGTTGGTATGCGGTTCTCTGCAATTAGAAGGGGACTCCTAACATGGTCGCCTAATTTTGTTGCAGGTCTTATGGTCCATCCTGTGGAAGCTAATTGGTTTCCTATACTTTTCGCGTATTCAGATAAGCTGTTTCCGTCAAGCTAAGCTCACTCTGCGCTCTATTAATTTAGCCGACTCTATATGCATTGCTTACAAAGCGCGCGCTGGAGGCAGTTAATTCCATAAAGTAGGCCATGCTCTTCAAAACGCGTGGATAAGCGCCTTTCAGTCAGCATGCGTTCGCCTACTCGATGGTAAGCTCGATCCTATAAGCATTGTGCACGGCACACTGCGGTGGCTAGCTGGGCAGTCTTAGAGCAATTGCATGGAAAGGAAAACACTAGTGTTTCTATCAGATGAACCCTGGTATTAGTCTAATAGTGGGATGCATATTATAATAATTCAATAAAAGGAAGCCCGAAACGGAGTGTGGAGAATTTGGTGAAACAGGAGGGATTGGAAACCCTTTTACTGAGTGTGCCATGCATTCTATAAGGTTGGACGGAATGTTCCGGCCGTTTCTGTGCCACCGCTTTTCGTTCGTTTGTCACTGAATCAATATTCATCGTCTTCTTCGCGACCTCCTCGACGCGCTTGATAACACGCAAGTCGCTCGTTTCCTCCTTCTCAACTCTGGCGCTAGATCGTTGGCCATGTTGACTTCGCGACCCAGATTCACATAGCTGGAGGATTCGGGATGTTCGTTCCGTTGAGCGAGAATGGGGCATCAGAAACGTGTCCGTTCCTCATGAACATTGTCTTCGAAAGATTCATCTGCAGTCCAACGTTCTCACATACACAATCGAATTCGGCCAGCATTCGCCCCGCCTACCTGATTCTCGGTGATCTGAACACGATGTCATCAGGGAAGCGAAGGTGCTTCATCTGCCACCGCCATCCTTCGCTTCCATGTCTTCCCATTTCGTGCATGAAGTTTTCGAGGGTGACGCTGAAGAGCTTCCTGGATATGGTATCCCCTGCCGAACCCCTCTCTTCACGTCGATGACGACGTCGTTGTAGAATAGTAAGATCTTGGTCGTGAATCCGCTGCACAGCTCTCGAAGAACTCTGACGTACTGAGTAGGAACACCCTGATTGGGCAGGGCTTCGATGACCGCTTCATTTCCGACAGAGTCAAATTATTTCTTCAATTAAAAACTTAAGGCACAGCGGCAGCTTGTACTGTCGCGACACTTCGATGAGCTTCGTGATGTTGTGTATGTGGTCGATCGTGCTGAATCCTCTCCGAAATCCTGCTTGACCGCATGGCTGTCCTTCGTCCAGCGTTCTGCTAATCCTATTCAGGATCACCCGAGTGAACAGCTTGTACACTACTGACAGCGGGCATATCGGGCAACAGAGGTGACGGTTCCGTCAAGACGTCGGAGAGCGGTCATCTTGGTCTTGAAGTTAGGGAAGTTCCGACGGACATTGCGAATGCTCAACTCTGTTTCTACAGCTTTAGCCAACTCTTTCGCCCTTCTCTTTCTAAGATCCTCCTTTTTCGACGCAGTGCATAGCTTCGCAAGCTCGGACGTCAGTTGGTAGTTGCCTGACGCTCGTGCTGCTCCACGCTGGCGCATCAACTTGAGAGCTTCCACAGACAGACGTCTCTTTGTGGTCTTCAAGCTCTCGGCTCGCTTAGCACTGCTGCGGAGATGGTGTACAAAGCGATCGTATTCTTCGTCAATGTAGTCCATGACAGCATCTTCCCAAAGGCAGGAAAAAGTGTTGTATAGGTCCAATGATGGTTGATGGTCGTTCTGGGAGTCCTCTTCTTGGATTTCTCGGCTTTCTTTCCTCTACGCGAAAAGAGAAACCTTGCGCGAAGGAGGCGGTGGTCCGATTCCTTGTAGAAGTTGGAGACAACAGAGACGTCGGTCAGGCAATACCTGCGGTTGATGATATGATCTTGGCGTTGAAGTCGCCTACGATCACCTTGTAGAAGGTGTAATCTTCTTTGTAGAACCTTTCCAGCTCCACGTAAAGGTTTTCAAACTCGTATTCGGATGTTGGGGCATACGCGACGAACACAGTCAAAGCTGGCATGGAGCCAAATCGCTTCAGTCGCTGACATCGGATTCAGCTTGTCACAGACTACGAATCGATGTTCATGGCCATGTTGTCGAGGACACCAACGCCGCCTACTCCTCTCTGACGCATGTTTCGAGAAACAGTTCTTCTCCGGAGTCGTAGGCGGCGTGTAGGGTCGTCTCGGTCAATCCAATGACGTTCTACTTGTTCCAACTGTCTTTTTTTCATCAGGTCCTTGATGGATGATACCGATGAAAGCGTGCTGGCTTTGTAAGTACAGATCGTCATCCTAGTCCTTCTCAGTTTGCTCAGCCTGGTTAGGCTCTGAGATTTTAGCAGCCTCTCCGTACTCGACCTTCCCATCGCTGCAGAAATGGGTTCTTTTTCATGGTCAAGAAAATGAGGCCCTTTATTGCTGCTCTGTTTGACTGGAGTACACACGGGTAACTAGTCAGGCTCTGCCGTGCAAGCGAAGAGTTCCGAGCAGCCAGCCAGATTGCCCTATGAGACGGGGAGAGACTTAGGGCGGCCTCGACTCATGATACGTGTACCGAGCGTAGGCTTTTGGCCGGACCGTCACAGTTACAATCCGCACAGGCGCAACACGTCCATGCACACTGTGCATGAGCATTTAGCACCATGCACAAAGAATGCGAGCAAGGAGTCTATTTCCTGCATCCCACCTGCGCCTCTGGGCAGTACACGGTCGCATTTGGTTCGCGTTTCGTTCCCCTATTTACTAGCCGGGGACGGGCCACATGGGTCTGCGACAAGCGACCCGAGATCCCTGTTAACAAGACGGCCCAAAGGGAGACTCGAGAGAAATGCCGACGGTAACATCCTAAACAAAGTCTATCACCACTTATATATACGTCCCATCCTGCTATTAGTGTCAAGGCTTTTGCTGACGACGTAAAAATCTACGCTACATATGACAGCTCAAACAGGTCAGATGTGCATGAAGCTCTTGTCAATGCAGTTGAAAGACTAAACGTATGGACTAGTCAATGGAACCTCCCACTCAACGTAAACAAAACTATGGTGATGCATTTTGGTAACACTGCTCCTATGGATTTCTACGTCAACGGTGTTGCTATGTCGAGATGTACTATTGTCAAAGACCTGGGAATAACGTTTGATGCTGATCTCAAATTTTCTAAACATATCGACTGCGCAACAAAAAAGGCATATAGAGCCATATTCATGATTTTCCGTAATATCAAATGTCTGATGTGCCACTACTACTACTACGACTTTATAAGGCTTATGTATTGCCTCTTGTCGAATACGGCACGCAGGTTTGGTATCCTGTTCTCAAAAAAGATGTTCTGAAAGTTGAACAAATACAAAAACTCTTTACCCGAATTTTATGGTACCGATTCACTGAATGTTCCGATCCTTCTGAACTGCCAAACTACAAAGAGCGCTTGAAAATGTTTTCCTTGCGTTGCCTAGCAGGTAGAAGACTACTGGCAGATCTAACGCTTTGCCATCGCATTCTAAAAAGAGAGGTTAAACTGTCTGCAAGCAAATATTGGATATTTCGAGCTAGTAGCCCTAGAATGAACAACTTCAATATCCAATATAATAGAGTTCATAAAAAACATTTTTCTACTGTCTACAATTCGTTTTTCTACCGCTGCGCAAGACGTGTAAGTCTTCTACCAGCTGATCTGTTCCAGGCGAGATCAGCTATCATTTTTAGGCGCAACTTAATGAGGTTAGATCTTCCGCACTTACTTAGAATCGACCATTTTTGTTACCATTTAGATTCTTACAGACACCACGCTTGCTACTCTCTTTGCTAGATGACTGAAGCTCCAGTGCACACTATTCGTTCATGGTCATGGCTACCATTCGACAACAGGAAGAGTAAAGCTCCGAATCTCATATGGGAAGCGAGAATCATGATAAACCCCTTAATTATGTAGCTCCTGGCTTGAATGTTGTATGGTGATTCTCGTTCCACCACCTCACAAACAATAAGAATCGTAACTCGCAACAGAAAATCTCATTACTCTCCTCAATGTTCAACTGTTTCTTAAGCTTGAAATAATAATTTATTGTTTTAGATATGGTATCGGCACTGAAGCACTAGCACGTTACAACTTCATCGTCCTTATCTCAATGTCATTATCATAATCTCTCCTCCAGAGTCTCTACTTTCTATTTTTGCAGTTGAGAGCTTTTTGCTGCGACCTTACGATTCATTGAAATTCGCATCAGAGATAAACATGGAATCGAGAAACACTCAAATTCCGTTAAATGTTATGCTTTTCTTCGATTACGTTCCTTTTCTTGTATAGCGCACAAACATGTACAATAAATAGATAAATAAATAAATAAATACAACAGATTTGCCTGGTCGCCGCAAACCAATGTATAAGCGAACCACGTACGCATTCATATGACCTCCACGATATCCACGATATCCCGTATAAGTAGAATGCATGGTGCATCTTCAAGGGGAGGACTAACGACGATTTCTTCTCCTTTATGTATCGAGCCACTCATTATTCGGTGCCTCTCGGGCAATTCTAATGTATGATCAGGAGACTGATCGCTCAGTACTCTGAAACACTCATCCATTTCAGCCTTGCTCTAGCGGGAGCTCTAATCAACTTCGAACCTCTCGATTTCGAGTTGAAAAAAAAAACTCGGCTGTGTTTCCTTGCGTGAACGCTGCACTGCAACTTCAATTATCTAGGATGAAACTTTTCGTAGTGTCACCAAGGTGCTGGCGTACTTTTAACAGCCCTGTTATACTGCAGAGCACGAATGTGGGATAGTGTTGACAAAGTTCAGGGCCGCAAGCCTTTCTTTTCATTTCGGATTTCGGCCGATTTGGAGGTTGTCCGTCTTGTTTTCCCACAGCCGTTTCTGACCCCAAGGCGGAGCAGAAACAAAAAAGGAGCGTACTTCGGAGGTATGCGACTACGTTCCTCCTCTGCGCAGTAGGCGTCAAAGAAGCCCGCTAAATTTTTATTTATTTTTATTTATTTTCATAGGCGGTAAAGTAGCACGCGGTAGGCATAACCTATAGAAAGTCATGAAAGCTAGCCAAGCAAATGCATCGAGACAATTCTGGCATCAGCTCTTCTCCGTAATTGTTGAAATGGAAGCCAATAGCCCATTTTGCACTTGGCTAGTACTGTGCTCATAAATCAGGTTAGTATAATGTTCAGTCAATTTGTGCCACCTTGGTTCAGTTTTTACATATACTTTAGGAAATCCTAGAGGGGACAGTGCCAGCCTACTCAAATTGCAGCACTAATACCCAACATACACAGAATTGTTCATAAACGACGGACGAGATCGTGATTCAAAGCGTGGGCACCAGAATATGAGCGTTAGAAGAACGACTTTCAGCACCTCATGGTTAATGGATGCTGTAGTGCTAAATGGATTATGCAATGAAATTTTGAATTAGGCTTGCACCTATACACGTCGCGATGAGACCTGCTTGGTGGGGGTAGTTCTGCTGCATGTTATGCGCTGTTGTAACCTCCATTTGACTGAGCGACGATCAGTTTTGATAACATTGAGCGCCACCACAATACATTCGTCCCTAGTACAGAGCTAGTCGAATCGTGCACGTAAAAAACAGCTGAAAAAGAGGTGGCGCGTTCTACAATCTTTTTGTATGCATAGCCACTGTACTTCCATTTTCGTGTTCCGTATTCCGGTTTCCGGCAGTTTTGTCCTCGACTCTCTTTATCTCTCAGTCCCAGTTTTGATTTAAAAAAATTTTGCGTATCCTCTGTGATGTCCTTTGGTGTTCGAGGTAAATATAGGTTGTGGAGGGTTACGTGGCGAGTTTCACTCGAAAGAAGAACAATGAATAGCTGCCGCTGGAAGCCATTCAGTAGGTCGTGGTGACTGCCATATGCATGCGTGAGCGGTTATACAACCAGCGAATTCAGCGGCGCCATTCTCTCTTGTAGTGACGCCCGTCCTAGGTAGGCAGGATGGGTGCAGAACTGCAACGGCAAGAACTGCACCAAGCAGAGCGTCAGCAGGAGCAGCAGGAGAGCACTAGCAGCAGCAGCTTCAGCAGAAGCCGTACGCCTTAGGGCGGACGGCAAGAAAGGCGCGAAGAGAGCGTGCGCGAGCGTCTCACGCAGAGCAGCAGCAACTCGGCGAGAGAGCACGAGCTCAGCGTGAGCGCGCCAGCGAGGTCAGACCGACCACGTAAATAGCGGGCGGGCAACGTCGATATGGAACCGAAGCTGCCTCTGGGACATCTAATTCGTCCTGGTTAGCCCGTGCTTCTGGACGACTTCCATGCGCCACCGCGCATCGCCTGTGTGGACGGCGCAAAAATCGATATGCCTACATCTATCCAGTATCAGCATCATCATCGTCCTCATCTTCGTCGAGATCATCATCGTCGTCGCATCCTCACATCATTCTCAGTGCTATCCATTTCGCTGCCTTCCTTTTTGTTTCATAGACACGTCTGGCGCGGCTCGATGCCGTTGGGAACTTTCCGCTCGAGTTACCTCAAGCATAGTGCTGATGGAGCCCTGTTGTAGTCGCAATTAACCACAGCTGAGCACGCGTGGCGTTTAGTAGAGCAAACAGCTCGCTGCCGAAATTGGAATGGAATGGTCAAGCGAGCCCGCTCACACATCTGGGCCTAATTGCAGTCTATCCTACGCGAGAACGCACGCTTGCCACGTCGTAAACGCTCTTGTGATCTACCACTGCTAATCAATGAGACATGTTTTGCTACGGTATGCCAGCGTTATCTGCATATAGATCCTCGTGTTTCTCTATCAAGCTACGCCGGAAAGTAATAAAGCAAACAAAGGGTATTATGTATTGAATATTTTCTTGAGTCTTACACAAACCACCTGATCGACTTCATAAACGTACATTGAATGCCACCTTACCTCTCCTTCTGTTCTGGATTAGTATCTTTTATCATATCGGATCCCGTCTCAACCTGGAAATATTCAAAATATATTGGATGCGTACATACATAGCTGATAACCTTCCAGCAAATTCACACGATGATCAACTACTTGCGGAGGAAGCAGGAGCAGGAGTTGCTGCAACTCAATTGTTTTTAAAAAGTTCACCATCTCGTGGGCGTCGCGGATCTAGCTGTTGGAGTCAGAAACATTAAGGTGTACGTGATCTATGGCAACTGATCCAGATGAGCGGTGTTCCCTTTTTGGCACTAGTAACATACTGACGTGCGGGACAATCATCCCTTTATGCATATGGAATGATAATAGAAGGGTTTAACATGGAATTTTCGACTTTACGGTCGGTATCTCATATTCGTTCGCGTTCGTTCCAGTTCGCGAGCTTCAAAAAATGGACTCGAGATCACACGAAGAACATGTTGCCCTCTTTTTCTATACGAGACGCCCTGTGTGGATTCTTCTCTTTCAATATTTTTGTCGTTTTCTTTATTCTGTTTCTCAGACTCCACATGCGAAACGCGCCTGCTGGTCGAATGTCAGCTCAATTTTCGCACTCTCCAGCCTATATATGTGCTTCATATCCATATCAACACACTCACGCACACTCATCTTCTTCATGCGGCCGCTCCCTCGTTCACTCGTCCCCCTGAAATTCCATGCTCGTACGCTTTTACCCGAAGAAGGAGGGGAGATTAGCCGGGTAGACCTTTTCCTGCTTATCGACTCGCCATGGCGCGCTCCTAGTATTACATAGGCGCCAAATGCTCCCTCTTCCTGCCTATTGTAAGTCGAAAGTTCACTGGAAGAAGTCCTCTGCTTTGGATTCGCAGCGATCTACTGAAATTTCGTTCTGCAATGGATGCATGGCAGATTTTCTCGTATGGTCGGTGCAGATAGCGAGCTCGACCGCAATAGCCCTGAAGCTTTCCAAGTCACTTGGAAAATACGGCTTTACTCTCTCCACAAGGGTGGCGCAGTACTTATTTCTCAGCACTTACTGTGTCTGCCTTCCCGTTTCTATCTCCGTACAGTTTTAAAATTGCTATGCCGTCCGTATTTGTGGGATTTCCACGAGCCTGAGTGCTCCATTCTTTTAGAAATTATTTTGTTCGGAAGTTTTGGAGACAACCAGGTTTTTAAAATTCCTTAGTTTGAGAAAGTTTCACGCAGATTCTCTAGGTCAGAAGGAAGGAAAGTTGCGAAGGCAACTTAGCTCCAGGTATTAGTGGTACAGATATGGGTCAAGACGTTGAGCTTCCCTACTCTTCATCGCCAGTGAAAAGGAAGCGTTTGTTATAATTCATTGCAAGTATTGCTGTTATCCCTTTCCCTAAATGAAGTCTAATCTATAGCCTGCCCTCAGTTCCCGCTTTATGGAGGCATCAGCTCATCGTTTCGTTGTTTTTCTCAAATTTTGCTAAATTATTTACGCATCTTTAGCATCGAACTGTTCGAATATCGTGGTTTGCATCACCGTGATGGCATGCATCCTGCTAAGCCTGAAATACTTACACGCGAGCCTAGAGGCAGGGGTGTTAATCAACGTGAGAGCCATTGAAGCTTCTGTGTGCAGCTACATAGTGCTTCGGTAGCGCTTGGCGATTTTCCAGGTAGAATTCTTCTGCTTAGTGGTGTTTTCTCTAAGATGATTTGAACAAGAGTTGTATCCTCAGGCTTGTACTTTTCGAAGGTGTGGTCATGTTTTGCAACCGTGTTCAAATTTTATGGACCATTTTTTCTAGGCACTGATTTACGAATTCTTCCAGATGAAAGTATTCTGGAAAGGGCTCCGCCGTGCGCTTACTAGTCTATTTTTCGCTAGTCTATCGCAATAGTTACTACAACGAAGTCTAGTTGTCTAGTTGCTGTGTTTTTCTTGACCCCTGTCGAATATAACATTATCAAGATTCGCTTATGAAAAATTATTTGACCGTACACAAGTCATTGCTTTCGCTTAGGTACAATTCAGATCTAAACTATGTCTTGACAATACTATCCAGATCTAAACTATGTCTTGACATTAGTAGTTCGTATTTTTATGACATGCATACTTCGAGTCCTTAAATTCTGAAAGACAGCAACCTTCGTCATATCCATGTGTTTTTGTCAGTCGTTTAGCGATTTATAGCTCTGTACCACTAGGTTAAGGCTAGATAAGAGCAGGTCTTTGGCTTGAGCAAGCAGACGCTGTCGCTTTGGATCACTTGTTCAATTGATAACAATGGTAAGTTTTCTACTCGGTCTCGACCTCACAGTGCAGGACAAGAAAAGCTTAGCTACACAAAGGCGGCCATGTTAATCCGGGATGTGGTTTCATTGCTGTTATGAATTTAAAAGTTCTTCATGTTTCGTTGGGAACGGATGCAGATAATCGTTTCATCTGGCGTACAATCAGAAATGCTTTGTTTCCGCCCACACCGTAGAAACTGCCGCTTATTTCATTCGTTGCACAGGAATTCTATTTCTACTCTGCCATATGATCTATAATATCTTGTAACTGAAGCCGATGTTTTCTATGATTCCAGCGTGTAATTTACAATTTGGTTGCACCACCATATCGACTCGACTGCGTGTCTGCTTCTTTTTGATTTTCTTCTTTTGCGCATTTGGCAACGACAAACGCGTATCTCACTCTTATATTGCTCTGCTCGAATGCCTCCTACGATTTCCAATTAACAACAGGTGTTGTGGTGAGGCGGTTGGCGCTAATTTCTTCATATTAGATCTATGTATGCTATCGCCGTCTGGCATTGTGTTCGAGCTCTCTGGATCCTCCTGGCTTCTGTTACGTATTTCGGACTGTTTCATTACTAGCTTAGCTTCCAGGATGTATAAAAACCCCTCAGAAGTCGACTCTACTTTCGCAAAGAAAACATCGGCGTGTAGCTCCACCCTGGTTTCTTGCAATTTGCGGAAATGCTTGATAAAACTATGGCTCCAAATGAAACACGTACTAGCACCACTCATTCTTCGGGGTAATACCGCATGTGCAGCCATTAGACTTTGCTATAATTTTTAACTCCTCTGATGTAACAGTAGAAGACGTAAAGCGAACTAAAACTAGATCACAGGTAGCTTATATCTAACAAGGCCTTTTGCATCACCATTATATTCTATCAACCGTTGCCTGATGCTGCTGAGCTCTTTCTTCCTGAATAGCAGGGATGCGCGGATTAACTGTTATCCGTTATCCGTTTCCGTGGGGTTTTGGCCTATATGTTTTGTCGTTCCTTGTACGACCATTCTGGGCCGGATAACGAACGACAAATTAGCTGACTCCTCAGCTTTGGACGTAATGCTGTACGGTCTGTGTAGAAAATCGCTTACAATCATAAGAGTGATTGTGAGCAACAACAGATGTCATTCAAATCGAGAAGGGTTAGGTGAGGCACTTGGGTACTTCCTCACTTGGGTACAAGATACAAACACAGTTGTACTTTAATTAGACTTTAACTTCCATCTGTCCAGTGTCACTAACCTTGTGCCACACATCTATGAGACTTACTAAACATTTAGCAGATTATCGGCTTGTCACCGCAAGTCATTTGCAGAGCAGAGGAACATACAGGCTGGCTGCCTTGCTGATAAGGTTAGGGGATGAGGGCCTTGTGCATTCGAAGAAAAATTGTTTAGAGCCAACCTTCGCCTCCTACTCTTGTGCTTCCGCGATTGTAGTGTGTTGGCTTTGATTGCACGCATGCTTCAATGGTATCTTCACAGTGATAGGCTGTTGTAAAGTATCAAACGGATCCTACTGTATAGAAATGAATGCGAGGAAAGTGGGAGCAGATTCAATCCAAAAAAGCAATACTTCCACAACTGCGTGCTTGGGGTATCTTTACAGAAACGACTTTCTAAAAGCATTTTCCGTTCCGCTCTTAGGGGTGGTGCCTTCATTGAGGCATTGATCTTCTGTGTTAAAAATTTAAATGGTGCAATTAAACTATACCAAATTAAGTTTTTATCGCGGCTGTTGCTAAACATGCAGATTAATTCTGATTTGTGAGATTTCTAGTACCAGCTCTCTTTTATATAAGAGACCATTTGCTTTACGGGATGCGCCGTATATTCTGTTTCTCTTTTATAATACGAAAAATATTTACAATGAGGGATCGGAGAAACCACTCATCCAAGGATCACTCTTAATCCTCAAAAGATGATGAATCAGTCTTCCAATTGTTTCCAGACGGTCATTCGGGTTGTTTCACGTATACTTCGTATCGTTGTCCCTCAGTCTTTTAAATCGCAAGTAAAAAAGGAACTTTTGTATACTGTAAATTGTACTGTGAAATGATATTTAGACGAATAATTTCTCAAACTCTCAATGTCTTCTCAGGAGATGCAAGAAGGCGTTTATGACGAACATCGGCTGAGTGACAGAAATATCGCATTGCAAAGCAGTCTTGGTTTCACAGCTTGACGATCTTCCTACTGCTCCTCCCCGATAAACTTGGTTGGTAGCAATCTGGCGAAGAAGGTGTTTCGGATCGCTTGGGTTCAAACAGAAGTTGATGATTTAGAAAGCACAAAAGAAACGGATTTTCTTAGCTTCGGGCCCAGAAAATCCCATAGAGCGTCCGTCGTCGATGTAACGACTGTACAATATTTTAAAAGCACTGTTAAACTGATAAAGAATACCTTTCAATTTAAAAGCGCCTAAACCTATGATCTGATGTTCAAATTGGAGCAAAGTAAACCCGTTTTTATTTTTTGTTGTTTTTTCATTATCCGTTTTTTCGTTATCCGGCCATTTTCGGGCAAAACTGTTCGTTATCCGGGCTTCAAAATTTCGTTATTAGCTCATCCCTGCTGAATACGGCATAAGCTCCGCTATTGAGCTCTTATATAGAGAACAGCTGAGGGTTCAGCAGCTACATGGGGACAACGAATTGTTCTAGAACTGATATTTATGTATTATAGATTGATAGCGTCATAAAATAGTACTGTTAATTTAATAAAAGAAAATGGAAATGGTTTTCGAGAGTGACCGAGAATTTGTGACTGTGTGTCAGTTTCTAAATTCTTGATTTTTTTTGTTTGTGCTTTTCCCAGAGTTGATCGCTTTCATTACGTTTATTACTATTGCTTTCCTGAAGTATTTTATTAATGTGCTGATAGCGACTTTAGCAGTAAAGAATTAAAAGCGCTGGGTTTTGAGGAGTCAGCACGTGAAGGAAATAATTCAAATGCGGTTGAGCTCCGAAAAATCTAGAACTCGCTGACGCAAGCTCTTCACTTCGTTCACTTCATTAGGAAGTATTGTATTTCAAAATGTACGATTTACATATCCAAAGTCCCTGATGAGTACGGTGTCACTTGCAAAGTGCTGCAGATGACGTAAAAGTATATAAAAACGCAGTTGTAAAGGAGGATTACACTGCTTTCCGATCTGTTATGGAGGCTGTCTTACAAGAAATCTGTGGATTAGGATACAACGGTCGAATTACATTAACTTTCCTTCGGCATCTGGAGGAAACAGTTTATAGACTTACGCATTCTCGCTTGTTGCGGAGAGGTTACAATTTACGGGCTGACAAATGATATGTCTGGTCCTCTCCTGAATGTTGTCTACTCAGTATATCTTCCAACACCAAGAGTGACCAGTGAAAGACCCCAAGTTTTTAGAGCTAATAGTAATAACAGTATAAGATCTTCTTTCTTCACAAATCGAGCTGGCCTGCAATTCTTAAGGGAGCACAAATCGCAAGCTCGTTGAGCCAAGAGGAAGAGGGAAAAAATGCTCGCTGAAAGGTATATGCAGGAAATTCTTCAGTAGCTAGCGAAGTCGCTTCTTCGATTGCATCGTTGCGCTGGTTGAATGCTCGTACAATACCGCTCGCGCCGCACGGTCAAAAGTGGGCGAAAAAACGCCAACATGGCGTCGCAAAGCGTCGCACGCTCATAACTCCTTCAGTTTTAGGTTTCTTGAATAAAGGTTGATACCATTCGATTCGCCTCTTCGAGATCTACACAAGCGTGTGTAAAACTTTACCGGAACTCCCGTATTTTCGACGTGGGTGGTCCAAAATTGGCTGGACGGGCGATTAGAGCAGCTTATTTCCCAGGATATGCGTGCTTTCGGAGTATCTCAAAGATGGCGTACGTCGCCAGTGCTCTGTGATGCAAGAAATGCCCTGAGAGTGCGCCGTGCACAATGCACACAGAACCTAACCTATCAATCGAGTGGGCAAGCGCATGTCCCCTGCGCTTCTATCTTCTCTCACTGGGAACTGCGACGTTTTCAAGACTATTTCGAGCCGTGGAGAATGTTATCAGAAATTCCCCGCCACCGCACTCAGGATTAGCTCCAATCTTTCCCAGCGAAACTTTGGTGTGCGCCATGAACATGCATAGAAAATAGAACCTTTCAATCGAGGGGGGGACAGCTTGTAGACTGAGCGTTTGGGCACTTTTATCAGAAATTTCTTGCCGCCCTACGCAGGAATTGCTTCAAGGCTATCCAGCGAACCTTTGGAGTGCGCCATGAACAATGCATACAGAATCGAACCTTTCAATCGAGGGGGGGGGGGACAGCTTGTAGACTGAGTTTGGGGAGTTTTATCAGAAATTTCTTGCCGCCCTACTCAGGAATTGCTTCAAGGCTGTTCAGCAAACCTTTGGAGTGCGCCATGAACAATGCATACAGAATCGAACCTTTCAATCGAGGGGGGGGGGACCGCTCCCAAATTGCACGCGCGGGCGTCTTCGAAGCACAATAACTCTGTCAATTTTGAATCGTTTCGGCTGCAACTTGTGGGTCTTGTAGGCAGTCGAACGTTCTGCTAGTATGCCAAAGCAGGATGGCTTAGCATAGGAGGGGGCAATGTTATAGGGATGCGAAAATGCAGGTGAGGCTTGTGTGAAGCATTTTTTTCCGAATTCCGTGGACCACTGCGAGAAGACGCCACAAGCTAACGGCCTTAAAATGCGTACGCGAACAGAGCACTTAAGGTACTTTACGACGACGTGCTCATAGCTCCTCAGCTGCTCAAACTGCCTAGCCTCAGCTGCCGTTTTAGAGCGGCGAAACCTAGCGGTTAGAGTTTCTTGCGCTCCTACTCCCCCAGACTTGAGTCTTCGAAACTCGCAATGGCACCGTTCCGTTCAGCATGGAAAGCGCTATCGAGCGGTATTAATTTCGACCGATTTTGGAAACATCAATTTTTGACTGTTTCGCATCGAGGACGAGGCCGCGGCGGAAGGACGATGACGTCATCGAAAAATCGATGTCTTCGAGTTGGGCCACGCTTGATACCATTCGATAGAGCTTTTCATACTGAACTGAATGGTTTCATTTGTAGTGGGAAAAACGGTAATCTGGGCGGGTAATAGCGCGGAGAGCGTCAGCCGTTGTTGCGCTAAACTGCACGCGCGGACGTGTTCGGAGCACAATAACTCTGTCAATTTTGAATCGTTTCGGCTGCAACTTGTGGGTCTTGTAGGCAGTCG